>BJKM01000482.1:0-440696 GCA_015082035.1 Chaenogobius annularis | reverse complement strand
GGCTTGACATGAAGAGTTTCGTGAAAGAGGCAGCAGGGAGAGAGGGGCTGTTGTTTGGTTTTGCAGTACACACACCTTCTGGCATGACTCCCAATGTCAGCGTTGTGACCTTTTGAACTAGTAATGTTTAAGAGAGAACCATTCAACCCATCTTGTGGAATACGGTCAGAAGTTTAATTTTAAGTTTTATAGTTGCATTTATACGATATTTCTACATAATACTACATGCACACTATATGGTGGTAGAAAAAGATTCAGTTGTAGTCATTTGGACTCTGTTTTAGAAAAACAAAACGTTTCGACTCTCATCCAAGAGTCATTCTCAATCTGGCACTGTGTAATATTATTTTAACATACATCTTCCATATCTGTTAATATGCTATTTTATATGTTGTTCCAATGCTCTAATATCAATTCACTTTATTTCTTCTTTTTCTTTAGCACATTTTACAAAGTCGATAGTGAAACTAGTTAACGCAGTAATTAAACCATAAAACAAATAAATGAAATAAAACTAGACAAATAGGCATAAATAGCCTAGGATAATAATCACATGAATGTGGGGGAATACTAACTCACACTATCATTGGATTTTATTTACACACCTTGCAAGAACCTCCCCCCTTTTTTCTTAAGGCCACCCCAAGTCACATTTCCTTCACTACATGCTCTGCCTCAGCAGATGGTGAAGAGAAGGGGGAGAGGGGGAGAGAGAGTCAGAGGGTTTTTGCACCTGCCTCGCCAAGCACTGCTCACTGGTTATCTGGCCCTTCACTGACAATACGCTAATGACTGGCCACCATCTGCCACAACAACAACACAAGAGAAGGTGGAGGCGTGGTCAAGCAGCCTTTTTTTTTTTTTCTTCGAAGAAACCCTAAACCCCTCCCCCCTCCTTCATTTTCCTAGCCTTGGTTTTTGTTTTTTGAAATCATGTGATTTTTTCCTCCTATGCTCAAACATACGTGCAGACTCTTTCTTTTGTGTTTTCTGACCATTTCGATTTCCATTGGTTATTGCTTGGTATGGAAAATAAGATTTTGTCACATTTTACTACATATACAAAGATTTCACAAAGATGCAAAATGGTGTTCACGTGCTGGTGTAAGTGGTTAATAATCCATCCCATCCATAACAAACAAGAATATTTTTTTCTTTGGCCCATTACTGATAATCAAACTCAACAACAACATATTAGCATTTTTCCACGTCTGTATCCCGTATCTTAATGAAGCCCATCTACATCTTATGTCAGTGTGTATTTACTTGCATCGTTTTGTCAAATTCAGCATGCACCTCTCACCTGTTTCATACCCTGTCCTCCCCTCCTCACTGCACACGCATAGAGCAGCTCCTATCTGATACATAACTCTTGTGCGAAGTAGGGCGGGATGTTCCAGCTCGAGATAACAACAAAGTCATACCTAGCGTAACCTTAATTTAGCTTAGAGGTAAAACGGATTACGTTCACTTCGGGATTAAGACATTGTTCAGTGGCTTGTTTTGTCTGTGGGGCAGGGGACGGGCTGCAAGTGAGTGTAGTGAATGCAGCGTGTGCTAAAATACACAGAGACACACCTCAGAGGCTCAGGTGGCGCCTCTGTGCTTAAAATGTTCCCATTCATAAGCTGTCAAAACTTTATGCTGTATTTGCTTTGTGTTGCTTCCCCAAGGCGTTCCTGCGTGGGAATTATCATAGAGTGGAAATACATTAGGTAACCCTTGCATTAGCTCTGTGGCAATTCCTTGTAATGTTACTCAATATGCAGGTCTAATATAGCTTAGACATTCACAGTCACACACCAGATCATAATAGCATATTCTGTTTCAAGGAATTTGTGTCAGTTTTTTAGTTCTACTTAAGTGAAAATAATATTGGTTATTAAATTGACTTTGTAAATGAATAATAAATAAACTCTAATACATACAATTACTGTTTTATTTGCAGTAGAAATTGAATGATAACAAATAATGAATTCCAGGATAACAAACATCAGCTTATGGGGAATACAGTGGCTTGTGTTAAAAGTTTTTAGTGTGTTTTTGTTTTGGTGGTCGGATCCAGAAGAGGAGAGGTCAGAGGTCGCAAGTCAGTCACTGCCTGGTGGAAGTGGTGTAGCTCAGGGAGGAGTCACAAGGGGCCAGGAATGTAAACAGGCCGAATCTTTCCCCTCAGCTCTAGAAGGCAAGAGGACAAAGCGGCTGCTACTAACATTAGCTTATTTGCCAACCAATTTAAAGAATATAAAAAAAACAATGGCGGTGTGATTAATTCCCCTGACTGCTAGTGCTATTTAAAAAACAGCTGGAGCGGTTTCCAAAGGGGCCATTTATTTAGCCCCGACAACAAGAACTACTCGAGCAGACAAGGCATATTAGTAGACGTGGGGATGTTTACTCTGCTCTTCTAGCTTTGGAGATGGAGCCTTGCTAATACACCTCTTTTGTGTGTGTGTCATAGACCTGAATGGAACACGGCTAATTTTAAGCTTGTGAGAACTAAATAAATAAATGAAGACAGGCTTGGTGTATTTGTGTGAGTTTGGATAGGGGGCACCCATGTGTAATCGAAGAGGGGAGGGGGTTTAGGGCGAGGGAGTGGAAGGAGCCATCGAGTTCATTCCCTGTCAGACCTCTGTCCCGTCCTCTCAATAACACCCCCTCCCCTCTCTACCCACCCAAAATCTTGCTGCCCACCCACATGCTTTCTTTTGATACGCATTTGATTCAATAGCTATGTGTGTGGTGATTGGATGGACTATGTTCTGTGGTTACAATCAAAAGTGTAAAAATTAGAAACATTTTGTAATTTTTTTCTTTTTTTCATTTTTTTTTAACACAATAGAAATGAATATGACCCAAATCTATTGATCATAGATATGGTGGCCATGGAAACATAAATAAATTATTGTGGAAATTCCATACATAAAGTACATTTTGCACTCTGCATCTAAAAGCAGGAAGTGTGCTGTTAGCACGCTAGCTTAACTAGCAAAACTCGCTCTGGTCTTTGTAACTTGTGAAAAGTGCACATAAACTCACTGGAGTGAATAATTGGGCTTAGGCAAGTGAACAATACATTCTGACTGGTGCACTAAACTAGTTCTGTTTTTCATATTTTTAAGACTGTAAAAAGTGGGTACTGTGCCTTTAACATATAGTTGTGTTTGTAATGGCATCAGATGTTATAATATTAAAAACAACATGCCATAATATAACTCTGCCCCTCTGTAGGCTATATTGTTATTATACCTCCACCTGGTTGCTAATCGGTGATTCAGGCCCGCTTCCTGGCACATCTCAGTCATTCTCACCCGAGTGTCTGCCTCCATGGTTCCCCCAAACACACACTCACACACACACTCACACAGAGACCCTGGGTCCCATGACCTCACTGCATTCCCGGTGCTGCCTGTCAGGTTGATTCTGTTACTGTGCTTTTCCACCACACTCTTTTCCACCCAACTGTTTCTATTTTGTCCTGTGCCATGCAGATCTTTAGTGGTCCTAAATGTGGGTCTCGTCCAGTAATTTTGGGTTGGGTTGGAGTTAGAAGTGTGAGATATATATTGAAAAATGTATCTCGCAATTGTTGTTGCAAGTGAGATAAGCAATTTTATACAGCAAGTATATTGTCTGTGATTTAATCAATTAAAATTACCTCAAAAAGCGACAGTTTAATCAAAAAAAAAAAAAAAAAGGATTGAAGTGATATTTCTACAGTTGGATTGTTAATTTTTATGGTTTTGTGTGATACTTGAACCTCAACCAAGGCATAACAGGCACATTTTAGCACCTTCCTGATGCTTTGTTAAATATTATCTCAATATCGTTACGAAACTATCCAGCTATTATTTTTTGTCAATAGCGCCCACTAGTTGGGGTTCTTGGATCCTCACAAATACTATATATGCAGTATGGATATTACTGTCACTGAATGATACCTTTTGGCTGGTTTAGTCTTTTAGTTAGAAAAATAAGTCGAATATTTCTTTATGCCAGATCCCCCTATCTGAGACAATCAATACTTCTACTACACACTACTACTACTACTACTATTACTACTATTGATACTATTACTACTACTGATACTATACCTTTAATTTTAATATTCAACCCTTAGCTTATCTTTGCACTGCTTTGATCATCAATTCTCAACTTACTAATTGTCAATAAACTAGGTTTCAGTTTCTTCCATGGTGAGTGAGTGGGGCGTGCAGCGAGAACAGACGTGCATGTGTTGGTGTTTGGTGGGAGTCGCTGAGGAGGGGTACAACAGTGCGCCTTGTGAAAGGGCGATTTGTTTCAGAGAATGACGAGCGCTTCCAGCTTTGTGAAAACAGCTCTTGTGTTGGCTAACGGAGAAAGACGAGGAGACCGGGATCGCACTGGGGGGAAAGAGAAATGCCGGCCCTATGTGTGACACTTCCGCTCCCATTTGATCGCTGCATGCAAATGAAACCGCACAAACAAGTACACAGGGTCAGAGGTCGGTGCCGCTTTCCACTGGGGGAAAAGGCAACATTGTGTGAAGAGTTTGGGTTGGTGATTCTGGAGGGAGGTTAGGGCTGCACAGATCAGAAAACACATCAAAATCATTGCCGAGATGTTATGATATTTTGATATGTGGATTCACTGTTGTCTATAAAGTTGAAATTAAATATTGCAACGAAAGAATTCTCAGTAGATTATCCAGCTCGAATGGAAATAGGCAGCTATAGTAGTATGTTTGTGTGCAAAACATATGATTGGTGTATTGTTTTGGTGGTTAGAGTGGGGGTACCTGCATTGAGAGGGGCGCTGTTGTCACTGGAGACCGCTTGGTGTCAGCTGTACAGTGCTGCTAAATGCCAGTGTATTTATGCCCCGCTGTGAGAGCACCTGCTGTACCAGAACCTATGTGCAAGGCGTGCAGGAGGGACACACCAACACACACAGAGGAGCACCACCTCACTCCTGCTCGTAGTGAAGGAGGAGGGGCCTGTGGTGTTGACACAAAAAGGTTAAGGACAGAAGGAGGAGCCATTACGCATTTCACATTATCAACAGTCATTCAACTCTGGCCTAAGCTCCACATATGGTACAGGCAAGATAATATGCTAATTGTGGCTGCAAGATTAATCGCAATCTAATCGAAATCGCAATATGATACATTTGATATTCCATCATTTCCTCCACAAACAACAAATTATTCTGTCTTATTCTACACAAACACTGCTAAACCTGCTGAAAAATCGCAACTAGATTTTTCCCAAATCTTGCAGCCATAATGCTAATACAATTTAAACGATGACGAAAACAATCCAAATTTGTATAAATGTGTTTCAAGTTTTGTCAACAACCAAAAATGAAAGATTAACAATGCTCTAGTTTTTTATTCCGACAATGCAATAATCATAAACTCCTTCAATGTCGATCTTTGTATGAAATAATGACAATAATATATGTTTCCCTTCTTATTTTATAGAATGAAAATGGAGGGTAACCCCATGCCCCTGCTCTCCTTGTAACCACGACGACGGCTGGACCATGTGCTGCAGCCCAAGTCCTTTGACCTTTGACCTTTCTGCCGCCTTTGAGGGTCATGGGGGACGGCCATCGCCAAGACAACACAGATACTTGACCCTTTGCCCAAAAAATGTCCCTCTGTTTTTCTCTGCACCGAAAACATTGAGGCGCCATCTCTGCTGCTGTTATAGAGTACTTAAACCAGAACTGAAACGGACTTGGGATTAGAGTATTTATATCTGTCCGTAGACCTGCAAACCTCTCTGCAGTTAAACAATGTTTTTATTTTCCCAATGTATGTTCACTTTTAACTGGTTGGTAGCCAAAAGACTTGCCCTTAATATGTGAAATACCCTGGAGAATGCAAAAAAATGCCATACAGATTCCAATATATTTATTATTATCCAGTATTTATCAGAAGAATGTGTGCATTTCTAAAGAGATTATTCTGTATGGCCTGTGAAGATTTTAAGATCATCCTTAAAGAAACCTACCTCTATGCCGATTTTGGTGACCCAGTTCACACAGACAAAATTATAATCAATATTATATTTATCATATTGAAAAGAAGTATGTTTTCATCATTTCATCTGTCCAAGCCTTTACCACCAGACTAAATTCTTCGTGGTGTTATATTTGATTTGGACTATGATTTCACGGAGAGTATATCAAAGATCACTTATTGCCTGAAGTCCACCAGTAGAATTACATTATTTATCTGTTTTCATTTGAACAGTGTAAAAATCCAGGAGTATACTTCCGACGACTCAGAGTATGAAGTGCTCATTCCACACACCTTAGAATTACTTTCCAGTTGGAGGTAGTGTGTCACAGTACATGAGTGTGCAAACCGGTCATACTTGGCTCACATCCGGCATAACTGTTTCCCCATCTCTGCACCTTCAGCACTCTCTCTCCTCACCAGCCTCTTCACGGGACAGGAACAAACAGGAACACTCCAGTAGTTAATGAACAACTAGCACAGAATCTTGTGAAGCTTTCAGATGACAGCTGACACGTGGTCAAGCGGGATCAAGCGGTGAAAGCTTCCCCACCATCTTGACAAGTTTGCGACCAAGTGTCTTTAAGGGACACTGTTGCGGTGACACTTTGTAATATTTGTTCCAAGTCTGGAAGTCACACCACCGACCACCACCCACGGATCACCAATTATTGAGTAACACAGAAAAATAATTCGCCCATTCATCTGCATAGAGAAACAGACCAGGGATGCATCTTAATTTCTCTGAATTCACTGGTACTTACCTTCGCCTATATGTACATAGGTGAGAATTTCATTGCTCGTAACAGCATGTTTAAGTTAAAGTTATGTTGTTTGTTTTGTATATATATTCTATGTGTTCGATTAACTTTTCTTTCTGACACAAAAGTCACTAATTAAGTTATGCTACACCTACCCTAAATAGTATGGCTCTGATTTTTTAAAAACTCTTTTTGAAACAAATGCACTATGAGGACATTTCCTTTGTTGTTAAAACAACTTTCAGATAAATTCTTGTACTTGACTGACATAATTAATTGTATATAGTACCAAAAATGGCATATATGCAATATTTACACTTTTTGAAATTAGTTTACAAAGACATACCAATGTATAAATTATAGTTAATAATATTTGTAAAAAATCAAATTGCTGTTTGTACATTTCTTTCTTCTAAATTGACGTTTGTTTTCTAAATTGACGTTGGTTCTGTTTTGTTTTTTTTGCTAATTAACTATTGGTGTTTTTAAGCAGTGTTTTTTGCATTTGGGTAATGTTTTTATTCGGCATCTAAAAGGTAATAGTATGGGCTGCCTGTGTCTTCTCATTGTAAATATTTCATTGATTGAATATTGTGATGCTACTAAGAGATGATAATTTTAACTTAATTCATTTGCTTTAGATTGTACCAAGTCTTTATACTCATTGCAATAAATAATGTTATTTTAAAAACCATTGTCTGTCTTTTTCCTTGTTTTGCCCTGCATATATATATCAGAGAGCCACCAGGCGTTTCATGTCTCGTTTGAATAGGCGACAGCAGATGTTTAAAAGCACACACCTCCTCTTTAGAGAGATGACACAAGACTGGGTGTAGGCCTAATATAAATAGTGGTGCCTGCAGGATTAGCATTGTTTGTTTTTCTCCTGGGCGCTAGGCCTCCACCCCCTGGCCTAGACCGCTAATGTTGAAACAGTCCTCCAAACCTTCCCTGACGGGGCGGGAGAAAGGGTGCTAGGATTATGATTTTTCACCCTTAGATTTCATTGCTGTCAGATATCATTCTCAGCCTGTTAATTAAAATGGTAATCATTTTGTAAATAGGTCTAATTGTCTGGGGCGGCCTTAGCCTGTTTAGTTCTGTATGCTACAAGACATGTTTGTACTCCAGACACACTGGAGAGGGGGTAGAAGGGGGCAGAGAGATGGGGACAGAGAACAGCTGTAAGAATAGGACACTTAACACGCGGTTTAAAGGCGAAAAATTTGCTCCTTTGTCTACTCAAGATAGTTTTAAGTAAAAGGAATCATAACGATAGCCAAAATGATTTAGTTGAAATAAAGTGGAGGATATGGTTTATAAATCGAACATCAAACATATCACACAGATTGGATTGAATAATGCACTCTAGCACCACGATTACCATTACCACTTCTAATAGTTGTTTGTTGTCTAATAGTTGCTTATCACATTACTCCTACAATTGTAAAAGTATGTTTGGAAGTCACATCGGATTTATAATTTGAAGTTATGTAATTGCAAGAACAATATAGTGTCTCAGAGGCCACAGTGACTCAGTGGTTTGAGCTCGTCCACCAACCCGAAGGTTGGAGGTTTGATTTCCGCTCTGACCAAGTTCTGTAGATGTTTCATTGAGCAAGATACTTCACCCACATTGCCTTATATGAAAGTGGTGTGTGTATGTGTGAGTGATTGATGGTCTTCGGAGAGACCTATGGCAGCCTCTCTTCTGTCAGTCTGCCCGAGGGCTGCTGTGGCTACAGATCTAGCTTACTACCAGTAAGCTGCATCTGCAGTGAAGAGTGAATAAATAGTGACAATGTAGCACTTTGAGAGGCTTTGACAAACCTGTAGAGTGCATTACAAGTGTTGCAGGTGTTCTTTGTATTTTTAAATTCAGATAGATATTTACTACTGGCACCACTTAACCTTGCAGATAGATGATAGACTGTAAGAATGTAAGATGTTAGATAGCAAAAAAGCACAGTGCTGTCGCCAGGAGGATCTGTTCTACTCTTCTGATTTGTTCCTTTGCGCCACCTCAGCCAAGAGGCTAATGAGCGTTAGACAGAGTTGTCCTCTAGAGCACATAGTGTGACCAGTATGACGCGGTCTGCATGAAGCAAATCCCCTCTATCACTGCAGGCCAATCTCTCTCGCTCTTTTAAATAATTCAACTATTTATATATTTTTTCCATAATAAACAACAAAAGCAACCAAAAATGAGACGTACATGAACATAATTGACACATTTAGACAATTGCAGACATATACAAACAGAAACTGTCCCATCATGCATTTTATTTCTTGACATTATTCTCTACTACTATTGTAAACCTATACCTATGCTTTGTCTGTGGCGTCAGCTGCCTGTGCAACAGCAGACTGAGTTAAAGTAGCTGCGGGCCCTGGGGAATCATGGTCCGTATGTCCAGAGACCTGCAGAAGCTCCAGAGGAAATGGCTTCTTCCGGAAAAGCTGTTTGGGACACTCATACCACTACATTAGCAGTTTAGTGTGTCTGTGTGTGCGAGCAGCAACAGCCAGTATTGTTTGCAGTATAAGCAGAATCATGTATGCAATAGTGCATGTAAACATATTCAATAAATACAATTTTTAATATTTAAAATAATTTACGCTCTCCATCATATGTTGGTACAGTGTCGCCTTAAATGTCATGGTCTGCACAACCGATATGTCTGGGCTGGAATACTCTTACTTGATTAAAAGCCTTGGTTACATTAAAAATAGATGCAAAAGATATATCTGCTGTTATCACAATGGTAACGATTTAGGGTGTGTTTACACTGTCATAAGCACCACATCAAATTTGGGATTGAAGCGGCGCTAAACCTGGACAAGACCAGGACTCAACCATGACTGGAACAGCACCAAACCAAAATACATCCAAACTAAACTGGGCTCAAACCAGGACCACAGCGTCCGTTCAGCATCTGTTAGTTCCGAGACCAATGCTCAATTCTCTATTAAAAACCAACAGTGTCCTGCCTGGTGGTTGAGTGGTTAAGGCACAGCACATGTGTGCAAGGCTCGTGGTGCAGCCGGCTGCAGTGTTCAAGTTCAAATCTTGACTCCAACATTTACTGCATGTCCTCCCTTCTCTCTCATCCCCCCCAAGCCTATGGGCAAAAAAAAAAAAAATCGGATTTTTTATTACAGACCGAATAGCTCAGCGAATGAAAGAGAAGGGAGGACATGCAGTATACTGTCAGATTTGAAACACTGTGAGATACACAGACGCATACACCCTTATGCATGCGAACACGCACATGCACAAAAAAATAATGGATCATTACTAAGTGTGTTCCAAATCCTGCATTTTACAAATCTGAAATTTCCCCCAAAGATTATTTTGTCTTGAAGTTTACAATCATCCTTAAACATACAGTCTTCAGGTATGGTGGGGTCTGGATGAATCTATATTCCCATTTTCTGACAGGAATTCAAAGACTGTGCAGTGGAATTGTGTCCCTCTATTTGCCGATACTGTACAGGTGTGTGGATCTAACCCTCAGCACCTTTGTGTAACTGATCCTTCTCCAATTGTGGTCATCTATTCAAATCACACTTCCTATTTGGATGAGCTTCAGCGAAGACAGTGGCTTATCGCTCTCCCGCTCTCTCACCTTGCTCACTCTGTACAGTTGAACGCCCGGTGTTGTGTCATTGTTTTGCTGTTGCATAATTGGCCCATTAAAGTGCAGGTAATCAAAGGCAGGCTTTCTCTTTTACGAGAGATGTGAGAAGGAAGGAAAGAAACTGTGACCACTCATTTTCTTTTCTTCATTCAAAACATGCATACAAGTAAAACTACTTCCACGCATGATATTGTGGCATAAAGTATTGTATTCATAAAAACCCATTCCTGCTGCTGCTTTTAGCTCTACTACAATTCCATTTATACTGACACAACTGCAACTATTTTAATGACTACTATTTATACTACTAACATTATAGTTTCACTTTCATTCACAAGTTTTACTATTACTGTTGTCGTTCTTTGCTCTGCCATGCTCCTACACAGCTACAAAATCCTCTAATGCTATTACTACCACAACAGCTGGTAGTTTGACATTATCAAAATGTACTTTTGCCATAACTACTACTTGCCTTACCAGTACTTTTACTACTATGGCTATGGTAGTAAAACTATGGTTTGCTTGTATCCACACTTCTACCCGATTATATATATATCTTTCAACTATAAACACGAAAACCACCTTATCATTGCCAGCCACTTTTACCCTCAAAGAGCTTTTCGACACATTTATTTTTATTTTTGCACAAGTAGTTTATCTTTTTGAAATGTGTGTTGAAAGGATACATCTGCTTATACAAGTAAAGCTTCAAATGCAATACATGTGATACAAATCTATACTGGTTACCCCTACATTGGTCTCGTACAGCAAAAACATGCCCGGGCAAAGTTTAATCCTGCTTGATTTAGGCATCTGAAAAGGCCATGGCTCTGTTTTACTCCCGTTTCCCAGAAAAAGAAGTCTTGAGAAATGAGTCAGTGTTTGCTCGCTCTGGCCTGACCCAGCATGGATTTTGCAAGAATGTGTGAGTAGGAGTGGTGGCTCATCACTGTATATATGTAAGCTGGTTAAAGTATGAGCCTTGTTTAAATGAAAAAGTGTAGTATGCTTTTGACCAGAAGACGACAACAGCTGTTTTGCATGTGACTTCCCACGCCTTTCAGCACATAGTTTTCTCAGAGCGACTGCTTCCATTGTACCTGGCCAATGCAACAGGTGATAAACAATCCTCTTCACTCATTGGCTTCCTTCTTGCCACACCTTCTTTTCCCATGTTTGATGACAGGGTCACAGGAATAAAAAAACATATCGAAAACAATCAAATGAAAGAGAGGGAGAAACAGAAAGGGGCAGGACGGGCGGATGGGACAAAGGCTCTGGAGTAGAGCTGTGGGAGTGAGCGGGAAGTGATGGGATGAGGTCATAGTAAGAGGTTAGGCCAAGCCCACCTGACTCATACAAGGCAGGTGTGTGTTTACAGCTGCTCTCTGGGTGGGGCCTGGTTACAAACATGTCTTCTCTCAAGCACAGGTACGACTGTTCATTGCAACCGAGAGGGCACTCAGCTCCCCCACATTAAAAGAGCCGTTGGTTCTTTAATCAAGTTGGTCTGAGTAAGACATAGCTGCATTTTTACAGGTGCGGTGCAAGTGGGGCTGTTTTTGGTGTGCTAACACTAGGGAGCTGTGCCGAAACCTGGAAACAGTCTGAATTATGCTGGGTTTGGCGTGCTGCAGTGTGAGCCAGTACAGATTTATGCTGGTTTTAAATTATAATAGTTCATTTTGATTTAAATAGCAGTATGTAACTTTCTGGAGGTAGAAATTCACTTGCTGGATTCTCCATGGAAATGTATTCCATACTGGGAACACATTGCCAAAGGATCAACATTTCCATGGAAAGAAGGAAGAGGAGGCTCCTCAGGCCAAATTATAGTTAAGTTTGTGGTGATACAAAAAAGGACACCTTTCTTTTTGGAATAAAAGTATAATTATTTAAGACTTTGGCTAAAAGTTATGTATGTCTGATTTCCCCTTTTAATTTAAGAGTAGATGGGCCTCTTATGTCATAAGTGCAGACTTAACAATTCATACACATTGTGGAATGTTTGGCTATTTTCAATTAATTTCAATTAATCAGTATAATTATCATGTTCAATAATTACTTAAATCAAGGTTTTGATTTTTTGTTCGTTTTATATTTAAGCATGACATTTAGAATTCTTCTATTCCAATCCAATTATGACAGTTTTGCAGTGTAAACATTTTGGGCTTCTTTGGGCTTGAGGTGGGGCACATAATTTATCAAACATCACATATGATGTTAACAACATCAACAATTCTCTCCCTCCCAGCAGACAGCATTGGATGATCCCAGTGTTGAAAAGAGCCGGAAACAAAAGCACTGTGGTCTGTTGATGTTTACGGGCTGACAGCTGTTTGTCCAGCCTGCATACCATACATTATTGAAAGGTCACCACCTCGAGTCACGGACAGACAAACTGGAAGCCGAGCTGTTAAGTGTTTAAGATCACATGTTAACAACAAGCACAGTGCTCACCCTCACATGTCGAAATGATCCAAAAAACAAAAGGCTAAGTTATCCTTGAGTCTCATAGCCTTCTGGAGGTGAGCCTTCTGGAGCTCACCTGTTTTGGAGCGCATTTGCCATTGTAACCGAAAAGTTTCAGTTCATCTTATCGGCTGTGTCCCCCCCTATCACTGTATTCCTCTGTGATAGTGTTGTGAATTCTCCAGGCTTACGTCTTATCTTGGCTGTGACGCATTTTAGCAAGGGCATGCAGGCTGTGTGCCCTACTGAGACAATGACCTCCGATCAAGGAAACTCCATGGCCTTTTAAATGTTTCAATATTCTTTGGACTGATTGTGAAATTGTTATGGCCTATGTCAACTTTTCACAGCAAGAATTATGTAAGGATATATAGATAAAATACAAATTACATAAACTGAACCAAGACAATCTGAGGTGGGACTTAAATGGAGGATTTTTACAGTTTAAACTGGGACTGCACAATACATCTTTAAAGTATTTAAATTTTTAAAAAGCTGAATTGTATTATATTTTTTCCATTTTAAAGCCTTAAGGCCGTACCACAGTACAGGATTTTTGAGTCTTAAACGATTTATAAACATGAGACAATAAGCGCAGACCACAGATTTGAGGAGAATAGTATCCGATTTTCAATCTCATGATCCTCCAGGGGCAAAAGACTGCAGAGCCAAAGTTGTGCGATAACAAACTAGCGCATCTGTCCTGTCCAGAGTAAAGCAACTCACTTTGAAACGAAAATGTTTTCAAAATGATCAGAGCATTGCACTTCAAAATTGTGCTCTTATTAAACATGGCTCAATATAATATTTATGCATAAAGTTTTCGATAAACTACACAGGAACTAGTTCTACTGCCTACGTGTTTTATTCTTTCTGTCTCATATAAAACAGAAAAACAAGAAGAGAACAAGAACAGAACAATGGGTATTACATCATTTGGAGTGTGGATTGATAATATATTGTGTGTTGTAAATATAGCCTTATATTTTCTCTGTCATCACAGATACTGTACTGAATGAAAACTCCAAGTTAAAATTAGTAGTAGTTAATAGTTAGATTATTTGTTCACTTTTATGCAGGCTTAATTATTTTAAATACAAACCTGTGACAAATTATGCTTGAAGACCAAGGTTATATTATCTGGTTATTGTCTAAGCAAAATGTTGTTGTAAAATGCAATTTGTGGCCAGTGGTAAATTTGACATGACGCAACCGCTGAACTATCTGCTTAAAAAGGTCTATCTTAAAACACAACTCTCAGCTACTCTCAGCTTGAGCTGCAGGATCTATTCTATTTTTCATAGTTCCATGGCCGCAGCATGCAGTCTCTGCACCGACCGACGACTCCATCGTCTGGATCATCAGATGAAAAGTTGGGATGAGCGGGTGCCCTTATTTTAAGTCACAGTTTTGTCACAAATTGTGAATAATATCGATGTCCATGTCCAATATTGTGCATGCCTAGTTTTATACAGTCATGTAAGAAAATAAAATGTTGTCATATTTTTAATTGTCAAATAATAATAATGCTCTTCAGCAATTGTTTACAGTATGGTTGCTATTTTAAAAAATTAAGGAACAATATGTCACATCTGTCAGGTTAGCAAACTGTCCCAAACCTCAACAGAAATACTTATTCCTGAATCTCATCCTTATAGAGCCACCACCAAATTTATTTTATTCATTTTTCTTTATTTTTTTTTCTTCTTTAGGGGCTTCGTAAATCCAAACCGCAACCTGAATTTGATTGTGAAATATGTCCTTTGAGGTGTTATTTTGAGTATGTATCCTTTAAATGGAGCTAAAACAGTCTCCATCCATTCTCTTCATTGTTTTATACAAGCTTCCCCAGCACTGCCAACATTTTATTGATGATTTTATTGAGATGCTTTCAGTTGTATGCACAGACTTGGTTTGGTCATTACAGGTGATTTTAATGTTCATGTTGATGATATTTGTGACAGAAACGCTAAAAAGCGATGCTGCTCTGTCTGATCATTTCTGTGTTTTCTTTGACCCGTTTGTTTTTCCAAAAACCACCGGCAGGTCCTGCAGTTGTTTGGAGGAGACACATTAATGACAGCACAGGAGAACTGTTTATGGAAAATGTTTCAAGTTCTAATGTAAATGATTTCTTTAACTCTGTTACAAAACTCTGTTTTGAATGTTCTCAACACCATTGCCCCTATGAAGGCTTAGAAATAAACAGTTATTATTATGATTCGGTCAGGGCACAGAAAAGGAAGTGCCACCAGTCCAAATGGAAATGGCACAAGTCAAAGCTTCAGGTTCAAAAAGAGATTTACAGAGAGAAGTTGTACATGTACAACCTCATTTTATGTAGAACTAGGGAAGGATATTTTTCTGAAATAATTGGAAGCTGCAGTAACAACTCGCGTGTCCTGTTTGCTACAGTAAACAGATTAACTAACCCTCCAGCTCAGCTGCCGTTAGAACTAATTCCCACACCCAAGTGTAATGACTTTGCATTATTCTTTAATGACAAAGTTCAGGGCATTAAAAATTCTATAAATTCCGCAATGCAAAAAATAACCCTAAAACCACCTAGACCGAGGTCTCCAATTATATTTTCCAGTGGGCCAGATTTTTCGAATGGCTAAGATCCACAAACAACTCACAGTGGCACAATTCAACAACATAAATCAACATAGCACTTTACTTTCAGAGAATATATATATTATATTATTATATATATTATATAATATTATAACAATATTACATGACTAAAACCATCTCGGACTCTGAGGACCTCAGGGACCGGTCTCCTGTTGGTGCGCAGAGTCAGGACTAAACATGGGGAATCTACGTTTCAGTTTTATGTAGCTAAAATCTGGAACAGTCTTCCTGAAGATGTGAGACAGGCCTCTACTCTAGCAATATTCACATCTAAAAATAGTTGACATATATTTATATGAACTTAGTTGTTTAGTTGACACAGCATTTGCACTAATAAACAAGAACCTGCCTTTTGCTGTTAAGAATAAAAAAGACTCCCTTGACCCATTGGTGAGGTCATGGCTGTTTTTGTGTGTGGGCAATACTTATGCATGAAAAGTGACGGGGGAGGGGCAGGCTCATTTGGCAATAGAAGCTAGATGAGGGGGGCCCAAATAAATACATAATTAGCCAAAGACACAGTTAAGCCATATAATATAGGCATGGCAAATAAAGTCAACGCCTAGGAATAATAGCGCTGAGAAATATTTTTCAAGCTAGTTAATTTCATAATGAGCCATTAGTAGAATTGACAGCCATAACAAACAAACAAAAGCTTGGTGGTACATCATCTCCTGTGTTGGTAATGAAAGCTGCTTGTCTTCACTGTGGACATTGACACTGTCTGGATGTGGGCCATCACTTTGGTTCAATCACTCTAATGTGGAGGGCTATGTGAGGTTGACAGGCATCTCTGGTCCCTCCCCCGTGCGCTTATAAACAAACACACACACACACACACACACACACCCTCAGAGTGCCCCCCAGGTGGTCTCAATCACCGCACTGAAAGAAGCATCACTCAATGGCAGATCAAAAGAGGGGGACTGTCAGGCGTAGCTCATCTACTCTTCCCACCATTCTTCTACAAGTCTCCTGCTTCATTGGGGGTTTGAACCAGGTCTTTCCCGTTCACCCACACTACATCCATCTTAGATGTTCCAGAGCGCTCTCAGACACGCTGAAGGGTGCTCCCAGACCTCATCCCTCACCCTTTGGTCTTCCTGCAGGGGACAAATAGGTCCCTTAGCACTGTTGGCTTGATGGATGAACCTGCACATACATGGACATTTTAATATGTGGAAGTAATCTTCACAGCAACATTAAAACATCTGGTCAATAATTCTAGAGAAATTTCCAAGAGATATGAATAATCACAAAAGTTGACATTGGATGAACTTCAATTCTAGGGAATTTCCATGGAAACATGTAACTGTTTGGTTATCATCTGATTCATTAGCACCAAGGAAAATACATAAATCTGGCAAAAGAGGACATACTATAAATATGTTTTTGTCAAAATTATTCCAGATGTTTTTAGCTGTTAGCCAAATATTTGATTCTCTGTGGGAGATATAAAACACCACAAAATATGCTTCATGCTAGCATAGTTTGAGGTGTTTTATATCTCAAAACGTGTGTGCATACATTGTCTTCATTCTACCAGTGGCCAGAACATGCATTCATAAATCCACATAAATGATAATGCTATGTCCGGTATATCATCTTTGATTTATTTTTGGCTCAAAACGCACGCTGCAGGGTCAAAGACCTCATCACTGTCCTGGTCTCTGGGGAACCAATCAGAGGCTTTCTTTGAAAGAGCTGGTGATCTTCTGGTTTAATGACCGACCTGTGCCAGCACTCCATCATACACAGACACACGGGGAAACAATATGTCCGGCCGACCCCAATTTTAGGCTTTCTGTTGCCAGCACATGCATATGACTGCTGGGGATAGCTATCAATAATACACAATATTACAATAATATAATCTCTGGTAAATGGATTGCATTATAAAGCTTCTCATGGACTAAACTGCCACTCCTCTGGCTTTTTGATGGACCTCGCTAACTTTTTTATAATCGTTAACATAAATAGATAGAGACTATAGAGACAAATATCACATCGGCAGCTCAATGGAATTGGATAAATGACTGGACATGTCATGTCATCTAAATACTTAAAGAGTTCATTGGCAAAAAAAGTTAACTACCACATGATAACATTGTCGAGGGCTTAAAATGTATTCATTGCATACAGTCTTTTGTCTTTAGTGTTTTCAAGAGCAAGATTTGAGTGCAATAAAAGTATTATTATCCCATGAAATATTACTGTTATTAATAATGGGATAAAAAGAAACACACTTTGTGACACACTTTGAAACCGGAGGTATCTGTTTTGGCAAATTAACTTTTCACTTAGTTAATTACATGTATGACAATTGCATTGTCAGAGCTCTTATTTTGGACACTCAAAGGCTCGTTACATTGCTTTATATTTGTTCACTGGAATCAGAATCAGAAAAAGGTTTATTGCCATTGTCACTGAACAGAATTCACAAACATATAACTTGTTTCGGCCTTAAGGTGCAACATAAAACACTCACTGCAATAATAAATTCAACACATAGCAGGTCGAGCACGAGCAGGTCGGATCACAGCTGACCCTTCTCACCCTGGACATGGTCTGTTTGAACCACTCCCCTCAGGCAGGAGGCTACGGTCCATCCGGACCAGAACCTCCCGCCAATTGAATAGTTTCTTTCCCTCTGCTGTTGGACTCATGAACACTTCAAAACACCTGTCACTTTAACTGAATATTCAACCACTCACTGCACTTGTCACTTTCTGCACTATAACTTTAAACATAACTGTAACTTGTGTACATAGAAATGCCTATTTTTATTTTTATAATAATTGTTTAAACTTTTTTGATTGAATATATGTTGTTTTAATTACAGTGTTTTATGTTGCACCTTAAGGCCGAGACAAGTTCCTATGTTTTTGAATTATGTTCATTGACAATGGCAATAAACTCTTTCTGATTCTGATTCTGAAATCTGAAAAGGGAATGCATTAGATTTAGAATTACTATAGTATAAAAAAAATAAAAATAGGCTTACTATGTACACAAGAATTTTACAGTTCAATTTACAGATGTAGTGCAGAAGTGACTGATTGCAGTGCAGTGAGTGATTGATTGAATTGCAGTTAAAGTGACAGGCGTTTAGAAGTGTTCATGAGTCCAACAGCAGAGGGAAAGAAACTATCTCTTGTGGCGGGAGGTTCTGGTCCAGATGGACCGTAGCCTCCTGCCTGAGAGGAGTGTGTTCAAATAGTCCATGTCCAGGTGGAGAAGGGTCAGCTGTGATCCGACCTGCTCGTCCAGAGCCCTGGAGACGTACAGATCCTGCAGAGATGAAGTCTGCAGCTGATCACCTTCTCAGCAGAGCGCACAATGCGCTGTAGTCTCTGTTTGTCCCTGGCTGTGGCTCCAGCGTACCACACGGTGATGGAGGAGGTGAGGTGAGGACTCAATGATGGTCGTGTAGAACTGCACCATCATCTGCACTGGCAGCTTGGCTTTCCTCAGCTGCCGCAGGAAGTACATCATCTGCTGGGCCTTCTTGATGAGGGAGCTGATGGAGTCCATGGTGGTGATGGGGGAGTCTGTCATGGTGAGGGGGTAAGCTGTGGTAAGCTACAGTATAGCCATATCTGCCCTGGGGCTGATTTACAGACATGTGGCTTCAATTGTGCACAAACACCACTGTCATCCATTTACATACCACTTTTATATTTATAGGAACCATATGCAAGACTTTGAGTTTACATTTCAGAAATATGACCTGTGTATGTGTTGCAGATTGCATTTGTTGCCATTTTTTCTTTAATTAACTCTGCCGCTCAGTGAGGGAATTTTGGAGGTTCTGAGCAGAACATGAGAGCCATTGCCTGTCCATAAAGTGAGAATGAAAAAAAAAACGTTCCTCAGTATGCCGGTTAAGGCACTGGCAACCACAGTTCACTTGTGATTGTGGTCATTTTTTCAAACAGAGCGCAGGCTTCATGCAGTTGCTTTAAGCCAGGTTAGACCAGGACACACTGACAGCGTGGATTGGTTGGTGCTGGGATTGGACTGCCAACCTTCTGATGATACGGCAACCAATCTACCACCTGAGCGACTATCAACCCTTTCTCTTTTTATTTATTTATCACATACTGCGATTTGAGTGTGTATTACACAAGATGACAACCTCTTTAAACATGATAGGTTTTGCTGCATATGGTTACTAAAGTTATTAACAACATAATGATGCATAAACAAATGTATGTAAAATCATGGTTAAAGAAGTGTGTTTGCATAATTTTAGGGGAAAGTACATACAAACCAGAGTAACTAGTGGGGAACATTTGATTCCATTGTTTCCAAAGCTTACTGCCCCAGTTGCCCTGTATATCTGTTATCCATAGGCTTCGGTCAGGACAGTTGTTCGTATACAAAGCCTGAAATGGAAATAGAGCAGTGGGTGCACTGTTTTGACCTGGACCAATAACAACCTATTACACAAGTCCACTTATCCAAGGAGCAGGACGCATCACTACATACTCAATGAAAAAACAGACACAGGGCAGTCAACTGCATGGTGCAACTATTCCATCCAAAATCCCCGCTTGATCCTTTACTATTTCTTTTAGATTTTTATATGATAGAGTGACAGTTCTCTCTCTCTCTCTCTCTCTCTCTCTCTCTCTCTCTCTCTCTCTCTCTCTCTCTCTCTCTCTCTCTCTCTCTCTCTCTCTCTCTCTTCTCTCTCTCTCTCTCTCTCTCTCTCTCTCTCTCTCTCTCTCTCTCTCTTTGAGAACGAGCAGAGCAACAACACATTCCTGTCCACATTCCAGCCTGAGGAAAAACAGTGTCCGGAACATAATAAAAAGCCAAGCACGTCATATGTTTTGAAAGGCACAGAACGGCAGCGCTTACGGCTGGATCGGACCGATGTGTGGTGACAGTGAAAGTTGTGGTCTGTCTGTTTTGCCTCTTCCAATAGTGAAAAACAAGTCTCCTGAAAAGCACAAGTTAAATCAATAAGACATTTATGGATTACTTTGTGTCATTGTTATTGAGCATAAGAAGAAAATAAGTGGTACATTGTGACCCTTTAAGGAATCCACTGTTTAAACACACAGTGGGAACATGACTGTATAATTATCAGGAGATGGGTGATAAAAGGAGCGGCACTTTGTAGTGTTTGTTGTGGAGACAGCCTCAAACACAAAGCTTTGATAAGGGGCCATGCAAACAGCAGAGAGTAGTAGCCTATAGTGTGTAGGTGTGTGTGTGTGCATGTGTGTTGTGCGTGTGATGTGTGCGTGTGTGTGTGTGTGTGTGTGTGTGGGTGTGTGGGGGGGGGTTGAAGGTCGGGCCGCTCGTAATGGACTGTTGTGGTTGTCCAGAAAACCTCTTGACCTCCACTTCCTGCCCGCCACAATCTCACTCTCTCCGTCCCCTCTCTACAAATGTGACTTTGAGTGATTTTAGTGGAACACCTCAGGGCTGACACTTCCCATCAGTCAGGCTATTTTTGTCTTTTAATCCATCCACATCACTGTATATGAGCTGATGCCCACAACTTTCTCCTGAGATGTATTGTAACTGATACGTGGAGCTTCCGACCCGCCAATCTATATCAGCACCTCATCTAGTGTCCACTGCCGGTCCCTTCAGCTCCTCAGGAAGCTAATAATCTCCTTCCTGTATGGGACAGAGGACGTGGCGGGGCGGTGCGGGACACGTGTAAGCACAAGCCCATGAACAATGATTATTCAGCCTGAACGGAAGTCATAAAGACTTCCTCTGATGGCTATCAGTGCAGACGGAGCAGACAGAGAGCACAGCCATGGGCTACAGAAAGCTGATCTGACACCCAAACAGCTCAAGACACTTCCACATACCAGACACATTATGTCCAAATGTCACTAAATGTCAGTCAATGTCAGACACAATCCATGTTTAATGCTTACACAAAGGAAATATGCCTCGGGTCGTTGAGGGGATCAATGAGAAGCAAAACGCAGACGAGTTGAATTTTCAAGATTAGCAATCCTTGTATCCTGTTATTCTTGTTTGTAGAAATAGGTAATTTGAACCAACTAAATTGTTTAATTTTGTTACATAAGCAAATGTGTCAAAAGCCAGTGTATTGTTTGTGTTATTCCCAAGCCTGGATAAAGAGAATCCTGCAAACACGTCACAAAAAGAGTTGTTGTAGCTGGATGAATTAGTTTAGCTTATTTTTTCGTATTTTAAAATGTTTGCTTGCTTTGCATATCTGTCTACTTACAAAGTGGACATTAGCACCTGTAATTCTCCTGGGATCCGCCACAGTCAATGGAATAAACAAAAGGATGTCATGGTACACAACCATTTGAGCTTGACATTGATTCAGATCTAAAAAGATGAAGACCAAACTGTTGGATAATAGGCTCAAACAGAGAGAGCATTGTCAGAAGAACAGCGCCACTAGTAACCATTGAGAGTGGAGATAATGGTTATTCTAATGGACATGGAGTTAAAAGATAATCATTTATCCACAGCATTGTAGTGAGAGACAAGATTTGTGAAGCAGATGAACTTGGATTGCTGTTTTACTAAAAAATGACCTTTCCAGACATTGTTTTAATTTTGACTATGGGGGTCATGCTGATGCTTTAACATGGTAATGCCCAATATATAAAACGCAAAGAGAGAAAACAGCAGAGTAACAGCCCCTTAGCCCCCCCTCACCATTACAGACTCCGCCATCACCACCGTGGACTCCTTCCGCTTCCTCGGCACCACCATCACCCAGGACCCAGGACCTCAAGTGAAGCCACATCAAGTTTCTCTCATCAAGAAGGCCCAGCAGAGGATGTACTTCCTGCGGCAGCTGAGGAACGTCAAGCTGCCAGTGCAGATGATGGTGCAGTTCTACACGACCATCATTGAGTCCATCCTCACCTTCCTCCATCACCGTGTGGTACGCTGGAGCCACAGCCAGGGACAAACAGAGACGGTGAACAGGATCTGTACGTCTAACCCCCCCCACCAGGGCTCTGGGACGAGCAGGTCGGATCACAGCTGACCCTTCTCACCCTGAACAGTTTCTTTCCCTCTGCCGTTGGACTCATGAACACTTCTAAACACCTGCCAATTTAACTACAATTTAATCAATCACTCACTGCACTGGTCACTTTCTGCACCATATCTGTAAATTTACCTGTACATTTTGTGTACATTGTAAGCCTATTTTTATCGTATAGTAAATTTTTATTGTTTTTCCTCAATGCATGCCCTATTTGATGCTATATATGTTCTTTTTATTATTGTTCATCATTGTATGTTGCACCGAATCACCAAAGCAAGTTCCTATGTTTGTGAATTCTGTTCATTGACAATAGCAATAAACTTTCTGATTCTGAGTCTGTGCACTGACTTTACACAGAGAAATTGTCCTCTGATAATAATAGTACAATGAGTAAAACATGTGTTGACTGGTGATCTTGTGTTATAATAAACTTTTTTATAGCGCTTCACAAACTTGTTAAGGCTCCCAGGTCGCTGCACCATACTCACTTTTCCTTAATTTCATACTCTTTGGTGCCGCCACAACTGCCTTGGGGCAAAGTGAGAGAAATGTAGCTGCCAATTTGTGCCACTGGCCTCCACTCACACTCACCGTCACTACTTTTACATGCAGAGGGAACTCCCTAGTGCGCTTAACAACCAAACTCAATATGTCTTTGCCCCCAAACCTGTCAGACCCCTGTTGTCCCAGTCTACATGCAGGTCAAAAATGCATTTGGATTGTAACACAGACCTCGGAGCGGGTAAAGCAAGTGTGTTTTACTGTAAAACACAGTTGTTTTGTACGGAGACTTACTGTAACCAATACCCAACTGCTGTTCTCAGCCAACAACTCTTAAATCGAGAACTCCCGAGGCCGTCAATTTGACGGTTTTCAGAATTGTACGTCTAATTACTCTGGTTACGTAGCTCTTTCAGATTCATGGGCACTTGACTTTTTCTTTACCTTTGTCTATATCATCCCCATATTGCAATTCAACTAAAATAAAAACATTAAAATGCAGGGGAGAGTTGCGTCACCTTTAGTGTCTCTCACAGCTAAGCTAAAGGTAAAATGGATTTGACGCAATTATCCGTAAAAGAGGCCCTGGCAATGTTTCAAAACATTGATGAGGTTTCATTCGGGAGGCGAAGGCGAGTCAGACGAGGAGTTGTGGGTTTTGGGCAGCTCAGCCGAACCAGGAAGCGAATCGGAGACGAAGAACTTCGTCCCTCGTTTCAGCTGCCCGGTAACATCGCCGGGTGCGTGCATATTCTTTGGCAATGGCAACAATATTCAGGTATTTACGAATCCTGTGTTATTATTCAGGCAGGAGGCTACGGTCCATCCGGACCAGAACCTCCCGCCACAAGAATAGTTTCTTTCCCTCTGCTGTTGACCATGAACACTTCAAAACACCTGTCACTTTAACTGCAATATTCAACCACTCACTGCACTGTCCTGTTCTGCACTATAACTTTAAACATAACTGTAAACTTGTGTACATAGAAATGCTTATTTTTATTTTTATTGTACAGTAATTTTAAATTGTTTCCTAATGCATGCCCTTTTTTGATTGAATATATGTTGTTTTATTATTACTCAGTGTTTTATGTTGCACCTTAAGGCCGAGACAAGTTCCTATGTTTTTGAATTTTGTTCATTGACAATGGCAATAAACTCTTTCTGATTCTGATTCTGATTTGATTATAGTATTTGGCTGGCTTTTTTAGGAAGGTGGGTCCAGTTCAATGAATGAATATGCGTATATTCTCTGTAACAGCGGCTTCGCTATCGCAAACAACCCTCCTCCTGCTCCTCCTCCACCTCTTACTCCTTCCTCCTCTGATGCTGGTCAACTTCGGCACACTGAATAATGATATTATTCATTAATGAGGCTAATAGACCAATTTGTAGCATGTTAGAAGAATCATTCTTTTGATTACGTCATCGCCAGAGAGCAACCGTCAAATTGACGGTTTGGGAGTTCAAGTAATTCTGTAATCCTGGTAGTTCTAGTTTTAACTAGCTTTCGGGCAATGGAACATGGTCTTATGTATTTACATTTTATTCAATTTAGATTTACTGGGGCCTCCAGTTGCCGAAATGATCTTGAGAAATTGAAATATTATCTTCAGTAAGAAAGTCTTCTTCAAAATAAATCATGAGACAATACTTAAGAGCACTGTGAATGACTTCAAAAGCCCTAAAAGGGTCTGCAACATCTAATCTCAGTTGGAGGTAATGGGTTTGTCCAGACCTTGTCCGATTGTCAGTGATCTCACACAAAACAGGCCAGAGTTTAACAGCCCTCCAATAAACAGACACCTTGTACAAGCCACAGTTATACGACCCAATATCACAGGATACTCTGGGAGGGCCACAGGGACCAATAACTTGTGGCATTAATGGCCACTGCTTATGTTGCCACTTGACCTGGACGTGTCTTGTAAAGTTAAAGGAGAAGACACAGATGAAGTCCCTTTTTATATAAACACTCTTTTTACACATTTTATTGCTTTCCAAATAATTTGGTTACAATAGACTTTAAAAAACAACATTGATCATGCTGCCCTGTGATCGAGTGGTTTAGGCGGCAGCACACGTTTTGAATCCCGACTCTGACAATGTCATCTCTATATAATGTCTAATAATGTCCACAGCCAAAAAATGACATTGATTATAGAATAGACTAAATTCCCTCTGCCCTTTACACATGATTTTAAGACACTTTTGGATGTTTTTAAAATATATTTAAGCCAAAGAACCCTTATATTGGATATGGTGCCTGTATATTTCATTATTATTTTGGATTTACTTGGGGTGAGGAGCTCAGTCACACGGGAGGAGCTCGGAGTAGAGCCGCTGCTCCTCCACATTGAGAGGAGCCAGCTGAGTTGGCTCGGGCATCTGTTCAGGATGCCTCCTGGGCGCATCCCTAGGGAGGTGTTTCGGGCATGTCCCACCAGAAAGAGGCCCACGACGCCCTGGACCCAGGACGCCCTCTCGGCTGGCATGGGAACGCCTCGGGATCCCCCCGGAGGAGTTGGAAGAAGTGTCTGGGGAGGAGGAAGTCTGGGAGTCCCTGCTTAGACTGCTGCCCCCGCAACCTGGCCCCGGATAAGCAGAAGAAGATGGATGGATTTACTTGGGCTCCCTTGTGAGTAGCAAACCATCAGTCATTCACGATCTACGAATTGTCTAGTGCATTCAGATCAAGGCTTCGAATTTATATTAAAAGTCTATGTGAACTCACGTCCGGGCGTCCAGCGTTTTTGCAAAGCAAATCTTAATCAGATTGAACATGACTCTTGGATAGAGAATCTAAGCGTATTGTTTTTCACAAACATTTTGTTGACGAAAACAGAGAAAGGGACTATGGAAGGGACAACCCCCTGTTACGAGGTAGACTCCAGCCTAAATATTCAGATTTGAACCCTGAGGAGTTGTAGTACTTCTTCGTTAACATTAGTCGTAATGGGCTCGGCTCTGTGTGGCTACCCCTCTTGGGGCTCTCTCCTCGGCTGTGCAGCAACCATGAGACGGCTGTTTAAGTTAGTTGAATTTTTAACCACAGATTGTTATTTTTGTGTAACATGTTGTAAGTTATCTTGATACTAAGGTGCTGTGTACATATGTCTCCAAAATAATAACATTAGAACTAATAAAAGCTCAATTTACACAACAAAACTAACCTAACAAAACTTATTTTCTTTTTTCCCAGATTGCAGACAGCCCTTCGCCTGAGCGTCACCTCATCAACGGCACCTGCACATTAATCCAAAATTCTCAATCAGATTCAGAATGTCTTATATTTCTCCTGTCTACGTCCCAAAATAAATAAATAAAGTTCATTTCCAATAGTTTGGACTGGTGGTAATAATAGAACACAGTTAAGTTCTAAATCCAGATCTCTTCAGACTTTTCAGGTGTGAAGAAAGAGAGAGGGGCTATTGCCAGTCCAAATCGTAACCTCCGATACTATAGGGGGTTCAACATCACACAGGTAAAATAATGCCTTGAAAAAGGTTTTTAGTCACTGGTAACTTTCTCACCTCTGTCCCTCCTGCTCCTAATCATGTTTTCATTCAGGTTGACACCTCAGCACATTTGGGCCTGTGCCAAACACTGGGTCTCCTGCATAGACTCCTGCATCAAAGCAGCTGAGTAAAAACAACAAGAACAACAGCCTTTCCTCTATCGTCCGCGCCCCCCCCAACTCCAGGTCATGTGACTTCCTTCTCGTTGTTTTGACCCCAGGGTTGCTTTTCCTCAGGGTCAATGTAACGGGCCCTGCTTATTACCCACAATCCCAAAACATCTCATTCTGTTGCACACACAAACAAGAGGAAGAGAGAGGGGGGGGGGAGCTGTATGAATCTGATTGAATTTTGGAGTAACTCAATAACCAGGGTTTGCTCCTCTTTATGCTGCTCCGACTTGACCTTTCAGTCTGCGGAGGAAAGAGAGAGACCAGAGGAGGGGGAGGGGTATAGCACTTTGTTATGGCTTACTTCAATAAACACTTTGTTGTGTGTCCATACCATGACCACCAGTTTGAGACTATACTACAAACAGTGATTCTTAAGTGATGCCACATTGTTCTCTCAGTCTAGACGGCACTGACAAGTGTAACAACACCAACATACACATCTGCAGAGGTGGGAAAGTGATACAAGTTTGCGCTTTTTGCTAGCCTTCTGTGTGTAATGTATTTAATTAGCAGTGTGGTAAAAGGTTGGCAACTTCTATTACAATTAGTATTATCATTAATTATTGTCACTGTGGACTATACATAGTAAAGGCTGAACAGAGGAGATGACTTGTCTGTTTTGAGCTGTATTCCTTTTGTGATATTCATCTATGTTAATCACTGTTTCTCGGACTGACTTTGTGACTTTGCCTCGTGGGCCAAATGTTTTTTCTCCAGTGCTGAGTGGATGTGTCGTCGCACGTTTAAGGTCACGTCTGATTGGTCAAAAGTCAAAACAAGCTCATGCATGCAACAAATGTATGATTAACACATAAGATAAATACAAGTTATCACGTGACATTGTGATACGCATATACAGTACACACACAATATTGTGATGACGATATTTAAAAAAATATATTATGCAGCCCCAACTGCTACCATGTCACTTGTAAGAGAACAAGGCCACTACTATGTTTAAAACTGTTATTAAACCCAATTACCATGTGTGGAAAGTAACTAATTGCAAATACTCACATTGCTGTAATTTAGTAGATTTTTTAAACCGGTACTGAGTATAATTTTTTGGACACATTTTGGAAAGTAAAAATACATATATATTGAGGGTTTTCCCAGCGTGTAGGTGGCCCTTGTGCGTGATCTTGGTGTCTAAATGAAGACTTTGTGCTTTCTGTCTTGTGTTAAATCATGCCACTATGTACCATTAAACATACATTTTCATTCCGCTTGAAAACTTAAAATAGAAAAATGCCTTTTAAATGATGTAGATAGTCCATGAGACACCATGGGGTGGAAAAAACAACATGAGATTGTAATTTGTGAAAAGTCTGGTGAATAATTAACAAAACTGGTTAATTTTACAGTGTTTTTTGTAGAAAAAGGTCCAGGCATCCTGTGCTAATCTGGTGTCCATGTGACACCATAGACCAACTGCCATTAGGTGGCATCAGCAGCAGTGGCGGATGGTGATGCAAAACATAGGAGGGGCTATTTGACATTACCGTGTTTCCGGGGTTTTTTTTATGTCCGAAAATGAATATTTTACATTGACTGTATAAACACACATTTTAAATACATATTTACAACTGAATGAATGAAGTAAACACACTTTATTTCCACTTTTGGTCTTGGCAATACTATGACTTAGAGGCAGATACCATTTGTGATAAAAAATAAATTTGACATAAAATGACATTTTACTCTTTATAAAATATCAGATTGTAAAGAGCAAAACTAAAATCTCAGTGATACTGTACCTTACAGTGCATAGTAGCAATTACTACATGAAGAGAAAACAAAAACACAAACTTGCTGTGTGGAAAGTTGTTCTTAAAGACATTTACAGCATTCTTTCATGGGTTTTCTGATAACCAAACCATCGATTTATGAATAATTCATTATTTATTTTGGATTTACTTGGGGTGAGGAGCTCAGTCACACGGGAAGAGCTCAGAGTAGAGCCGCTGCTCCTCCACGTCGAGAGGAGCCAGCTGAGGCAAAAAAAGCACTCTAGTTTGGTGTGTTTGCAGTCAAGGCACAAGTGCTACACTGGTTCGACACATCAGAGGTCCGATCTTATCAATCGGATTGATAATAAATCAGCCGCTTTCACTTCATCTGAATATAGTTTGTATTCACAGCCAGCCACAGTCAAGGAGCTCATTCTGAATCGTTTTGGCTACAGACGTCTGTAGATGCAGTTTTAAAAAGTAAACATGGAAAACAAGACGTGCAGCACTTCCGCACAAAGTATCCTATATATATATATATATATATATATATATATATATATATATATATATAATTGGCTATAATATTTACATAATTGGCTGACTGACAGGGGGGGCATCACCCCATTGACCTTAATGGACCATCCTCCACTGATCAGCGGGTTTTAAGCATAAATCAAGGTTTTCTTGGCCTATATTGTTCTGCACCTTTTGATTTCTAGATTGGTGATATTTAGGGCTGGACTAAAGACAATGATATTGTTGGCCCATAGGGTTTAAGGGTTACAAATCCTACGAGTACAGCACCAGTCCCAATTGTACCTATTCACGATTATCTCACAGGTATAATAGTAGCAACAAACACTCAAAACAGCATGGGATTGCCCGTTCTGATAATTTATAGATCAGAGAATATGCGGGTTCTGGTTTAAAACTACATAATTCAGTCTTTTAAAAATATTGAATTAATCTAATTTTGTATAAAAGAAATTCCAATTTTTCCTGCTAAAATTGCGATTACTTTATACTTTTACCTCTGTAACATATTGGCAGCAGCACTAGTAATTGAGTACATTTCAAGCCATGTAACTGTACTTTTACTTGAGTACTGGTTTTCAGTACTCTTTCCACCACTGACAATACTTTAATTGGACATTTCTTGAGTAGAGTTAGAATGGTCTGAATCTGTTTCAGAACTACCTCATAATAATATTAAATATAATCACCTACTATTTTTTGCATTTAAATTACTTAAAAATTAATAAATTAAGTTTATAATTTTTTTAAATTGTCAATTATTATTGTGGTATAAAAACTTTCCATATCATTAAAATCAAGTTCGAAATGTTCGTAACACAAAATTGTGAATGAATACTAGTACTGCAAATGTATTACTGCAAATGTAGGCCTATACCTTTTTAAAAATTCAAAATCTAGAGCATGACTGCATATCTGTTGTTTCTATTATTTCCACACATTTCACTCATTGCTAATTAGGTCAGAAGGTCATCCACGTCGTCACGTTAACCTACATAATCTTGCCTATTTTTTTATTATTATTCTTTTTATCCCCAGCGCCCCTGCCCCTATCTCCAACATTCACCGCACTTATCTTATTCAGAGCAGTGATCGGAGGGCACATGGGGGATACAGCGCATTGCCATGGTTACGGATAAGCCTACATTCTGTCTCAGTAACATTGGAAAACACATGACTGTGAACTGAAGCACTGCAATTGATTTATTACGCATTTGTGTGCGCATGGAGTGAATTCTTTGGAGGAACAGATCATATGTTTGTGTTGAATTATGAGTGGTAATAAAAACATACTTTAACTGCGCTGCAAAAAAGTTCCAATTATTTGCTTCAAGGGGCGAAACAGTGTGTCTTGTATATATGCGTGTGGTAGTGTTTTTGTGAGCGGGGGGAAGGCAAAAAATTTGGTCCTCCCCGTGCTTCTTTGTCAGCTTGGGGGGAACGCGGGGTGCTTGCTAGTCCAAATTAAGCCCACCTTTCAGCTGCATAACATTGTGTTCCCGACACAGAGAACGATGAGCCCCGCTGGCAAAGTGGCAAACAACTCCGAGTGCTTCTCAAGACCTCTTTCCAACCGGAGCAAGGTGACCTAAAGTGCCGTGTCAGTCACTTCTGCAGTTGGCACACTCCAACTTCCTACTTCACAGCTTGAACAAGGAAGAAGATAAGTTTTCAGTGAGAATTACAAGACATTTTCTGGTGAATAATTCCGTCAGACACTTTTCACCAGTTAACGTGTGGGATACATCAAGATGCAAGTTATAAATCAGACCAGTTGTGTTAGACGCAGTAAGAATGGGTATGCATGGCTGACCATTGACGAAAGTCTGACAAGGGTCTAACTGTGAGAGCAAAACCAGTTCTGGAGGGGCTTAGAGTAAAACTTGACTCATGGAGTGTAGCACAAAATTCTGGGTACCCACCAACATGTCTGTATGGAAAGTGCCCATTACACACTTTGAGAGGGTCCCTTCCTGCTCTGGGCCATGGGTAAACAAGTAAACAAGAATCCCCCAATCTGATGGCCCGAGCCTAGCCTGCAGTTCCATCCAAAGAGATAAATGCTGGCAGCAAGAAAGAATGCAAAACATTATGACCACTATAGGCAGTAGGGTTTGGAATCACAGGATGCCTCCTGAAAGCAAGAGGGGTTTGGGGGCCCTCTCCCAAAAAACTTTGAACGTAGACATTATTTGCTGTCTGTTGGTGTATTTTAGAGGCTGTGAATACAATAAGGCGTCATTATTTCAGTACCTATCGCATAATATATATCTAGCTGTAATATTATTTATAATGCAGTTCACCTGGTGTTTTAACACATGTTCCGTTCCCCCTTATCTCACATTTTCACTCATTGTGAATCCAAGTAAAAACCAGGCGTACCATGCCTCAGACATGTGTGTCTGCTAAAGGTAAGACACACATGCCTCAGAAAGAATGAGCTGCGGTTTGTCTTGTAGCTTTAACTTTTCTGCTTTAGTTCTTGCGGAGGAATAAGACATCTCCGAGTCACACTACTAACCAAATAATCCTTTTTTTAAAAAAATTAAGCTGGAGCTATTGTTATCATGTCTTTGTCAATAATTTAGAAACGTACTTACGTTTTACAGCACATGTACCAAATGCCTCTTTGCTCCAATCTATCAGCTCCATCAGCTTCATGGATTTATTTAATAGTTTATGCCCTGGACTTTGTGCAAAACCCATAAAACGTTGGATAAATTATGTAGATGTCCATGAGCAGATTGTATCTTTCCAGACATGAGATATTGTGCTTCTACATTGGAATGAGCCTATATATATGTTCTCATTATTAAATAGTTATTAGTTATAACACAATTTCCTGTTTATTTTGATGATGCCCCTGGAGAGTTCTATGATGGAGTATAAGGGCTAACCAAAATTTCAAAAAATGCAGAGCACTACGAGAATAAACTTGTACATTAACGAGAATAAACTTGTAAATTAACGAGAATAAAGTCGTAGTCAGAATGGCTTGGATGAGTTAAAAGTTAACACAAAAGCCCACAGTAGATATCGAACTTTATAATGCGGGCTTTTTAGACATTACAATCAATCATTTCCCCTGTGCAGTGCCCCTATGTCCTTCTGGTTAAGAGCCTACGTGCAGAGCTCAGCTCCTGGGCACTGGGCAGGACACTGACTGCGGTCATAATCTGCTATCTCGACTTCGGCCGCTTCACCCTTCTAAACTTAGTATAAAGTTTAGAGTTATTTTACTTTGTATTTCGTATGAGTTATTTGTGTGCATAGGTTTTACAACACACCACTACGGGCTTGTTGAGCCGTGCGCACTGCGCCAGTGCTCCAGACCATGTACCGCGGGCCTGGAGGTCGTCGGGTTCTGGAGAATTCGGGATCAGGGACTAAACCCATCAAATCTGTGTATTGGACTAACTTATAAACATTTGGAGACAAACAGTGTGCAGTTAGAGGATGCTCATAGTCCTCTGGGGAGCATGGAACTTCATTTGTATTAATTTTTGGCAAATTTAAGCCACCTCACAGTGGGGATATGTGTGTGAAATGACATACTCTGGTGTGTTGTTGGACCTGCGCTATGTGAGCACTATATGTCTTTATTAGCTATCGTATCCTCTCATTGTAGTTATCAGCCTGGACTACATGGGTGTGTTAGGTTGTAGTTGTGTTACTCGGATGTAAGAGGCTTGTATGATGATGGCGTGTGCGTAAAACATCGCTAACAAACATGAACACAATTGGTCCCATCCATCTTCTTCCGCTAGACAATTGGTGAATGCCCCAAATAATTATCACCACCAACCACCACTATGCTGTCCAGTGTGGGCTGGTGCTTTACCAAGTTTGTCCAAGGGATGCCAAAAAGGTTAGAATCGGGCGGTAAAACTGAGGCTTCCCAGTGCGCACGGCTCCTCGGGCCGCTACAGGGGCACTGCTCCTCGGCCGCCTACAGGGGCCGTAGTAACATCCACAATGAGCTCGTAAGAACAGTGAATGTGCACCAAAGTCCCACGTAGAGAAAACAAAGCAATAGAGCAGAGCATGTGTGAATATAACACCGAGGCTCCGCCACATGTCTGCGGGGGGCTGTGGCACGGAGAACACCTGGGTCCACTGCGGCTACGCCATGAGAAAAGCGGCTTGGAAAGTAAAGGGTTGATCCAACAGTTTGTGAATGATGCGTAACAGGAAAGGTGCTGCTAAACTGCAGTAGCGATCTGTCTTGCTTTTATGTAATTCTAAGATGTTTACTCATCCAAGCCCATTTGTTTGCATCCTGGGCGTGGGGATTGCCCACGTCACTTTGACACCAGCCCCTAAACGTTTAAATGTCGACTTTATTTTGACTACAACTTTACTCTCATGAATGTATGACTTTATTCTCGTTAATTTACAAGTTCTATTCTTGTTAATTTACGAGTTTATTCTCAATTTGCAATTTTTTTAATTTGGGTTGGCCTTTATACTGAGTTCTGGTTTATATCCTTTAATACAAATGTCCATCACAGGATTTTATTTCATTTCATTTTTTTCAATGAAATCTACGGTAATTTAAAAAGGAGTATGAGTACTTCCAGCTATTGTGCTCATGTCCGCGTCGATGATTTTTGGTAAGTTTCTATTGTAAAAAAAGAGAAAAAAGAGAGTATTATAGTGGTATCGTGTAGTACAGTATAGTATAGTTTAGTATTCTAGTATACAGTTTTCACATTCATATCTGATATCTGGTTCATTTCCCTCCAGATATCAATTAAGCCTATGTTTTTAATATTTGGCTAAATCTGCACATTTGTGAGGCTGTATGTGGAGGTTAAAGTAATCGCCAAAATTAAGGGTTCCCTCAAAGTGGTTTGTAATCAGGTCTAGGACATAGAATAGAAAGTGACATCCCTACATCCACATTTCCTTTAATAGCTCCTTTAACCATAAAAATCTGCCATCTTTATCTTTGTGTTCAAAATTCAGCTCAAAAGCTGTTCGACTTGAAACCAATATAGCCACTCACCTTTTATGTTTACCTTTGTATGATAAACAGTACAGTTTGGTATAATCAAATCTAGTTAGTTTTGGATCTTCAGATCATTATAATGGATTTCTTGCATAATTTTTTCTATTTTTAATTTTTTTTTTTATTAGTATCTAAGGATGCTTCTCGTAATCTTTCTGATGCCGCTGTTTTGAAATTCTTACAACTTTGCCATTGCTACAAAACTCTTTGATCGCACATATATATCATAAATACAAGAACTCCATTGAAGTCATCTCAATCTGATCTCAAATGATGTTTGATTGATAGAAAGCAGCTGAGTCGAAAGACAAAGCTCTCAATTTTCCGCTCAATCTACGTTCCTACGCTCACCTATGGTCATGAGCTTTGGGTAGTGACCGAAAGGACAAGATCGCGGATACAAGCGGTCGAAAGGAGTTTCCTCCGCAGGGTGGCTGGGCGCTCCCTTAGAGATAGGGTGAGGAGCTAGGTCACACGGGAGGAGCTCGGAAGTAGAGCCGCTGCTCCTCCACGTCGAGAGGATGCCAGCTGAGGTGGCTCGGGCATCTGTTTCCGGATGCCTCCTGGACGCCTCCCTAGGGAGGTGTTTCCGGTATGTCCCACCAGGAAGAGGCCCCGGGGAAGACCCAGGACACGCTGGAGGGTCTATGTCTCTCGGCTGGCCTGGGAACACCACAGGATCCCCCCAGAGGAGTTGGAGGAAGTGTCTGGGGAGAGGAAAGTCTGGGAGTCCCTGCTTAGACTGCTGCGCCTGCGACCTGACCCTGGATAAGCGGAAGAAGATGGATGGATGAAATAGAAAGAGATCGACACTGAGTCACGCATGGGAGTCAAAGCTTTTTGATTTCCACAAAGTGTCCCGATGACTACCTGGTTCATTTATTATAAATTACCTCATTATCAATACATAAACATTAGTAAACATTAGAATTACAGTTATTTGAAATACAGTGAACAAATTTCCTACACAAGTACCGTGGCGACTTCAATATATATTATTTAAACTTCTTCAACGCAAGCTCTTTTCTGGTCTAAAATGACAGCTTGGACTATGATTGCAAACATTGAATACCTGTGTAATTATGCCTCTCTGTAGCAAAGCCAACAGAGATATGAGTCAGACAGAGCAGAGCACACCTCACTCATGACTCAGATGAACGGCAGCAGCATCATTTCTTATACTGTAGCTTTACTGTTGCTCACTAATGGACTCTGGGCATAATATTGAAAGTGTTCTGGTGATCCAACCATTACAAGGACTTCTGTCAAATTACCTAACCTTAAAAACAACAGTGAGGTTTTTATGCATTGAGACAAACCAGTGAGTAGACCCTGACTCATGTCTCTAGCTGAAGTAGGTACAGAGACAGAAGGATTTTTAAATTACAAAGATGCATTTGGAAAGAAAATAAATGGTAAATGGTCAGTTTTATTTTGTGGTTTTCTTACATTAAGGAACTCTAAACCCAAACAGACACTAGAGCAAGTTGGGTGAAATGTCTATTACACAACAGCAGTATGCATAGAGGAAATCTAACCAGAAACCTTTGAGTCTTAAAAGAACAACATTTTGAACATTATGTTGAGGCACTGCATATGAATAGAAAAAAATCCTATCCGACTACTTTAGCTGCAAAGTTGCCTGGACGTCTGGCCTGAGAAAACCCACTCTGAAACACAGGATCTAATTGAAACAGTGTAAGCATGTCAGCTGAATGTGATACTTAACAGGGAATTAATTGTCTCCTTCCAAGCATTTGAAAACATGACAAATTACTGAGGCTGAAAATATTAGTTAAACACATTTCATATTAACCGAATGCACTAAGGCCCCGTCCACACAAATCTAAACTCAGGCAAATCCGCAAAGATATTTTGTCTAAAACAGGCCTTATCCACATGGCGTTACAGGAGTCTAAAAACGGAACTTTTTGAAACCAAATCCTACAGTGGCGTCTCTGCTGTTACGCCATAACTGCTACATGTCTGCTACATTTTGGTGAAGGGTGCATCATTGCCTCGCCTCTACTTGACGACGTATGCACCAAACTCCAACAGCAACGACAATGGCGCCGTACGGTGTTTTGTACGTACTGCAGACTTTTTCGCTAACGGCTCTTTCTCTATGCCACTTGAAGCCGTCATTTTTGTTTTGTTTTTGTACAACAAACGTGCAGTTTTCAACGCATGCACATTGTCTTTATGTTACTTTTCAATAGCACCACCAAGGAACCTGGAACTGAACTGTTCTACAAGCTACTGTCATATGTACAAGCCAGTGTATGTAGCAATTTATATTCAAACCTTTCCACTCTTACTGTTTCCTAATGCCAATGTCAACATGCCAATTTATCAAATAAGATGAAGGGGATTAGGAGCAGGGGTAGTTCTTAAACAGCTCTTAAGTGCCAAAAGCAATGCATTATTAATGGTGAGTGCACAGTAAGCCATAGTTTAAGATTCCCAGAAGAGTGGAACCATATGCAAATACTCTATATATGGAAATCCTGAGGAAAAGCAAAGTGGTGGGCGACGTGCTCACATGTACAGTATGGTGTGTACATATGTGCTAAAGGCTTTGAACAAATGACATATTTACATTTTCTGACTAGCTGCGTCATATAGTGTGTATTTTGTGGCAGCGCACAACTCAAGGTTTCATGTGCTTTGCAGCATTACTAGTTAAAAATATAGGTGGACGTAATTAGTACAGCAATGAAAGTGAAATATCAAGTGGTTTTGTTTGGAAGAGATAAAGTCAAAACCAATGAAAGGCCCAGACTACAAAAATATGTGCATACTTTTGGCTTGTAGATTTGACTGACACAATAAATAAGTAATTAAACTACTTAAACTGGTTAAATAAAGTATGTTAAAGGTGCACGTAGTTACTTTTCTGTTGGATACGTCACCTACATGTCTTCGTGCTTATGATATTGCTCTGCTTAGCCTGCTCACAGTCACTTCATTAACATGCAGAACTCAGAGTGCACTAAACAACCAAACGTTTGAAATGTACAGATGTTTCTCAATTGTAGCTTTTTAGAACTAGATTTGGTCTCCCCAGTAGGATTAGATTTTGTCTACATGCAGCCGCTAATATAGTCTCTTTAAAATGTCTCAAGTAGGACTCCTTTTCATGTTCCACTTTCCTGAATTTGAGGAGAAACAAAGGGAAAACACATGAACAATAAAAGCAAACTATAATGAGATGAGTCGGTGTAATCCCTTATTTGTCCAGGAGTGTTCCATTGTAGAAAAAGAGTTGTAGTCATCTGGACTCTGTTTTGAAATAACAAAATGTTTTGAATCTCATCCAAGAGTAATTCTCAATCTGTGAATCGAGTCTACTCTTCTTTGTATCCTAACAGCCCTGTAATGGGCTATCAATATATCAGCAGTTCACAATAGGATGTTAATCCAAAGAAGAGTAGTATCAAGTGAAACCGTAAACTCCCTTTATCAGGAGGTCCTGCCCGGTGTGCATAAGAATGTGTCATACAGAGCGTGCTAATTCAAAGGTAAACTAGGGCGGACTTGACTAAAGTACCGTTTATTGGGCTCCCGTAATGAGGACCCAGCCATTTTAATTAAATTACTTATACCTCTTTAGCAGGACAATAAGTGAGTTAATTAGTTGCATAATGGCCGCCTGGAAAGCTAACCAAAGCGTGATCAAAGTGTTATAGCATGAAGCGTGGTTGACAGTGGTTGGTGCTTTTAGGAGGGGGAGCACACAGAAGGATCTATCAGTCTGAAATGTTTTCGGGAGGCCTGTTCAATGGTGTAGCGGTTATGGAGATCCCCTGTCCCTCTTTTGGTTGTCCTGCACAGCCATTTAGGCCGCTGTCCCTCATTGCACATGTTTAGAGAACGCCTCACTTTTTCATGGATGCCTCATAAATTGTACTCACAGTGAGATTTATATCCATGATTTTTTTTTTCTCCTAAAGAAATCAAGACATTTGTGGTGTGCTGGCTTTCGTTGTGCTAATGTGCTTGCCACAGGTATTGGCCACAGTGGCGTGTTCATAAAGCGGTGCAGCCATATGTTTACTCCTGGGAGAGGGTGATGTTAACGTAAACATGACATAAGAGGAGGAGGGCCTCGGAGAGCGGCCCAAGGGGAAAGCAGCATTGCAGTACAATAGTTATGCCGCATAGACAGGGTCCCGGTTGCCTTGGAAACCATACAGAGGTTATTGACATAATTTCAGAGAATTCAGAAATCCTTTGTATCAGTATTACTCACGTGTGGCCCATGAGAGCCGAAATAAAGAAAGCCTGTGATGGCAAAGATGTGCAGATCAATTCACTGACTTCACCCTGTTCATGACCCGCACCCATCCTCAGAGGTGATTCAGGTCAAACACAGACTCCTCTCGTCTCGTTTCTACAGAAGCCCTTGCCTTGCATACACTTGTACATGCCCTGAGTCTGGCTCCTGCGTCAGACCTTTGCAGCATCATAAGGACAGTGTTGATTGCTCTGTTAATTATGCTCATCATCACACAGCCTCCTGACATCTGATCTAAATGGATGGATGCTATGAAGGAGAAATTATTCAGCAAATGGTATTTAAAGTGTATAATGGTGGAGCTGTGGTAAAGGCTCCTCTGTCTTTGATTTATCACTTTGTTTTTCATCTGGTAAAGACCAAAGAAATGGTATAGCATTGGCTCTACATCAGCATAACCAGGAAGTTCACGGGGTCATCACATTCTTATGGTTCAAATGATTTCCATAAAAACATTTGCTTTGTTAGTGCTGCTCCACTAGTCATGTTGTAGAGAAGATTGAGTGAAATACCTTGTTAATATGTGTCTTATTACATAAAATTAAGACATGATTTTAATATATATTTTTTTAATTATAGTAATGAGGAATATAAAATGTGTTATCAAAAGCAATACAGTTTATGTTTTAAAATATATAATACCTTCATTAAATAATCACTAATAGCTGGCTATAGCATTGCTACCGCACTCTACAAAAGACTTAATAGTGCACATAAGTGACTTCTTCCATAGGTTGGTGTGGTTTGTAGGTGTTTAAGCTAAAGGCTGCTCTCCTTTGATTGATGTGTCTGGACACACAGGCTTCAAAGTCATTAATTGAAAATTGAGACAGTACAGAGATGATGCTATTGATTTCTATGCGCTCTTATGAGCACTATATGGCAGCCTGTGCTACCTTAAGGACAGGGTGAAGAGGTGAGCAGGGAACAACAGCAGGTCAAAGCAGGACAAAGGAAGTGACTGGGGGAGGGGTGGGTCCCAGGGCTCAGGGTTTAGATGAGGTTAGGGTAGGCTGCTAAGTGGGGTCTGCAGATGGACATTAGGCTGCCTTAAATGATGTTGGTACAAGCATATGCTAGGAGCATAACCCCAGACCATAAACCTGGTGAAGGTTTACAGCCTGTAGACCAGCTCCAGTCTCTGAGCATTTTCAGCATCGATCAGATCGGAGCAGACCGGCCCCCGGGCTGTTTGTAAGTCAACACAAACCCACAAACCTTCAAACAGGCGTCCAGCAATCAATAAAGGTGGAAATCGTGTTTACCCCTGTTTTCCATGGCATTTGAAATGGTCTCGATGGAAGCCCCTGAACAACCCTGACCCACTGTGGGCCTCTTCTTTGTCTTGAGGAGCATCTACAGAAAGACAAACATTACTGTATATCAAACTGTGTCTAGTGGGAGGATGATGTTTGTTGACCAATACAAGGCAGTTTGATCAATACTGAAGCTTTCTTCTCAAGGTCTCATGCCATCTTCCACCAGCCCAAACACATACACCAGGCAGCACGGGCGTGGTTCAGGTCAAAAAAACATTACAAAATAGTACACTGCAATATATTATTACCTATGTAAATACAACACCAACAATGTATACAAAATAATGGGATTGACTTCATAAGTCTATCTTACTTTAGTATTCAACACTGGGGTTTTTTCATTAACAAACTCAAATGGATTTATGTCAAGATTCAGTTAAGTGGTTATAAATATCTGGCTCATGTCATTATGAGGCTACCAGCCAATATTGCTCTCTATGATATTACAGACGAATTAGTCTTCAAATCAAACAATATTTTGTGATTTGTTTTTAAAAATTGAACAGAGTAGGCCTTATTCTAACAACCAAATGATGATGTCAAGGTTTGTCTTAATCATATTTAAGGAAGGGCTCACATGCGCTAAGGCCTGCTCTGCTGCTTTTCACAGTGCAGTCCTTATATGGTTATGCTCTACTTAGCAACGGTTGCCAAGCAGTCATGAGGCAGGGGGAGGGAGTTTGTACATCTCTGTGCACTAAATCGAGAGGATGCAATCTTAATGTACAACTTTATTACAGCAAACCAGCAGAAGGTTTTCAAAGTGTTGTAGATGTAAAGTTTATTGAAGAATCAATAAAGTAGAGTAATAGCAGGTAACAGAAGAACGGGGATATATGGCAAAGGTGACCAACAGGGCCCTAAATGGAGCCTGGAATGGAGGCCTGTGTGTGATTCAGGGCTTATTGGTATAGCATCAAGGGGCAGTTAGGTCCAAATTACCTTGGCCATTTACACCCTCATTCTATGTAATGGTGGACCTTTCAACCTAAAATATATAATAGCCAGCTGCCACTACAGCCATGTTGAGTTACAACACGCCTCCTGAACAGTGAGGTTTGAGATTTAGATTTATGAACACAGCCGAACTACATATTCCTCACATAAAGGCTAGACATTTGGTGAAACTAACAATGCAATGTGTATTGTATGAATACTGTTGCTATTTACAGGTTATGGTTTCTCCCAACGGTTACACGTTCTCTATGCACATTACAGACTTTGTGTGGGCTCCTCCATACACTGGGCTCTTAGTATACAAGTATCTTTACCCTCAGTCCGACGCCTCTGGTTTACATTTTCATTAGCTTTTACCTTTAGTCTTTGCTCTGTATCAGGTAAATCTAGTAATACAATTCAAAGTCAGGCACAAAGCACGTCTACCTCCTGCTCCTCATGGTGCAGGCTCTGACCTGGGGCACTGTGAATCAGCAGCGTTTACAGTGGCACATAAACTTCAAACACCTCCCGCACTCAAACGCTTTCAGTGAGCACTGCCATGAGGAAACATTCCTCTAACACACTATGACACATTGATGAGGAGAACATTCAATTCAGTTGTTGGAGCTGACAAAACACGTGCTTGTCTCAACATGTTGATTAATACCTGGGAATAAACAAAACGCACAAACGTGCATATTTCACACCTTTGTGGAGGATTAGTTTAGCCTTTGATTTTTATCCTTCAACGCTTACATAACATAAAGTCGGTGACTTAATATCTCACAAATCCACAATAAAAAAACAGGGAGCCTCTATGAGACTGGCATTCACACAGTTGTGCTTTATTGCTGTACAGGAACAGTACTTCTAAACAGTGGGAAACATTATCATTATGAAAGATATTTTTGTTTAATATTACATATGTATGTTTTATGTAAAAACAAGACAATAAAATACAAATTTAAAAGGCAGTGAAGTACCCATATTGAGGTACTAACAACAGACAACCAAACATGTATTGTTTTGTATAGATTCCTGACAAATTAACTGGTAAGAAGAGGGCCACCTGTCATGCTGGGCGTGTGATGGACAGGAGGGGAGTGGCATTTGGAAATGAGCTGCAACACATGTAGTGGTATATGTAGCTTTGAATGTCTAGTTTATTCTTCTTCTTTATGTTATTCTTGTGAAAAAAGCTCAAAATGGAAAGCCTTCTGAGCAGTAATATGTCAAACATAAAGCGCTGACCATGGGCTACATCCCCAATACATAACAATATAAATTAATATCCATTAAAATACAACACAAAAGCTTAATAGCTTGCTTAAAAATAGAACTGCATACATATCCCTAACATTTGTTACATTAAGCAGTCTTCTAAATGTTTAGCATTATTTTGTATGGTTTTCAGTGCAAGGCATAGCATACATTCACCCAATCTGTCCAAAAATAATGCTCAGGTTCCGTTGCGTGTGAATGCCAGTGGTCTCACCTTCGCTGTTCAAGACATTTTGTGCATCTTCACGCCCCAACAACAACTTGAGATCGATCTCTGATGGCACTGCTGATTTGTAAGACTGAATCAATCAGACACATTGTGGGTGATCAGTGGGAATGAGGAATCAATCGCAGCTATTGATAATTTGTGGCTCTAACAAATCTGATCCAATCTCCAATGATCAAACAGTTTGTCGAGACACACCCGGCCCATTACAGACACAACAATACAAAAAACAGTGTGCAATAGAACATCCATATACAATTAACTTAAATATTATATAAACAAATTCATAGCCTTGGTCAATCCTTCAGAAAAAAAGATATTCACATTTTAAAATAGACCTCTTCTTTAACCTCTGCCATTGCATCGAACCCAAGACATTCTTAATCTCACAATCACAAACAGTAATAACACTGGGCGCCCCTGCATCAGTCCAAACCCTGTGCTTGTCTTTACAGTGAAGGTTCAACTCATTACACACAACACTATTTACAGAGCTATCACCATAGAAACGCCCATGATCCACAGAAAGGGGAGCAGAGAAGGGCTGGGACCACATGGGTCTGTTTGTTGAGGTTACTTTGGGGAAAGATGAAGGGACAGGAGGGTAGACAGAGGAGACGGAGGGGACACACCCACTGTGGTGGACAGCTGTACAATAATTGAGTTCATCTGGGCTCCAGACCAGACTGTCTTTCCTCCTTTCAACATATTTACAAAGACAACAGAGTCAATAGTAAACTGCACTAAAGGCTCAGATTTGGTCATTTATGCAGTATGTAAACATACTGCCTGAGAATATTACAGCTGCTCTGGCCACTGGACTTGTACACTATTGTATTTCCTTGAATGTGCCTGTATATTGTACTTTCAGACACATCTTTACCTTTGGCACACAGTTTCTTCTTTGTAACATAAACAAGTCATTTGTTGAATGAGAGGTTTTCATTTTACATTTTTGTTCTGTAATATACAATGAGATCATCTTTTCCTGATGGCACATGCACAATTTTGCATGATTGGGCACAAAGCATTAAAAAGGTCAAATCGCATCTTCAGCTTAGTCAGTCTGTGTTTAAAGTATATATAATGACTGCAGCGCACTCATTGAACCAATGCCCCTTTCATAGTAAAGGAAAGTGCAGATGTTGGCCACAAGTTGTGATTGTTCCTCAAAGGCTGGTGGTGACAATGGGAGGAGAAGTGCACCCTTGGATTGTACTGAGGTTAGCCTGACCCTGGGTGCGTGTTGCTGGGGCAGCAGTAGCACTTAGAGAGCCCAAAGTTGAAAGACTTGTGTCCCTGAAAAGGAGAAAAGGTCCCATGTCTATGTCGGGCTTTCAAAGGCGATGGTTCACTTGTAAACTTAGAATGATCTGAGCCTCGACAGGTGCACGGAGACACATTACGGGACGACACGTCAAGTATTATCAGCAGCACCATGTTTTGAGTGGTCTTCCACGGTGAGCAGCAGGTAGAACATGACAGTTACCAGAATGGGATTTGAATATTTTACTTCTATAAGCATTGAATCATCCAAACGACCTAGAGTGTCTACAATGCAAGGGTTTTTTCTGATCGTTAAAAGTACATACAGTAAATGCTAGCCTGTACCACATTTATCTTAAAGACTGTAGCATATGTGCACGCATTTGGTTGGGGATCCCGAGAAGATGTGGGACTGACATCAGAGTTTCTTGGTCCATAATATCTTTGTTCTATCAGGAACCTCAGTCATGGAGAGGCCTTCCTGTTGGTCCAAAGCAGCGTGGGGGGCAGGGGAGGGGACTGCGGTGGGCGTGGTTTCCAATGTCCCCGCCCCTCACACTGCATTCGCCGTAACCGCAGGAGCTCCCCGAGGGCAGCGCACTCATTGCCGCCAGTCAAATGACGCTGTTGAAACATCTGAAATGAGGGAAGGTCTTCATTAGAAAAACAAAACAACATTCAGCTAAAACTATAAAAACGATATATACATTGGTCATAACATTAAGACGATTTCAGTTCAATTCAATGTACATATCTATTCAAAAAGGATTTAAAGAAGGAACTGTGATAAGCGTATTGGGCAGGAGGTCATAATGTTATGCCAATGTATCTAACCTTGAGAGAAAAAATGCATGACTAATAATCAACTCTACATTGAGACTAATGAATATTCAAGAGCCATGAGATCGTTGTGTGATCGATATGCGTTTGAGGTAAACAAGAAGCACACCATACATTACACATGAAAGCACATAGACGTTCAAAGCGCTCACATTGATTTGGACAGAAACGTCAACATATACATTGAACAAACATATTCGAGTCAGTTGATATGCAAATAATCGTGGGTGAAAGAACAAAAAAATAAACGCAACAAAAAGGACAGTGCATAACAGAAGGGGGATTTCCAAATTCGACTGACATCTCCAGCTCTCAAACATTTCCATCAGCTGTCTATAGATCTTCAATACATCACTGTAGAGAAGATCATGTGAATTACAGAACTCCGCGCACACACACACACACACACGCACACACGCACGTACACGCACACCCAAGTCAGTGCTGTAGATAGGGTCATCAGTCAACTGCCAGTCAATACGCTGGCTAATCAATCAGACAGGAACTCCAATCTCCTGCAGTCAGTAATACAGCAACAGAAGCAACAGAACCGGCCCTTATGATCCATACCAGAGCAGGAACGACAGCTTAAGAGCCATTGATAGGTTTTTTTTTAATGGCAAAGTAGTCCATTTAGCTCACAATAAATATATTTTATGAGAAAGCAAAGATTGAATTTGTAATTGTGACATAAAAGTTTCCATTCAAGCTAGTCAAGTATTTACAATTTTTTATTTTTTTTATTTTTCCCCCCAAAATGTTTGTGAATTGTCATTACGGTACACACAACAGAGAAAAGTTCCGTTTTTCTTTTAGTTTTACAAAGAATCATGTATCTGTAGTTAATGGTGGAAAGCAACAAAAAAGTAAAAGTACTATACATCAGTCTCATTGTTTTTAGAGGTATCTGTACTGTATTTAAGTCATTTTTACAGTGGATCCTTTCTAATTCTACTTCACTACATTTGAGATCAGATATCTGAACCTTCTACGGAGAGAAAATTAGAAAATGCTTTTAGTTTTTGTGATTATTTTTTGCTCTTAACTTTGAAAGTACAATTGTAAATGGCTACTGCAAAACTTTTACTCAAGTAGATTTTTTTCCGTGCTACATCTGTATCTGGACTTTTACTTCAAACAAAATGTATTTACTGTAGTAGAAGCAGTTGCAACAGCAGTCTTAGAACTGGAAGTAGTAAAGTTTTTGTGCTTGGGTAATCATGTTTGAGGTAAAAGTACTTTTAACCGAGCAGAGATTTTAATGTCAATGAGACATAGAAGCTCTTACTAAGCTACAATATCCTGACCACTTCCTGTTATGCTTCGATTTAAAAACTGTATCACACACACAAACATACATGTCCGGTCAGCGCCTGCATCAAACTCAACGACCTAATCCATAATTTACACCTCGCTGCCAGGCTGCTCCCTGCGCTGGCGCCACGAGGAACAGCAGCAGGGGGAACAGTATGTCCCCCACACAATCACAGACTTCCAATAATGAAAAATAAAATGTACACTTTAATCAAACAGTGCCCCCAATAGAACAACGTGTTGCCATCATCATTTTGTTAAATGAAAACTAGACTTTAATTGAAGAATATATCATCCATTTAAAAGTTGCAAAATTATAAAACAACAATTTAGGCTTCAAACAATCAAATGTGTTTTAAAGCCACAGTTTACATGGCGACAAATGATGTAGAAATCAAGAACTATTTGAGACCTGTTTATAATGGTCCGATGATTTTGGTGTAGCAGCCGTGTCTCACCGTCAGCTGGATAGATCATCTGTAATGGGGCAATTGGCTCTCAAAACTGGACAAGGGAAACATTAACATTTCTTATGCTATTTATTGATGTATTGATGCGTCAATTTCTACACAAAAAGCTAAAACAAGCCACTCTGTTGATGACCAACATTATCTTCCCAGTGTTTCTAGCCTCAATCCTTTGGTATTCATTTATCCAATTAGATCAGCTAAATCCACGCACAGGGAGGAATGCGGCTAATTGAGGGACATTCTGGGTCATGGAGCTCTTCCCATCTCCTAAATGAGAACAAGGAAATCTTACACAGAACACAACATTAACACAAGAATAGGCCTTTTGCAAGATTGCATGGCAATATAGCCTTTAAAATATGATTAAGCCACAAAAACTTCAACAAAATGGAACTTGTGTCTTAAATATCAAATGACAGCTCCCATTTCTAGAAAACATGAAGGTAAACAACAGTCTAGGCAACTAAAAACATGTACAAAAGTGTATGAATGAGAGTGTGTTGTGGGAGTGAATGCAGGACAATGGATGGAAATCAGCCCATGGCAACAATCCGGTGTGTTTACAGAATGTATATCATGTATGTTCATTAACATGCACTGACCAAAAATAAAACAAAAACCAATGAGAGAGCTGCAGTTTAAAAAAATGAGGTAAACAAAGGGGGGAATTCCAAGTCATCATTGGATAAATAAAGATGACAAGAAAGCAGTGATAGCAGTGGATTTCAGTTCAGAGCACACCAAAATGGCCAAAATACACAAGATAGTACATTTAAAAGAATATATATATATATATATATATTTTTTTTTTCTTTTATATTATTGCTTTGTCTAAGAAAATCACTGCTGTTATGGACGGAGAGGTGCGACATACACTCACCAATCCCTATTCCGGACAGAGCTGGAGATAGCCCCCTGTCCACCCCTTTGCTGTGTTACAGGGCAGCCCCCGCCCCGAACGGAGAGAAGTTGAGATGACCTCGCTGGAAGATAAAGCATCGCGTGAGCATGATGGACGAGCTCATATCAGATAAGAGGTTCTCAGTTTTATGTAGGGCTTTTAAGTCACTGACCATATTATCAACATACACAAATGCACTGACAGAAGAAGGGCCTCTCACTGACAGGACTATAGTCAATCAAAGCAATAAAATGGTGACACCAGTGCTAACCATACCTTTTCCAGGTTGTGCCGTTAAGTGCAATAAGTAGCATTTTAAACAGTGTGACATTATTGACAACGGGAAAAAGAATGAGTCGCTCCAACCTCACTTAGAAATGAGGGGAAATTAGAGGCGCAACACCGGATCGATACATGGATTGGTTAGTCATGTCCTGCTCATCATTTAACAAATTTACAGAAAATGTAAACATCTATTTTGAAATGTTTTTGTATTCAAACAAATCTGAAATAGCATATACATCTAGGGACAACATTATGTCAATCCAACTGAAATGCCATAAATGTCTTTTTTAGTTGGTGTTTTATCATCAGATAATTGTAAAATGTCTGAAAAATTACTCACAAAAGTGCATAAATATCACCATATATACCATTATTAGAAAGAATACAACGTAAAAGAATTTTCTCTTTTATTTTTAATCAGCTCTTTTTGCGATGTATCCTTAGCTGTGCAGATGCTGTACTACAAGAAAATGTAGTAGTAAGTAGTAGTAATAGTAGTTGTTTGTGTATTGTTTGTTAATTACTATAGAAGTAATTATATATTAAGAGTAGACAAGCAGCTGGAGTTTTCCTTATTGTATTATTAGTAACACTGTCAAAGTAAAAGGTAATAGACAATAGTTGAAATATACAACAACAGTAGTATCATAATTACTTTCTAACTTACCATAGCTCAGGAACTATTATTGAAGAAGCTTATTTATGTTCTTAATAGGCATCTAATTATGTTTTTTTCCAGACTGTTTTGTAAATGCAGTTCTTGTTTTTTTGCCCTGTGATGACTAAGGGCACGTCCCGGGATTAGTCATTAGCAGCCTAACATAACGCGGCCTATTTGTGCGCAGGCTGAATGTTTGGTTTGACAGTATTCATGTGACTGTGTGCAAGTTAAATTCAATCCAGTAACTCTATACCTGTCTTTGAAGCCAGAGAAAGCTCACGTGTCAGGAGCATTACAAAAGGGGCCACTTTCTGCCCCGGTTCTAAATGTCAACAAGTCCAAAACAAAATGTCGCTTTGCTATTTTTGTTCATGGCGAAATGCTAGTACGTAACGGCGAATTAACAAGGCCTTTAAAAGACGTGTAGTTGTATCATACATTGGAAAATATATCAATAGAGTTTTGTAATTTGGGGTGTAGTAACAGTACTATGAAGATTGTAGAAAAAGATTCAGTTGTAGTCATCTGGACGCTGTTTTTAGAAAAACAAAACGTTTCGACTCTCATCCAAGAGTCATTCTCAATCTGTGAAACAAGTCTGAGTCGAAACGTTTTGTTTTTCTAAAACAGAGTCCAGATGACTACAACTGAATCTTTTTCTACAATGGAACACTCCTGGACGAATGAGGGATTACACCGACAGTACTATGAAGAAGTATTTAGTAATAGAGTTTAAAAATATATATTTTTATGTATTTATTAGTAATAGAGTAGAGTTTTTAAGTTTTCTTCGGTAAAGATTAACAATTTAATTTAGTGAAACCAAGAGGCTATCCACAATTATAAAATGTTTTCATTTCTGTCTTTATTCATCACTAATTGCCTAAAACTGGTGAAGAGTCTGCCACCTGCTTGTCTCTATAAATATCCAAACCCTTTGCCAGAAATGTTCTGCACTATGGCATTAGAGTCCTTGAAGACAAGCAGTGGATGCAGGCCAAGTTGCAGCTCAGAACTGTGCATTTCATGATATTTTTAGCAATTAAAATTATAGTTGAATTAATGCAAGATAGATACTGTGGAACATTTCAGGCAAAAGAACACAAGAACAGTTTCTTTCCCTCTGCCGTTGGACTCATGAACACTTCTTAAACACCTGTCACTTTAACTAATTTAACTCACAATCACTCACTGCACTGTCCCCTTTGGGCACTACAACTGTACATTTTACTGTAAAAACTGTTTACATAGTAAGCCTATTTTTATTTTTATCCTATAGTAGATTTAAATTGTTTCTTTCGATTTCATATATGTTGTTTTATCATTGTTCGTTGTTTTATGTTGCACCGAATCTCCAAAACAAGTTCCCATGTTTGTGAATCCTGTTCATCGGCAATGGCAATAAACCTTTTTCCTACTCTGATTCTGATTTTGAAAGCAATAACATCTCCTTGGAGACAAGCGGGTACCACATATTTTGACAATTTTATTTTTTTTTTGCATTATCTCGATAACGGTATTCAGACAATATATTACAAGCGTTTTTTACTTTTGCATTTCTTCAGAACAACAATTGTGGTATTAAACATTTTCCAAATATCTCCCACCTCTGGAAGAAGTGAAGTAGGTGTGCTGAGTGTCGTCAAAAGCAGATACATAAACAGCACTAGAGAAAAGGACTATAGATAAACTTGAGCATGTGTTTTACCTGCGTATGGTGACTGTCCATGTGCCGGTGCAACGTGCTGGAGGAGTTGGATTTGCTGTGTGTCTCTTCTTCTAACGACCCTGAGCACACAATGAGAGAAGGATGTTACAAAGAGCGAGCGTGACTGTACATTCCACACTCACAAAGACACAAGGACGCTTCAAACTGCGTCAATCAGTCACAAAAAAACGTTCTCATACTTAAGGCTTTTATTGGTGTATTTGAGATCTGCGTCACAGCAACAAAATAACAGTTTTAATTTCAGATTTCAGCTGTAAGGATGGTACCATTTGAGATCTGGTTGCCATTCTCCATTGCAGCGGAGGTGGTTGAGTGGGGAGTGTGGTTGTTGGCGTTTTTGTCCTGCAGCTGAGGAGAAGGTGAGGTGGGGGCGGAGCCATATTCTTCTCGTCCTGGTAGATTGATGTTCGAGTTGAATCCTATTAGGAATAAACAAATTCATGATTAATTACAATGTTAATCAATAAATGTCATTTCCAAGATGTTCAATACTTTAAATATCTAGGAAAAGACTATTGGCATATGTATTGTATGTTTGTTTTTGCTGATGTGGCGCTGGTACAGAGGTGTAGTTTGAGATTTCATGAATTTCAAAAGGAGCCCAATGAAATAATACATTTGGTTTAGGTTCATTACCGGGGCTTGTCCCAACAACATTTTTAAGTCGAATTCAATACTAAGGAAAAGGCTTGATACTCAGAAGCGGGTTGGTTACAACAATGTACATGTGTTTCATGTATGTTCACTAACATGCACTGTCCCGACCAAATAAAGAAATAGTTATTATTAATCATAATTTAATGTCATTTTCAACACAAAATAATACTTTCTCAAATATTATCATGCGGTCTTACACTAGTTCTGATTAAGATTAAGACCATTCTAAAATTATTCTGGAAATGTCCAATTATTGTATCAGTATCAATACTTCAATACTTCAACTTTGACACAATTTTAGCCCAGTCAGGTCAGTTTTCTGTCATAGGTTATTCACACATAAACGGTCAGCTGTTACATACACATTTTGGTCGCCTCATAGTCACAACAGTCTAACTTTAAAATTAGCCACCGCAACTGTGGTCTCCTGGGACGGCTTTGTGCATTTGAAAACAGCTGGTCGACTAAGGGTTCATGTGAATCTTCTACTACTGAAAAGACCCCAGTAATAAGGGCATCTGGGATAGTGCGTTTACGTGTTTTTCGCCATTTGTGGAACTTTGGAAATCACGTTGATGATGACAGTATCTTATGACATATGTGTATGATTTGCAAAAGCCTGCCAAGACCACCAGCCTGGCATTCCTGTTTGTTTCATTCTCTGGAGATGAGGAGAGCGGCGAGGGGGAAGCCGGATTCAGCTGCTCTTTACAGGGATGTCTGGGATAGCAACTGTAACCTCTGGACCCTCCCACCGCATCAGGTATCACACTGGGCCATTTAACAGCTGAGGGGGACGGAAGTAGGCCATCCTGCTAAGCCCTCTGGCATCTCGCTGCTCTGTGATCTAAGTGGAGCGCTTTACTTTGCCCACTCAGAATAACACCAAGGTTATGACCCTTGTGCCAGCTTGCCGTTTCCATGACGCCAGTGCTTTTTCTTTCGGAAGGTCCGAGCGCTGAGTGAATCACAGGCCGTCACGTGAACATATTCGTCAGCATATGCACTAGTCTCATACCACTTCTTATAAGGACTTGAGTTTGGAGCGCTTTTGACCCTGTTACCTTCACCAGCTGTCTGGACACAAAACAAGTATTTCAGTGTGATCCACAGTGTTATATTGTAATGGCTAATATGATGCAATGCTACTATGGAAGATTTATAGGTCTAGCTAATATCATACATTTCTGGGATGAGCACACTGTCCTTAGTCTTTGTCAAATACTGTGCACCAGTTCCTATCACAACTTTTATTCCTCTGACCTTGAGAAAAGTAATGCTTGCTGATTTGATTGCACAGATTCTATGAAAACCAGTCATTTTAAGAAACTTTGATAAAACATCATTGAAACCTTTACATTTCTAGATGGAGCTCAAAGTAATGTCTTTGTGGGTTCAAACCTCTGACCCTCCCAATACATTGACTGGTGCGTGACAAATACGTTTGTCCCCCTTTTAGAAAGGTCAACCTTTACATCAGTGTCAAAATGTGTATGTGCGCTGCATGTAGCGCATCAACCTCCAAACAACCTGGCCATAAAATGCTTGCGGTGTCATGTGAAGCTAAGTGGGCTACACCACCTACCTCATTAACTAACATGGAAGAGGGCAGCAGCAGCATCCAAAGGGCACACTTCTGAAGAGGATAACAAATAGTCAGCCTCATCTGGGCCAAATATGATGACCTGCTGCATTAATTGAATTGATAACAGGATTTTACAAGAATAAATCCTGAATTTATTATAAATTATGACAGAAATGTTTGGTTAAATGTTCCAGGTCAAGCTGACATTTGTAGCTCTGACAGAACATAAAAGCGGCAAACAGTGTACTTACTCAACACAATATTACACCCATAGACTGTAGTGCCTACAGCCGCATTCCACTCTGCGAGGTAATCACAGGCCAGCCAATAAATCATCCGCTACACTGCCGACTGTGAATTTGATCATCACTTATCACCAGGAAAATAACATATAGCGGAAACATAAAACTCTTGAGATTAAATGCAATTAAACCATATTGTTTCCATTGTTATTTGTCTCTAATGTTCTCCAGCCTATTATGTTTGTGTGTGGCTTTCCAATTTAGTAACAGTGACAAACCTCCATCTCTCATCTTACGGCCAGTAGTGGACTTCTTCAGCAAGCTGCGTCCAGAGCTGAACAAAGTATTGAGTTCGTCAAGTGGGCTGGTGAGGGGTCTACCATTGGCTGGGTTGAAGAGGAGGGGAGAGGAGGAGCAGGAGTGCGCCCTCCTCGGCTCTGGACGGGACACTTTGGCGGGTGAATAGGGCGGCGGCTTCCCTTGAGGCTCCACAACTGTCCTTTGTGATGCTATACTTTTAGAGGAGTCTGAACTCAGAGACGAGGCTCGCGTCAGAGACAGAAAACTTGCATCAGGGGGAAAGGGGAAGTGTGATGGCGGTGGTCTGTAAGGGGGTGGGGGTACTGCAGGAGGAGGAGGCGGGGGCGGCGGGGTCAGTGGAGGAGGAGGCTTTTTCTCTGAAAACAGGACGGTGAGGCTTGGAGAGGAGTCGGCCCGCTGGCGTGAATACTGAGGAGAAATCGGGCTGTCTGGACCGGTGGCGTAGTTTAGGTTGGTCTCAAAAACAGGAAGCTTCTTGACTTCAAGTGGGGTCAAAGGTGACTCATCAGAGGCTGGGGAGCAGGTAACGGGGGAGGGGGGGAACACCAGGAGGGGCGGGCGGTGAGGGAGAAGGTTGGGGAAGGGTGCAGGGATGTCACAGCTGCCATCTTTGACATGTTGCGACATTGACAGTCCATTATTAGAAGTGGGCTGAGATGAGACAGGTTCCATGGTGCTAAGCCCTGGCCCACTGCGCCTGCTCTCACCTGTTTGCGGAAGTGATGTACTTAATCCCACGAGTCCCAAACTCATTTTTGTCTCAATTTTGGCAGTTTTTTTCACAACAGGGGCAGGTGGTCCACCATCATCAGGGAGAACATACTTCATCTCCTCATATACTGCCTCTGAATCATTCAGGTCGGGGCTATCCGGGGGCTCCTGGAGACTCCTAGACCGAGGGTGGGACCCAAACATCTCTATGTAAACATCCTCCTCATCCTGGCAATGGAACAGGCTCAGAGAAACGCCATGTGGAGCGTCTAAGGAGGCGGCTTTCTGCATGAAACCACCAAAGCCCCCAGCACGGGAGAGCAGAGCCAACTTTACGTCAGCCTGCCGCAGCTGTTGGAGTTGAGGGGCCACCGCATTGATCTCCTCATAAGACCCTGAGAGCTTAGTGTTGGGACTGCGCTTCGGTTTCGGGGGTGGTACTTTCCTCATGGTGGTGTAGTCGTCGCTGTGAGGGCGTGGCTTGGCTGAGATAAGCACAGAAAATGGAATTAAAGTAGGCAAGGCAAGTTTATTTGTAGAGCACAATTTGTACACAATTCAAAGTGCTTCACATAACAGGAAAAAAATTCATTAAAATCACAAAGACATGGCAGAAATCACAAAATCTTAATTTAAAAGTGCCATTTTCAGGCTATCCGTCAAATAGTTCAAGACATAAAAGAGGAAGAGTGCAAATAAAATCCTTTCAGTCATATGCACAGCCAAACAAAACAGTTTTTAGCTTAGATTTGAACATTGCCAGAGTAGCGGCCTGTCTCACATCCTCAGGAAGACTGTTCCAGATTTTTAGCCGCATAAAACTGAAAAGCAGATTCCCCATGTTTAGTCCTGACTCTGGGCACCAGCAGGAGGCCGGTCCCTGAGGTCCTCAGAGTCCGAGATGGTTCATATGGCACTAACATGTCCGAGATGTACTTTGGTGCTAGGCCACCATGGAGAGACTTGTATACAAGCAGAGCTGCTTTGAAGTCTATTCTCTGAGCCACAGGGAGCCAGTGCAGAGACCTGAGCACAGGACTAATGTGATCGTACTTTCTGGTTCTAGTCAGGGCCAGTACAAAAGTACATGCAGCATGAGTATTTTTCATCTCTTTTCATGACATGCAACAAATTGATATGCATAAATGCACACCATGAATTGTAATCGATATAGGAATCTAATAAATGTTATACATAATTTCTCATACAGAGAAAATAGACATAGCTTTACAATTTGGGGCAGATGACTACTGATAAAAAAAAACAACATTACGCGATTAAGAGTATTAGGATATAATAAAATAATAATAATAATACTATTATAAACGATTGATTGGAACATTCATAGTCATCACACACTTTTGTGCTGTCCTAGATTAACTGACTATCAAAGGCTTTTAAAGTGGCTCAAATCACTGACCATCTGTGCATGTGGAGTGGAGGTGTAGTACCTGAAGGGTCTATGGGGGACAGCTGGGACTTGGGGGGACTTCCAGCTGGTGAAGCGTAGCCCTCTGGAGTGGGACTCTCTTTGGCCGACATGGTCAGCCCAGCACTTACGACCTCGTAGGACGCACTCAGGCGCGTGTTCGGGTCCCGCTTTGGTTTGGGAGGGGGCTGCTTACGTGGTGAGGAAAGTCCTGCACTGCCTGACACATCCTCGTTAGGCTGCACCACTTGCTGCAGAGTGGGTTTGATGGTGCTGCTGGAGTGTATCTCCATAGCGAGAGGAATTGGCACAGAACTGGATCGAAAGTGGCGTATGACTCGAGTTCCCCCATTGATAGGACCTTCTAGGACTTTTCCACTTTTTTCTACCATTCTAAAAAAAAAGAAGAAGCAAAGAACACAACATTTAGTGAGCCAAATTTGTGTCAAATGTTGATCTATATTTTCATAAACAGAGAGAGATACTGGAGTTTGTAGGTAAAATAAACTTGCCAATGCCAAATCCTGAGTTAAGTTTTACATACATTTTAATTCATTACTTTGCACAGTACTGTAGCCAGTTTAGTAAACGAGTTACATCATATCACGCCATCAAAATCTAGTTTAAGTAAAGTGTTAGTCTCCTTCAACATGATAAAGTTTGCGGACGACACCACCCTCATCTGGCTCATCTCGCACAGGGATGAGTCTGTCTACAGGAGGGAGGTGGAGTGGTAACAACCTGGAGTTCAACGCCCAGAAGACAGTGGAGATGATCGTGGGCTTCAGGAAAGTCACAACCCCCCTCACCATGACAGACTCCCCCATCACCACCGTGGACTCCTACCGCTTCCTCGGCACCACCATCACCCAGGACCTCAAGTTGGGAGCCCACCATCAGCTCCCTCATCAAGAAGGCCCAGCAGAGGATGTACTTCCTGCGGCAGCTGAGGAAAGCCAAGCTGCCAGTGCAGATGATGGTGCAGTTCTACACGACCATCATTGAGTCCATTCCATCCTCACCTCCTCCATCACCGTGTGGTACGCTGGAGCCACAGCCAGGGACAAACAGAGACTACAGCGCATTTGTGCGTTCTGCTGAGAAGGTGATCGGCTGCAGACTTCCATCTCTGCAGGACCTGTACGTCTCCAGGGCTCTGGGACGAGCAGGTCGGGTCACAGCTGACCCCTCTCACCCTGGACATGGACTATTTGAACCACTCCCCTCAGGCAGGAGGCTACGGTTCATCCAGATCAGAACCTCCCGCCACAAGAACAGTTTCTTTCCCTCTGCCGTTGGTCTCATGAACAATTAAGACCTGACACTTTAACAATTATTCAATCAATACTATTCACGAACTATTCACTTTCTGCACTATTTCCGACCATCTGTAAATGTTTGTGTAAATATTTTTGTACGTACAAGTTTATTTTTTATTCTTTACCTTATTATATTAGTACATTCTTAACTTTTGCATGCCATATTTGATTCTATAGACATTATTATTTTATTATACATTGTTTTATGTTGCACCTTAACGCCGAGGCAAGTTCCTATGTTTGCGAACTGTGTTCAATGACAATAGCAAAAACCTTTTCTGATTCTGATTCATGATTATTTGCTAAGAAAGCCAATTGGGGGATAAAGAGTTGATAGAGTGTGCTCAATTTAATCTCCTTGCAGTAATTTGATAACATCCAGTTTGATATTTCTTCACTAATCTGAGAGAGCCATCTGTTGGTTCCACAAATGCAGGCCGGGGGCAGGGAGGGTGTGGTTCCTATTCATTGGATGATTGGATTGTTGTACTATGCATATTAAACAACTGCAGGGTAATTAAATTATACTTTATGTTTTAGTGTTTGGGTGCATTTTGGGTTATATAGTATATTAGTTTATTGCAGTCTCATTGTACCGCAGCAGTGCCTCCCATCCCAGTCCTCCCAGGGAAACCCCCCTCAGTTGAAGCCCCCAAGGATCATGTCGCCCTGTCCCAGCAGCAGATGTTCATGAACAAAGTACAAATCCTTTAAGGCTATGCAGTTCTTTTTAATTCTCTTTAACTGCTGCTTTTTTAATTGTATGGATAATTTAACAAATTGCAATAAAGAACATGTGAGTTAAATTTATTATATATTGATGTAAAAAAAAAAGAAAAAAAAAAAGATTCACAAATTACAGATTGTTTTGAAAAATGTAAACAAATTATATATATATACATTTTAGCTGGTACAACTATGTAATAAGTGCTAAGCTTTGTGTTTCTTGTGTTATTTAGTGTACTGCGCTGTATTTTAATAGAATATATTATAGTGGCAATATAAAAATGTTAATCTTAAAATAAGGTGCATAAAAAGACATTTATTAATGTTAATCAAAGATAATTCGTTTTCAGTGCCATGAATATAATAATGTTTACCCTTTTGTGTCAGCCTGTAGTGTTATTCAATTTTCCCTGGGTGCAATACATTACATTGAGGAGAGGCGGAGATAAGGACGGGTTTCCATATGTGCAACACAATCCTTATACCATCTGATAAAGCAGCTCATTATCTCACTATCCATCATGTGAGTTAAGATTAAAAGCCTAAGGCACACAGGGATACAATGACTAATTCATCTCAAAATGCACTGACACATACACCCAATTCAAACTGTGTATACAACATTAATTAACGTAAATGTTTTTTAGTCATTAATTATAATGATAAAAATGACACCATCAGTTTGGAATTGGGGGAGAAAAGTTGTCAGGTGTGTTTTTTATAGGGAGATTTTAGCAAGACAACAAAAGCAATCAAGACAATAATGCGGCCAGTTAAATTGTATGGCTTAGAGAACGTGAAGAGGCAGAACTAAAAGTAGCAGAGCTGAAGCTGATGTATGAGATTAAGAAGAGGACGTCAAAGGGATTTTTGGTTGTTTTGGTGAAGTACATTTGGTGTGAGAGGATTCAGAGGATTATAGTGTTTTAGGGCTGCAACAATTAACTAGAATAATTGTAATAAATCGAATTTTAAAATAATGTAATCGTATTTTGATGATCATAATCATAAAAGTTATCGGGATCTTACCCCGAGTTTTTTGTGAAGTGTGCTCTATAAATACAAGCTATTTACTGACATACAGAATTATACTCTAAAACACATGCCAAAAAATACCCTTTATTAACAAAGTCAGCAGTATTATTAAATAGAAAGGGAAAAATTAAAAATCTGTTTCTTATCAAAATAATACACACTAACCCTAATGTTAAATAATCTCTATCAAGAAGCTTTTAGCCTGTATATTTTTACCTATATCTGCTTAATATATATTTGTCTAAATCAAGAAATAACAGTTTGACTAGTCAACCAATATTATCTTTAACTCACAGAAATAATTATACTTGTGTGACCATTTTAATAAAAAAACTCACAAAAAAACAAAGACACATTTTACAAGTTTCTGCACTGACCTGCGCACAGGTTGCTCCTCCTCCTTGCCCACTGGCTCGGGCCTCTCTCCGAGGGGCGGGCTGCAGCTGAGCGCACTAACCACGCCGTTGCCATAGCAGCGAAGGCGGTCACTCTCACGTGAAATATCTGCTGCATTTTGGATCACCAGCTGGTCATACGTTCGAAGTCCCATGTCTTCTGCCCCCTGGAGGAACTGCTGCACTTTACGTTCCTCTGTCTCGAGTAGAAGTAGTCTTTTGTGAAGCCGGTGTCTGGCAAGCCAACCTCGAACAACTGGGAAGAAAAAAAATCGATAAAGAAATGTATTAAAACGTATTTTCATTTGGTCTTGTTACCTTTTTGGCAAGTGACGATCTTCTTTTGAAAGTGGTAGCAGCGGTCATTCAGCTGATCTGCTTGCCAGTATCGCAGGAAAACTTTACTGCTGCCCATCTAAAACACAGATTTTCATACTTGTGTTATAACATTAAGCTAACAGCACATTGCCCAAAGACACTGACAGCTTCTGAATCGGAGAAGAAAGTGGCTGGTGGAGCAGTGTGTGAGTAAAGATAGATGATTGGTGGGAGTAGGCTGGAGGTTTGCCATGTTAACAATCACCTCCTCAATGTAGGGGCTTTCTGAGCTTCAACAGATGTCCGTCCACACCAGGTGCACTGGGGGTGAAAGATAGACAGACGGACGGACGGACACAATTCATTCCGACACATGCCGCTTGTAAGACTTGTCTGTGATCAATGCAGAGTTGTATAGAATAAGTCTGAGGGAGCTTTGGAGAGGAGCGAACGTGCGTGTGTGGGACAGGAGCGCATAGTGACCTGCGGGGGTCACAGGCTCAGACACAACAGCAGTCTGGCAGACAGGACAGGACAGGGGAGGGGGGGGTGACGCGCAATGTGAGGGGAATGATGATGAAGCGAGACAGCTGGAACGAGTTGTCAAAGATACCATAGGATCTTTTTAAATAGCGGGTCAAGGATTAAGTCATTTGGCGAATCTGCTATTGATAGAGACAGAGGAATTGGCAGGGCAGAGACTGACACAGACCTGCCATCCTTGGAGTTTGCACTGCTGAAGGACCGCGCGGCATCTTTCCTCTGCGGACAGCTTCTTCTTGTCGCCCAGAGTAGGAATAACAAGGTCTTTATATCTGAGAAAACACAAAGAAAGAATATGCAAACTAAACAACAATTCTAACATTCAGTTGAGCTGCTGCGCATAACCCCTATTTTTACTGAAACAATTCAGTTCAAGAGGTCAGCTGGGTCATACAGCATAGCTCAGGGCAGCATCTGTTCCTATTGGTGTTGCCCTGGACAACTGTGAGCAGCGAGCCGGACGGAGACAGCGGCTTGAGGTCTGGTCTGGGATTTGGGCGGGTGAAAGTGACCAGTGGCAGTGCGGTTAGAGTTTGTTTTATAAAGTGCGTTTTAAGAATAGAGATACGTTTTTCTTTGGTCTTTCTCTTCCCAAGGACCCCAGCAAGAGATGCAGAGTTTTTACACATCCTCTATACTTTTATCATACTTTGGCACAAAAGGTATAATGACAAAATAGGACCATGAGATATGAGAACAATACTGTATAATATAGCTCAGTGACTTCAAATAAAGCAGAGGAAAAGATAAAACAACACAACAAGTGCCTAACTTCATTTGTTCTGTGAGAAGTACAAGTTTAACACCTTTTTATTATAAAGCTATAGACATTGTTTATAAACCAACGTTGCTTTGAACCCAATAATAGAACAATCCAAAAGAATAAAGAATATTTCAAAAATGTTTAGTACAGTAAGTGAATTGTGCCAGTCTGGTTCCAGCTCTTAAATTATCAATAAGTAGCATCCGATCTGGTGCCACATGTGATAAGACAAACATAAGAGCATAAGAGGCGGATGACGGGAAACATAACCCACTGGTGTCGATAGTGTGGGAGAGAGTGGCGGTGATGTGGCCGTGTTTGATTTGCTGGAGTGGGGTCTGCCTGAACTCTGCCTCACCCTCTCTCTGCAGGGTAATGGAAGCCCCGCAGGCCGCACATGCTGCCCCCTGGGTCCATAAAACACAAAAGGGACTCTGTAAAGCGCTGACCTTCCCAGCGAGAAGATGAAAACCATCGACGCTCCCTATATTTTTACAAGACCCAGGGGAGTTTCATGCAGAGTCAAAGAAATTAAATAACCACTTTGATAACACTTTAAATGGAGACTGGTGGGTCACTAAAGTCCGGAGTGAGGAGTGTTACAGAGCGTCACAAAGGTAGTAAAGGTAAAGGTAGCTGAACGCAGGAATTTGAACCCTGCACATAAGCACAACGGCTGCTCCTGTCCATCACTGCCAGTCTCAGATGCCATATGCTTACTTTGTGTCTCTAGTGGAGATTAACTCATCTCGAGTTTTTCAATTTAAAGTTGCGCCATGTTATTTTTCTGGAGGAGGGTTATTGCTTTGCCCAGAATCTTCCACAGTAAGGCATTAAACTTATTCATCTATGTATGAACAGGTAAGATCTATGGCGAGATGACCCAGTTGACATTAAGAATATACATTTTTTATTGAATTTTTGAGTCATGAAATGTTTTTATTGAATAAATACAAATGTAATGCCATACTGTGGACCATTTCAGGCAAAGCAGCATTTCCAATCCAATCCAACTTTATTTCTATTACACTTTAAAAAACACAGAGTTGACCAGAGTGCAGTACACAACAATACTAAAAACACAGAAATTAAAACAGACTCAGAAATGCAAAAAGCAAATCAATACAAACACACTTTTCACTATAAAAGTCAACATTTCAATGAAAAGCAAAGGAAAAAATATGAGTTTTAAGAGCTGACTTAAAAACAGAAAGTGACTCAGCCTTTTTTATTATTATTATTATTATTATTATTATTATTATTATTATTATTATTATTATTATCCATCCATCCATTTTCTACCGCTTGTTCCCGTTATTATTATTATTATTATTATTATTATTATTATTATTATTATTATTATTATTATTATTATTATTATTATTATTATTATTATTATTATTAGCTTATGATTATGACTATATATTTTCTATATAATCTATGTGCGACAAAATTAAGCAACTTTATTGTGTTTTTATCTTAAATGGTTTTGGATCACAGCAAGCTTAGTGTATTTTTATGGACATTTTTTTTCTACTCTTAAATATGTAATATAATACAAACCAGCTTGAAATGGATATATAAAAAAAAGTCTTGTATGTGCAGTGGTGACATGTCCAATGAAATACTGATGCCCTTTTTGTCCTGTTTGATAACAATAACTACATAAGAGGTTCAAGACCAGTTGGATTTACAAAGAAGCCAAGTTCAACGTGGCAGCGTTTGACCCGACGCCATGCAGAGATAAACCTTTCGCAAAACACATAGCATTCATAAAAAGACAAATAAAAGCAAGCAGTAAAAATAGATTTCCTCGTAATCACTTTGGGCTACGGGGACACTATGTAATTCGCTCAGAGCGGTCACGTCTGAGTTAGGAGTAGGTTGGCCCGTATGGATTCACAGTGTGTGCCTGTGCCGCTTCGTCGTTTGTGCTTGTGGACGAATATCGTAACCCTCCAGATTAACAAGCTTGATTTATTGGCCTTCATTTCATTAGCAAGGAGCCAGGGGCCCTTTGATAGAATGACAACAATGAACAAAAGGAGGGAAAAGATAATTGATATAATAACAGTGAAACATGCTCTTCTACGGAAAACTTCAAACGGAATTGAGTGAGAAACATAACAGTCTGTTGTGTTAGATGATGATGAAGTAATCGTTTGAGCCAGCAGCTTTGGTCTTAGGAGGGGAATACTTGAACATTGTCAAGTTTGTGACCCGCAAGTAACTTCCACTCTTGTTGACAGCAATCGATTTTGCAGTGTATGTTTTTTGATGGGCGATACATTGGTTTCAGTTTCGGTATCGACCAAGGCAGCAAGTTTATCTGTTGAGTACAATCCATACCAAAGGCAATATCAAAGTGCTTCACACCCAACAGGAATAAATGCACTCTAAATAGCAAAACAGATAAAACATAAAGAGAGAAGAGTGCAAATTTTTCCCTTTAGTCATATGCACAGCAAGATTTGAACCAATGCCAAGAGTAGAGGCCTGGTCTCACATCTTCAGAAGAAAAACGGTTCCAGATTTTTAACTGCATAAAACTGAAACGCAAACTCCCCACATTTAGGTCCTGACTCTGGGCACTCTTCTCGTTTGTTTCTGTGGGCCAAAAACGAATATATTTCAGTCTTGTCTGAGTTCAGCTGGAGAAAGTTGTTTGTGCATCCACACACTGATCTGTATGGATGCAGTGACGAAGCAAATCCACTGCGTCCCATATTCACCAGCCGTCAGTGAAACAATAGATCTGAGTGTCATCTGCATAATTGTGCTAGGGACACAAATTCGCTGCGTATTAACTGACCCTACACGGTCATGGACATGTTGGTCTGAGACAGTTACCAATTTCAACAAAGTACCCCTCTGTCTTCCAGATAGGACCTGTACCCTTTAGGAGGGTCCAGTGATGCCCACCCAGTCCCTTCTTAGTCTCTGTAGAGAGATCCCCATTGATCGACAGTGTCAAAAGCAGCACGCAGAGTCTAGACAAATTAAGACTGAGGCTTTGGCCCCGCGGTCAGTGTTCAGGTGGATGTCATTTGTCAACCTTGACAAGAGCAGTCTCAGTGCTGTGATGAGGTCTAAAACCTGACTGCGAAAACATCAAAATGAGTTGTTTTATTAAGAGGAAATCAGTGAGCTGTTGGTTTAAATACAACCTTTTCAAGGACTTTGCCCCAAAATGGCAGAATTAGAGATGGGCCAGTAATTACTCATCCAAGCCTGCTCTTCTTTGAGGAGAGGCTTTTATGACCGCAGTTTTCAAAGACATTGGGAATGTTCCAGATTGAAGCGACATGTTAACTATGTGAGTGAGTGGTGCTAACAAACTGTTCAGCACAGACTTGACTTTAGAAATCTGGTGGGTAACACATCGAGGCAGCATGTAGATGAACTCAGACTGGTGATGATCTCCTGGACAGTTTTGTCAGTTACAGATGCAAAGTGAGTCAGCTCTAAGTGTGTAGTTATTTTTTGTGTTGTGGGATTTATAGCATTTTATATGCCCTGAACTTTGTCATTAAAGAATAATGCAAACTCATTACACTTGGATGTGGAAATTAGTTCTAGCGGCAGCTGAGCTGGAGCGTTTGTTAATCTGTTTACTGTGGCAAACAGGACACGCAAGTTGTTACTGCAGCTTCCAATTATTTCAGAAAAATATTCTTCCCTAGTTCTACATAAAATGAGGTTGTACATGTACCACTTTTCTTTGTAAATTTCTTCTTGAACCCGGAGCTGCAGCCCTGCAGCACTCCCTTTTCTGTGCCCTGACTGAATAATAATTTCTCCATATCTGAAGGGTTTCACCTATATTAGTATTGGCCACTAAAATAAATAAAAAATTAAATGTAGGCAATATTTGGCACCAATATTCTTTTGGCAGTGCCCCAGTCTCTCTGCCCATGTGTCATTCCCAGTTTGTCTTTTTGAACAGACAAATTAGTAAAAATGGAAATGTAAGAGCAACTAAGATAGTCTTGCTTAAACTTGAATGCAGCTATTTATTTTATATCCCGAATATTTTCAGATGTAAAATACTTAAACAAGTGTGTATGTACAATTTCCGAATAGAAATCCTGGCCTTTTAATTTATGAGTGGTTTGGACCGAATGCGCCATCTGAAATGTGTGGGAGATAACCACTCTGTTATTGTACAATGAAAAAGTCATGTGAAATATAGTAACGGTTGATTAAAAAGGTCTGCCGTTAGCTCTACTGAATGATGCCAGACCAAAGCAGTGGTTAAGGTTTCCAGTGTGGCAGTCAGCTGTCTCTTGTGATGCTATGTTATCTACTGGCCACACACATTGCTAACAAAGAGATTAACCCACGCCTCCTACACAACTCTGCAACACTGTAATGCGCACATATGAGAGATAGGGCCACAAATGTTGGCTCAAACCTTACAAGGAATCTTCATTACAACTTTGACAATACGCTGGCTGGGTATAGCAGAAATATCCATCAAAATCAAGATGGATTGCATTCTATTTTGAAACCACATAAGAGTTTAATATGTCTGCTGAGATCCAATTTTCTGTGTGTAGGTTAATCCTGGTTGTTCATACTTTGCTGTTGTGAAAGGTTGAGAAACATCTCCAAGACCTTGACCTCACTTCAATTTTCATTTTTGTGTGTGTGTGCATAGACATATATGATCACGTGTGTGGCTCAAAAACATGGAGGCGTGGTGGAGATGTTTACAACAGTCTAGTGGAAACTTTTGGGGATCATGTGACAAGACTTGTCTTCCGTTATTATCTGCCAGGAATGTTCGCTTTAATCCCTTTATCCTCAAAAGGAAAGAGAAGAAGACAGTGGATGGAGAGACAAGACAATCTAAACCTGCAAATATAGATATAATATTAAGTTGTAGCGGGAAAACTACTCTAAGAGAAGTATTGTTGTAAATAAACTTTTGTGAGAGGAGTTCACTTTCGACCTGACCTGACCTATATCTGGATGTATGTCTTCAACTTGTATTAAACCGTTATGTACCTACCGTTTCACTCTTTTATATGCAAACTTCTGAGCACTCAGAGAGAATTGACCTTTCATAGAATTTACAGTGCCACTGGGTAACCTTTGGCGTACTTATCTGTCTTTATTAGCATTTGTGCAACTGAAAATCTCCTACACAAAGAACATATTCTGTACTTCAGGCAAAAGCAATATATTCCAAAAGAATAAATCACTTTTTTGTGTATGCAAAAAATTATGAATGATATAACTGAGGTAAATGGTAAAGGTTTATGGGGGGTTTTTTTTAGCCACTTTTGATGTTCCTGTGAATATATCTATAAATGCAAATACACCCAGATGGGCAAGAAAGAAAGAAAAATCTCGTCAAACTCATGATGATGAATTTAACATCTTTAATACAAACTTTTTAAAACAGAGAAAGAAAAACCAAGGAAAAAACTAAAAAACAAAATAATTTAACATTGATGGTAACTAATGTGGAATACAGGGCAGAGAGACCCAACACATATTACAATGGTTAATATGTCCATTAGTTTGGCAAGATAAATGTGTTTCATCATCTACGATGGACTCCCATCATAGACAAAAAGGTCATTTTGTGCTTCTGACAAAATAAAGGGTTGCTGTGACTTGCTGATTCTGCCATGCGTGCAAGTAACACTGTAATGTAAGTGTTGAATAATACGTGCAGAAATGTATCTTAGTTCACACACTGTGGAACTCACCTGCAAAGGAAGCCCAGGAAGGACATACGGACAGGATAACCGTAGCGGATCATGCGCACCATCTCCAGCACCCCGATGTACTGCAGCTGGGCGGACACATGGAGGCTGTCAAAGGTGTCCGGCTGACCGCTGGCATTGGGGCGGACACACTCCACAACGTGAGGAGTACAAGACTGCAGCTTACTGATCAGCTCCGACAGGGAATTCTAGAAGAAGGAAAGGAGAGGAAATATTCCAGATTAAAGAAAAAGTAAATATTTTCTGACATTAGGCCCACTCTGTCTGTAATCTATTGAAATATTTATGTTTATTTATATATGTGTTAAATGTTATTTCGAAGGTATACAAATCAAGTTTACCGTTTATAATAAAAAATGCAAAAGAAGAGCTGAAAAATGGTGTTGTAAACTTTCAAATAAGGGTATCAGGTCTAATACTTAAACCTCAACTGATACATTTAAAGATTTACAGTGGGGTCAATAAGTATTGGGCAACTTAAAAATATGCAAGTTCACCCATTTAAAAAGACAAGAGAGGTTTGTAATTTTCATCATAGGTACACATCAAGCGTGAGAGACAGAATGTTAAAAAAAAAAATCCAGGAAATCACATTGTAGGATTTTTAAACAATTTATTTGTGAAAATGGGTGGCCAATAAGTTTTGGGCAGCCAGAAAACAAACAACTCTTCTGTCCCTCACAGACCAGTCACTTGCTCTTTAAGAAGTTATTCCATCCGTGCCCTAAGAGACACCTGCACACACCTTCAAACTGTCAGACCCTGTCTTCACCATGACCAAGCTTCCCAAAGATAAAACTGTACAACTGCACAAAGCTGGGATGAGTCAAACTATAATTGGTAAACAACTTTGTGAGAAAAGATCAACAGTTGGAAACATTATTAAGAAAATGGAAGAAGTATGACATCACTGACAATCTCCCTCGGAGTGGGGCTCCCATGCAAGATCTCAGCTCATGGGTTCAAATGATCCTGAGAACAGTGAGGAATCAGCCCAGAACTACACGGTGGGAACTGGTCAATGATTGAAGACAGCTGGGACCACCGTCACAAAGATGACAATCAGTAACACTACGTCGTCATGAGGTGAAATCCTGCATTGCCCGAAAGGTTCCCCTAACACACACAAATCATGTAAAGTCCTGTCTGAAATTTGCTAAAGACCATCTGGACGATCCAGAAGATGATTGGGAGAATGTGATGTGGTCAGATGAGACCAAAATTGAGCTGTTTGGTTTAAACACCACTCGCTGTGTTTGAAGGAAGAAGAATGCTGAGGTGCATCCCAAGAACACCATACCCACGGTGAAGCATGGGGGTGGAAACATCATGCTTTGGGGGTGCTTTTCTGCAAAAGGGACAGGAGACTGGTCCGTATCAAATGGGCAAGATGAATGGGGCCATGTATTTGTGACATTTTGGGTAAAAATCTCCTTCAGAGAATTGAAGATGAAACGTGGCTGGATCTTCCAGCATGATAGTAATAGTATAGTATAGTATAGTAATTTTAAATTGTTTCCTAATGCATGCCCTTTTTTGATTGAATATATGTTGTTTTATTATTACTCAGTGTTTTATGTTGCACCTTAAGGCCGAGACAAGTTCCTATGTTTTTGAATTTTGTTCATTGACAATGGCAATAAACTCTTTCTGATTCTGATTCTGATTCTGATAACGATCCAAAGCACACAGCCAGGAAAACCAAGGAGTGGCCTAGCCCGTCTCCAGACCTCAACCCAATCGAAAACCTGTGGAGGCCGTGTTGCCAAGCGACAGCCCTGACACATCACAGCTCTAGAGAAGATCCATGCAGAGGAGTGGGCCAAAATACCAACTAAAGTGTGTGTAGACCTGGTCAAGAACTACAGGAACTGTTTGACCTCTGTCTTGCCAACCAAGGCTACATTACAAAGTATTAAAAGTAACTTTTGCTGGCTGCCTAATAAATTGTTGGAAAATCATGCAATGTGATTTCCTGCATGATTTTTTTAACATTCTATCTCTCACGCTTGATGTGTACCTAATGAAAATGACAAACCTCTCTTATCTTTTTAAATGGGTGAACTCTATTGTGTGATGTGGGCACTGCAACCTCTGAAAGTTAAAGATAATAGTGTAGTATGTAAAACTCTTAAGTAATTTATTACTAAGTTCACAGACGGTGCCTCCAAGGTCACTCAGACCGCCATGCATGTAAACACTTGTATGTGTGTTCCAGCTGACGTCAAAGCGCACTCCACACACCCTCCAGTACAATGGTCGACACCTTAGTCCTGAGTCTGAGCGTCACTACAGCGCTCACTGCAGGGCCCTGCCTCCAAACAGGCACATGGCACACATTGGCTGTTGTTCATTGTCCATTCATTCATGTAGAGGGCCTAGTCCGGCGCCATTCTTCAGCCTCCTACAGTCCCAGAGGAAATTGTCGACCACAAGCCCACAACTGATTGTGCAACACACAGTGCTCATTCAGTCTGAAGGTACAGGGCAAGTAAACCACAGTACATCCTTCATGCGTCATCAGCAACTGCTCAAATGCTCTTTGAGAAATTTGTTTTAGAGCAACAAAAGTCATTATTTTTTTCACTTATCTTTATGTAGGTACATTTCTAAAATGATCATAAGAAGTATTTCAATGTAGTGTTTACATTCATACCCTCATCTGGATGGCCACTGTGATGGGCCCACAGCGCTCAAGCCTCTGGAGTAATGAGCTTGAACCCTTCTTCTTTAGAATCTGAAATGACATAAACAACATCTGGACAACCGTGTTTATACAACACAGTATTTGAACTACACACTCAGTATATTGGATTTTACAAGACAATTTTTTTACCTAATGTTCTTGTATAAGAATGGCAGGACAGAGGTGAGAGGGGGCTTATGTAAGCCATTGCACTTGACGGCTAATAAGCCACAGAGATGTCAGGCAAGACCACCCGAGGTTACACAAGCAGCCACTCTTCAAAGTCTGACAAGGCCACTAAAGCGACCTGCTTTTACAGTACATCTATGAGAGACTTTGCACTTATTTTTAATGATAATTTTACTCTCAAGTCGTTGTTTTGTGTATCGTTGTATTCTATATTTCTTCTGTTTGAGCATACCTTGCTAAGATCATGATACCGCCGCGGGTGTTGAGGGACACTACAGGCGGACACTACAAGAGCTGAGGGCATCTTGTTGAGCAAAAGGGCTGCCCTGGAGCCCCTCAGACCCACATGCCCCTGTGCGGCTGGGACCAGTGAGCCAGTCTGCGTCAGCTTGGACTGGAAGAGCTGCTGTAGTAAGACACTCTCACTGGCTGCCGGACACAAAGCACATAAACATACTGAGAGGGAGGACAAGAAGCAAAGGCATTGGTGGAAATGAGGGGCGGAGGAGGAGTGAATGAAAACAGCTGTGGAATATGGTGACATAAAGAAAAGAGTAGAGAAGTCCCAGAGGTCAGAAGAATATTTAAGGTGGGTTCTTGGCTTAACTGTGCTGTATACATACAAGCAAAGTAAGAATTCTTTGTGACAAAGGGGGTCAGTCCGTGCCTCTCAAAGACACGTGGATCCTTCCATAATAACAACAATGAAACTCATTCAGAAAGCCATATGTGTGTCAATGTATGTGTCTGGCTCCGCTCTCAACAGTATTGAGATGGGATGAAGATGGCTGCGCTACCCACTTAGCAAGAAAAACAAACTAGCTCTACTCAAAAGCAGCCAATTAGTCACAGATCAGAAATAATAGCCTATTTACATTTAAAGCAATTACAACAAGCCTCAAAATTTAGTGTTGCAGAGATTTCTCTGTCATCAATTGGATTTGAGTTTGAAACCTAAATGACAGTGGGATTAGAGCCATAAGAAGAACTGTGTTATGCAAGAGTGAGTGTATGAAGATGAGTGTATGGAGGTTCGGACGTGGAGGGACAACAGCCAAGTGAGTAAAGGGCTAGCGTTAGACGATTAGCCTCATCATGGAAATTATAGCAATTAAACTGCTAGACGCAAGGCGAGCCTGGCAGCCACACAACGACCGCCTGTGTCCCGTTGGCCACAACAGCCCACATCTGGCACCGTCTATAGACAATATACACACAGGCTGCTGTCTGCTGCGTATGGATGAAACATGCTCATAACGGCACGGGCAAAGCTGCACAAAGAGTGGTTTTGTGTGGCACAAGTTTAGACAAGAGGGGACCTTTGTGATGGAGTGTTTTGACAGGACTGTCTGCTCATATGTGTCTCATTCACTGGGTACTTACACTTCATCGTAAACAAGAGATTCTGAGGAAGAGAGTCCTTGTTTCTGGTTAAGGATCCAGTGAGGTCATACGAAACCTACAACAACACATTTCACAACAACTACAGTTTTATAGTAGTCATATGATTTTGCATATAAAATAATCTAATCATCTCTAAATAATATGATTGATTAATTAGGCCTGTTTTTGCTTAAAAAAGCACACGATAGTTAAACAATATTTGGAGTGTTATGGTGAAAATAAAGTGATGATATAATCCAATAAAATCTTGTCCTGCAGACTCACCTGTCCTGCGTAGTGTTTCACAGTGAAGGCGGGGCCCTGGTCTTTCGGAGGGGGGTTTCCATTGCCGTCTTTAGTCGTGAGAAAGAGCCCATGTGTCGGATTTGAGTCCAGCTGGGCCGACAGCCTTTTGTACAGAGTTTGCTCCGCCGGCCGCAAGCTCTGACTCTCCTCGTCTAACATACACAGCAGCCCCTGAGGCTTCTGCAGCGAAGAACAAGAACATGCCCAGGTTCACAGGAGCAACAGTAATATATCAATACAGTGCACGGCAGCTTGGTTTTGTTTCAAATGTTTCTCTGTTTGAGAAAAAATGAAGCCAACATGACAAAATATGATATGAGAGCTTTTAGGCAAATAAGGTTTTGAATATAAATACTATGGTGATTAATATAGGCACCATAATAAAGTTTCAGCAAATTGTAAAATGTAAATAAATGTAAAATAATGTAAAATTACGGAAATAAACCTTCTTGAAACATTGAAAATTGAAATGCTCAAAACAGACAACGCCGCTTCAGTGCTGCTGGTCTGAACCACAATTCCCGGGAGCCATTAGTGTAAAACTGGACAATAGGGTCAAAGAAGACATTAGGCTGTGACCCAGAGTACCTGCAGAAAGAAGTCGAGGACCACGGGCTGGTTGCCAAGGGAGTAGGGTGTTTCCGTGGCGATGCCCTCCTGCTGACACTCGGCCTGCTCCTGCTGGAATAGCACCTCTGAGACGTAATGCCTCAAACGCTCATTGGTCATGTTCACACAAAGCTGGAACACATACAACAATAAAATATTTGTCATGTTTCCCAAAACGAGGCTAACGGAAATTTGGTTGAAACACACAGCGGAGAAATTGTGTTAAGAATACAAACAAGTAAACACATACACCACATGAAGGCTAAAAAGATAGTAATAGAGTATAGAATAATAGTGTACATGGCTGTAGTGGGATAGTGCCTTTGTACCTGGTGGTACTTTTGAACTCGCCCTCACCCACCGTCAAAAATGTTTTAGTGTGTTTGTTTATTTTGTCTTTTGAAGGTTTGGAGCCGGGGCAACATTGTCACTTGTCACATTGATGCAGAGAGTCCGTGCTGAATACGAGCTGAAACAACACACTACAGAGCTTAGTGGCAGGTGGGATTAAACTTTCTTTGAACCCCTCATCCTCACCAACTGGAGAGGGGCATCGTGCCATTTAAATAATTCACTTTGCTACATGATGTGTAGCTTAAACACACGCAGTATCTGTATATAATCACATATAAAGAGACATGCAGTTCTTAACTTTTATTTATTTATATGCAATTTAACACGAGAAATAAACAATGGTTGAACATTAAAATATGATACTGGGTAGATTCTTATTATTTCTCTGGGACCTGCTGTGCTGTCTAGTGTACTGGGCACCAATCACACCACACACACAGTTTCAAAACGCATAATAACCTCATTGACTTTTATTTGAGACATGTGTTTTCGGTCTGTCTGTTGGTTGTCTTGAAGTGGCTCTGGTCCATTGTACGCGTGTACGTGTGCTCCCAGCAGGTGGTTGATTGAGTTAGCTCATTAGCAGAGTGCTGAGCAGGTACAACACACTGGTGACAAAAACATCTCTAATTAACATTAATGACTATCATCTCACTGTGAAGTGTGCTGGCCGGCCGCCTGTTTGTGTAAACATGTCAGGAAGAGCCTTGGTTTGTTATTGCAATTATTATTCAGCCACACATGCACTAATATCTAATATGTATAATGGATGCAAAAGACCACTATGATTGTTTAATAAGGAATTAAAGGTTTGGTTACAGTTACAGTCAAATGATCAAAGTTGATACTTTTTATAGTGCTAAGTTTTGTCGTGGTGAACTGAGAGATACAAAAAAAAAAATAGAGGGGGTTATCTATAGCTATATATTACTGACAGTAGAACTGTCAGTGTGGCGTAAAAATGTAATACTTCCTTGTTTTAACGGAAAATACTGAAAACAAGACGAGAAAACGTTTCATGTTTCAACAACTTTTTTGTCTCGTTTTAACAACTTTTCAAGCTTATGATGAGTTCATTTTCATATTATAACAAGTTATAATATAATAAGTTTCTCATTTTGATCAGAACATATTTCATTCATATCCATTGATGAAAAGGAGTATGATCTGTTCACAATCTACAGGTGAAAAGCTACACGCGTTTCATTTCGCTTATGTTTAGTAACACGCACACACTCAACTTGTGGGCATAGGCACCAGGTCTATCTTTTAGTCGTTGTGCCAATGCGCCTTGAAACAGGAGCGCACATCCAGAGCATCTAGACTCACGTAATCAGCCACACTTCCTCTGGAGCGCACAGTTTGACACGCTCCAAGATGTCCCAGTTCTCATTTCCATGCGTGCTCTTGAGTGACATTGACAACAGGCGTGGCTATCCATCTATATCTCTCTATATATCTATACCTCTATCGCTCTCTCTTTTTATATTTATTTATTTATATTATATATATATATGTAGTCCCTTTCACCTTCCTGTTCTGGCATTTGCTACTAACCTTCCTGTGACAGTAAAAGGTCATGCTAAGTGTCACATCCACTCAGATTAAAGCTCAAGCAGAGGTAGACTCAGGCCACGCACTGATCTTTGTTTCACACGCTGGCAGTGCAACCAAAGTCAAACATGCTCAAGCCCAAAAAAAGCAGCAGTGGTTCCACAGGGAGAGTGCGTAAACTGGGAGTAGCAGCATAAGCACTCAGCCTCATGAGAACCATGAATGGCCTGATTTACACCCAACAACAGACATCTACACCCACACACACACACGCATGCACACACACGCACACACACACACACACACACACACACACACACATATACACACAGTGATATACAGACTAGTGGGCCTGATCCCTGCTGCTCTTACATTAGAAGAGTCTATTAAGAGTGCATTCTTGATGAGTACATGACAGAATTATAGTCTGGAACAGGTGAGCTGCAACGAGCTACACAGTACTCTATAAAAAGGATGCAATGCAAGCATTTTGTAAGACGGTTTTATGTGAAAATGTAGATAAAAGTAGATGGGACATAACCATACCATAACATTAGCAGAAAAATCTGACAAAGCCTTGAATAATAATTTAAGTATTTTTTGGCTCATAGGCTTTATTAGACAGGACAGTGCAGCATGAAATTGGGATAAGACTGGGGAAGGACACAACTCTGCGGCCTGCTCCACATGGAAGGCATATGTGCTATCCACTCGACCACGAGCGGCATGAAATGGCAGTTATTAACAGCATGTACACATATGTCTTAGGGTGTGTCACACTTGTACAATCACCACATCAAAATTGGGTACTAAACCTGGAGTAGACCAGGGCTAAACCAGGACTAGAATGGGACGAAGCCAAATACATAAGAACTCAAACTGGACTCAAACTAGGATCAAAAGTGCTAACACATGCTTAAAGGGGCGATATGTAACTTTTCTGGGGGAAGGTTTGCCCCTTTCTTTTCTCCATGGTGATGTTCCACAGTATGGCATTAACTTGATCTACCTTCATGGAGACATTTAGGTGATGCCACAAGGCCAAGTTACAGGTCAGATCTGTGGAGGTGACACCATTCTCCGTAAGAATGCATGTCATTAAATATATGCAAGATTGTTCTGTTAAATGTCATACTGTGAAATATATCTCACCCAGCTAATCAATACAATGGACACAAGCAAGTGCCAGGGCCGCCACCAGAAAAGTTACATCTTTAGGGAGTACGGTTCAATTTGGCTGCTTTTTTGTCTTTGACTTTTCTTTCCAAGCACTGATGCAGTTCACAAGAATATTTACCAAAATATTTCACATGTAGGTTTTATGCTACACAGTTCACAAAACCGTGACCCGAGAGTCAGGGACACAAGCACAAGCAATAGGTTTAGGGCAGCCAGTTTCTCTCAGATCTCTCACTGAGGCCGTTATTGTGTCAGGCCTGAGTTCATCTGAGGACAAGTGAACATGACGCCACTCCCACCACAGTCCTCACCTCATTCATTACAAATAAACATGGAAATAATTCTACAGAAATCCCAACAATCTGATTTAGATTAGCAGGAATGCCACAACTGGGAGTTTTAGAGGACAATGTTACATGGGGCGAAGTGAAAGGAGTGCCCTACCTCCTCAAAGCCATTTCGCTGAAGATCTTCAAAACCAAAAATGTCCAAAATGCTGACTTCAAGAGCAGGATTACTATGAGGAAAAGCAAAAGACATTAAGTTTGAGTCTTAACGGGCTCGTAATGTGTAGTTTGTGTAAAATCAGTAAGGAGTGCCATTGAGAAATGTATGACCTAGTGGGGCTTCTGAGTAAACAAGTGAAGCACAAACACATTCCTGAAGCTGAGGTTATCTGACTGGGAGTGATAAGAATCCAAGCATCAACAACATCAAGGATCCTATGGCCTTGTTGGTGTTAAGGGCCTCCCTATAAACCTTGGCAGGGTCCTCCATCTCATGGATGTTGTTATGTTTTTCCATTTCAGTGTTCAATGCACATACCCATTGGGTCATGTCACAGTGTAAACTATTACAAGGCTCAGCACTAAAATATGTCACAGAATTAGCTGTCACACCCCAAGGTGTGAATACTTATGTGTGGTGATTGTGGTGACAGACATAATTTAGTGATAGTGTGTTTGAATTTTTGAACAATTCAACAATCTGAGTTTATTCAGAATCATCACAAAAGTGTTAAAGGGTGGATACATACTCAGTGCTTTCCTCATGGCCCTGCATGTAGTCATTGATACAGTTGACCAGATAACTGAAGAGGCGTCCATAGATGGCCTTGGCCAGCTGGTCTCTGTACTGCTCTGACATTTCAACTGTGTGACAACGAGTGATTACATCACCTAGAACCAACAGAATTATAACAAAAGCTTTTTTATTATGACAAATTAGCATTTATAATGCAGATTGTAATAAATATGAACATTGACCTTTTTTTTTTTTTTTTTTTTTTTTTTTTTTTTTTTAAACAATGGTATTGTTTTCATGTTGGTTGTGGTTTAAACACTACATTATATGTTAAGTATGCAAATGTCTTTGTAACTGTTGAAAGGTTTTACAATTTTCTTGTAATAAACTGACAATAACCTGGAAACCACCTTGCACAATGAGACAAATCATATTGTAATACTTTAGTTCAAAGGGGACCTGGGTTCAAAGCAGGTTTGGGTCAGTTTTCTACTATAGCTAATAGTATACTAATACTATAATAACATAGTACTACCATCTTATTTTTATAGTCAGATAATGAATAGTGATGGAAAGCATTTAATAGTAATGTCTCCCGACAATAGCAAACAAATCAAAACAAGTGTTATGAGTGGGTGGCACCCATGGCCTTGTTACAACATGGCCACGGGAACATACCTTTGAAGTACTGAACATCAGAGGTGAGGGCTGTACTCAAGTCACTGGAGCACACCTGCAGCATTCCAGCAACTGCGACAACAACAGGTATAGTTGTTACCAAAACCAAAAAGTACATACTGAAATAAATAACACTCTATGACCAATTTGTTACTCATACTTTCTTAACTCTTCCCAATAAACCAGGTGTTGGTGTGACTTCTGTGGCAGGGGCTTATCTATTTCAAAGCCATTCAGATATGGTCATTAGCAAACGCAGGTAACAAAAAACACTGTACACTTATTTTCTGTTGAGGGGACGTGTAGGGTATGTAAAAATACCACTTAACTGTGCCTTCGACGTGATTCGATGATAAGCACATTATAGTGGGTATGCTGTCGTTTGATGTGACTGGGTTCAACGTTTTGTTGGACACAATTATTTCAATCTACGTCGCATTACAGCCTGTTTATCTAATTTCCCAAACAGTACTGTCAGGAAAACAGGTTAAGCTCATGTACAAATTGTTAAAAATGGATTGATTGAAGGGGCTGCGATAGTGACTCATGGGTCCATTTCTGAGCAGAACGCTGCACACAAACAGGTGACAGAGGCCCAGAAAAGCAATGCTGACATCACCAGCCGTGACACTGCTCTGACAATGACCGGCGCTTTCCCATTCAGCCAGTGATGTCATTTGTTTACTGCCTTCCAAAGGTCGGAGGTCAGAGGGAGCACATGTAGCGAGTTGCATAATGAAGGAGAAGAGAGAGAGAGAAAATAACATTGAGGGTAACGGCTGGGAAAGAGCGTGTTCCCCTCAGTGAGCTCCCGTCACCATGGTTACGTTTTCGGAGAAATATGGCTCGGCGACCAGGTGACTGTCTGGACTGAGATGTGAGCTGGCCAACTGCCCAGTCTACAGTGGAATAACAATAACAGATACAGAGGAGGCACAGTGAACCTCTGTACAACCAGACACTATTTAAAAATGCCTCTGGCTTTCGGAAATTATAACTGCATCTGAAACAATCAAGGGGTATTTTAGTCCGTGGAATGACAAAAATAGCAATGCAAAGTTACTTTCCAATTTAAACTGTAGCAAACAGCTGTTAAACACCCACAATCTAATTTTAATCATAGTCAGTAACAGAAAAATTCTAACTTTCACTGTCAATATTGGGTAAAAATACAAGGTGAATATGTGCCTTGGTTCTTATAAATTGTTAATTTATAGGGATCTTACAACGTTCCTCTTAACATTGAAACACTAAAAATACATACAAATTTGGTTAAATCAAAGAAGAAGATGAAATATTCAGGGTGATTCCAACGATCACAAGCCCCATGACCAGATCACATCAGAGGACAGAGAAGCTAATGGTGACAGCAGCACTGACCCCTGTCCAGCAGCTGCAGGTCCGAAGGGAGCGCTGTATCAGCGTCTGTCAGAGCGCTGAAGTGCAGGTCCCCAATGTGCAGCACGGCAGACAGCAGCAAGAACACGGACTCCAACTCCTGAACACATAATAACGACACGCCAGTTTGAATTTAAACAAACAATAATGATAAAGGCAACACACTAAAATAATATATCAAATCAAGTTCTGCAAGGCTCTGTGATGGCCTCTGTGTTTAATTCCTGGCTCTGACAATTTGCTGAATGTCTCTTTCCATTCATCACCCAAACTGTGACGCTTACATATCCAAAAAAAGTCACGGTAAAAACTTTGTACATTCGCAACTTATTGTGTAACATGTATAGTCCTGTTTTTACATTATAATGAGTATCAGGGCACGTTACACATGCACACACAACACATACAATTGGAAGTTTCAATGCGCCCTTAACTCTGCTCTTAAACTATACTTTAATGAAATGAAAAGCATTAAGCAAAAATTTTTTTTCTACAATGATAAAACACATCAGCACTTTCATTCACATAATTCTTCTTTAGCCGTCCTTCCTTCCTCTGTGCCCTTGAGCAGAGGACGCCTAATGGAGTACCCTATTACACACGGCTCTCAGGGGGAGGTTGCTCGTGTGTGTGCTGGTGTGTACGTCCCTGTGTTTGTGTGAATATGCACTTTCTCCAGGAGTGATGCTGAAGCTGATATCTGAGAGATAAACACTCGCAATAGTCTCTGTCTGACACCACCTACAGGCAGAGCTCCTCTACGGTGCTGTGGGAATAAAGGAAACTCAGTGATAGTGGTGTTAATGAAGATTGACCTCTGGGTCTGGGCTGTGAGTCTGCTCCTGATGAGAGCTTAGACACAAACCAATGGGTGGTCTATCACTTACACTACACTACTCTAATATCTACACTCGTGTTCATCACTGGACTGTTAGAGGACACTAGAGCCCTTCTGATCAAACCTATATCCCTGTGTGCTTTTGCCACAGCTGGCTCCTCACATCGACTGGTGGATTAAAAGGTGAGATGATGGTCATTTACTGCTGACAGATGCCTACTGGTAATCTAAGAATAGGAAGTGATAATGGGCTGGGAACACAGCTGGTGAGGTACAGGACACGCTGTGCCATTGTACACTACAGACACACTGTGCGTGTGGCGTGTCTGCCTCAGGCAATTTTAGGAGTCTTTACATTCATAATTAAATCCTAAGGTGAAGGTTAATACGGTATGAGCTACTATTAATCAAAAATTAATAGACAATATTTTATATGTTCAGCCAGACAACGATCTATTTAAAAAGAGATTTCAGATAATTATGACTGGCAGTAACACATTTAAGATCCATGCATTCAACACAGTACAGTATGGTACCTGCTTGTTGAAACCTAGTGCTCGTAGGGCTTGCTTTACAGCCGAAAGACGTTCTTTGCTTTGCGTTGAGGCTATAGCAACCGGAGGGTTTTCCCCTGGTACAAATCCTCTAAGATACCTGCAATTAAATTAGAAATATTACAAACATAAGAAAGTCGAATTCAAACGCAAATCACACTTCCTTGCCAAACTATTTTAATTATTATGTGTGTCCCATATTCACTTTTCAGAAAAAAGGCAAAAAGAGCAACCACAATTTCAAGTTATAATCAACCAACCAACCAACCAACAAATGTACTATTTATAAACTTTCAAACATTAAAGTTCAATGATTTGGTGGAGTTCTACACAAAATGAATGAAATCATTCATTCATTCATTTTCTACCGCTTGTTCCCGTGAGGGGTCGCGGGTGACTGGAGCCTATCCCAGTGCCTTGGGGCTTACTGGGATATATTAAAAATTGAAAATCATGTTTAATATAAAAAACAATCTTCTGTCAAACTGATTACAGAACATGTTCAAAAGCAGAGATAGCCAATATGGACTTAGAAGAAAAAAAAATTTTTAAATGTAGAACAAATACTATGAAACGTTTCTTAAATATCTGTTAAAGGGGGAGATCTCTGGAACAGTTCCACAGATTAATTTAAATCATGTCCCACTCTCTTCCACTTTTAAAATAAGTTTAAATGTATTACTCTCAGCAGATACATGAAATCTGTGTCTTAGTTTGTAACACATGTGCTTTGCATCTGTTATAGTACAGTTTCCTTTTGCTTTTTGTAATTGACGAATGATTTCACACTTCTTATTACAGTGAGGTATAAAGAAAGGGTAGGCCAAAAAAGCATAAGCTTCAGCCTACACCTTTTTGGACTTTCTACATGTCAAATTTTAAGGTCTTTGGAATAATATCCTGTGACCAAAATAAACTAATAGACGAACTAACAAAATGCTTTATTATAATATATAATATTAATTTATAATCCAGGGACACGCACTGTGCTGCAATGAGGCAACATTTAAATGTAAAGTATGTTATCACTAGACCAGACCATCAATATATGGTATAATCAGTACATATAGACTGTAGCCAAACCTAGATAGGAGCCCATTGTACACAGAGCTTGCACCACCTGGAGCAAATGGCAGATATGGCTGTCACAATACGACTACAAGACAGGATTTATTCAGAAACCAAACAGTGGGTGGAAATGTCAAGTAGCGAGAATAAGAATGGTATATTAAAGTCTACGATGAATAGCTTGGATCACAAAACATGGCCATAGTTTAGTGTCATATAATTGACATATACTTTACCTGTGAGCCAGAACGTTATTGAGGTAAAGTGCACTCTTCTCCTCCGCTGAAAGGCCCTCAGCCATCAGATGGAAAATAGTGAAATTGTGTTGTTGAGGAGGCATATGGACCAGACGAGACTTCTCCAGCATGAAGATAAACACCTGCGCTGTAAAAAAATAAATAAAGCCACTTCGAATGCACAGCCAAAGGAACATTTAATAAAAAATATTGTTCCTATAACAGAAAACATATAATCCAGGGTCTGTGATTAATGACCTACTTTCAGAGTACTCAAATGTAAGGAAGGTGAGGTAAGGTAAGCAAAGGAGAACTGTATATGATCTTTTACTGCCCTCTGCTGGTTTGGTCAAATGTTCTGCGTTGCAATTGGTGTCTTTAACTAAGGACATTTTGTAAGGAAGGTGAAGTAATGTAAGCAGAGGGAAACTATGTATGATCTTTGACTTGTTTTTTGTTTGTTTTTGTTTCATGTTTAGCTGAGCATATGACTGAAAAGAACACAAAATAACATTTTAAATACTGTTCATTTACTTTGGAAGAAAAAACTGTGAATATAGTGACTAATCATACCTCTGATTATTGTCCTACTTGTTTCACAGAATTGAATGCTTAAAAGCTTAATGAAGCGACTGGAGTTGCTGTTTTGCTGTGTTTTAGCGTGACCAAAAGCTTCCAGGACTGAGTTGACCTAAAAACAGATAATAGATAAGATTAACATTTCATGCTGTACATTATAATTACTGTTTTTCAAAATCAGATTTCAAAACAAGAAAATAATTGTCGTTACATGGCCATCCACTAGATGTCAGTATGTCTATATGTTTTACAATAAAACTCCTCTGATGAATGCAGAGCAGGCTGACCTAGATATTGACTCATATTGATGACTCCATCAGAATATCATCGCACTTACATTAATTGCATGAGAGGAGAAGGAAATCTATGGTCATATGGCGGAGAACAGTGGGAAGCCATTTTTACCACCTGCCATTCAACTCATCCATTAAGCCGTCTACGCCACACCCAATGTCAAAATCAAGTTCTCACTTCAATGCTTTACTGGAAAGACTTTTAGCTCAGACTTACATGTTTCATCCTTGAGTCCAGTGTAAAACCCTTGGAGCTGGAGCGAGCGCTCAGGTGTCTCACGATGTGCTTACAAACTTCTGTCTTCCCAGAACCGCTTTCTCCACTACATTGACAGAGAGATAAAGAGAAATGTATACTTTTATTTAAATTAAAAACTGAGGTTCAATAAAGTATTTTGACAATAAAAAGTGTTTATCATCCAGGAGAGTATTGTCTATCTATTCTAATGCACATATCTACAAATACAAATATAAACCAGCAGTTTTCACTGTACAGTTATTTGACTCCAGGAGCCTGTTTTACATTTAGCACCGGGTCGGTATTAATCAGACTTATGGTGCCTCTGTACCAGCTCATTCCCATGCACATCCCCACACACTGACCAGGGACTTGTGTACTAACAGCAAACAGATGGCTTGAGAAGGTCACAGCTTTTAGTAATAGCCGCAGCGAGAGGTGCTGCTTGTCCCTGTGTATGTGCTGCTAACAGCTCTACAGAGTCAAGCCTCAGGGCAAAGGGCATTTTGCCGTACTCCAATTCTTGATACCAATTTCGATACTGAGATGAGAATTTTAAATATGCTGTTATTTACTGTAGGTCAAGGTTTAAAACGATAGAATTACATTTTCAACACTAATTAATAGGAAAGGACACATTTTGTTCTGTTTATGATTAATGCATTAATTACTGTATTATTTACGGTGTCATATCACCAAAATAAGTACCAGTAATACTTCGAAAAACCTAAAACTTCTGTATGTGTTCAATTTAACCCTTGAGTAGTGTACTGTGAAAAAGAGCGCACCTAAGACATTGCATCCCGTGTTGTGTTTGTATCTGGTCTGACCATGTGCATTGTGGTGTGTGATTGAGTTGGAGAATAGCCTGTGGTTGAGGCACATTAAGTTGCCAGATTGGTTACAACTCAGCATGAATGTCAGGAGAGCTGGAACGGGATTTAATTGCAAACAGGGAGCAGCTCTGTCAAAGAGAGGGACAAAGAGCATGACACTGCGACGCTCAAAGCAAACCTCCATGTTTTTGGGGGCCTAAATGGTCTTGTCTCTTGCCTTCTGGTGTCCTCAGGTGAATGCACCAGGTGGACGACAGAGGGGTGCGAACAAATCAGGTGGCTACTGCATATTTCAATGTTACTACTGCAATAATTACTCTCTGTTGGCCTTCTTTAGACCAGCCCGAGGCGGCGTGTGCTTTCTGGTGGTGTTTGCAAAGTGGAAGTGGAAGAACAGTAGCGTACCTCAAGATAAAACACTGAGGACGCCTCTCCTGGAGCATCATGTGATACGCTCTCTCTGCTGAGGAGAAGATGTGCGGAGGCAAAGAGGAGCACAGGCGTCCTGTCGAGCTCAGATACAGCTGACTCACCTGAAAAAAAAAAAGATAAATGATCAATAATCTGAATACCAAGTAAGAATGTTATCTTTTTTAAATGCAGAGAGTTTTTCAGTAGTTTTGTTTAAGACAAATAGACACAGGTGAAAGTATATATTACTCACAATCAGTATCAATTCTGGTTTATATATTGTCCAATATTATTAGTGTGTTCATTTTCAGTTTTGATCAGATATTTAGGCCATTTACAGTACATATTTACCTGAAACACTCACTTGGTCTTAACTTTGAAATGATATTAAGATGATGCAATGTAGACACTGTGATATAAACCAATAAAGTACAAATACAACCCAGATTATTGCTCAGATCTTTCTAAAAATACAAACCCAGACACCAGACAGAAACAATCAAATTATGAAAAAGTAATATGAACTTGTCTGCCTTGGTGCTCAGGGACGAGCCACAACATAATGGAACAATAACATTACGCTGAATTCCCGAGATGTTGTGTTCCATACAGTAAAGACAACCTTTTTATGGCTTGATCTTTTTGCTGCGATGCTATATTTCTGAGACGCGCCTGGCTGCAGACCACCAGATCAGAGGGGGTGTCAGACAGTTGGAAGATGCGTGTGTTGTGGCATATGTCCGTATTATATTGGCTTCACTACACTCTCAGTTTGATATGGCGCCTGGAGTGATTCCAGCGCTGGGCAGGACAGTCACATGTGTCTGACTTTGCTGTTCATGAATGAAACATATCGCGTGCATTACATATTCACCTTGTCTAGATGTTGTATGTGTCTATAAAGGTGATAAAGCAGTGTTTGTTGAATTTCTAGTGAATCTAGTACAGATTTGTTTTGTTTAGCGCTGAAAAGTTCAGTCTGAAAAGCTTTGGTTGAACTTGCACGGTCAGCTTTTTGCTTTGCATCACTGCCAGGAAGATTACATTATTTATCAACCACAATCTCCATTGAATCTCTATAGCAACTGGCCACTGTTACATTACCATTTTATACAATACTTACCAAAGTGGAATAAATAGGCAATTCTTTATTTGGGTTCACCAGTAGAAGAATGTGTCCAATATATGTCTATAATGAAACAAAAAAACACATCTTTATAACATATTTTGCTTTCTGCTGACTGTGTATGAATGATTACGTAACAGCGTGATCGATTTGCCCCACTGCCACAATAACCTTTCCCAGCCAACACAACACACATCTGCCTCTCCAGAGTTCACTCGTCCAGACCCTGAGGACACTCTGTGATAAAAATAACTTTCCTAATTTCCTTCTGAAATTCTAACCCTCTCTTCCAGCCTGAGTCCCAGAAGTAAGCAGTTAACCCTCCCTCCCATGAGATAACACAGGCGTCGCTGACATTCACCAACATGCTCTGTCCTCGAGGCTGTGGCTCAAGGTTAATGACTTGCACCAACTAGGCCCTCAGGAAGTCGACAAAATGCACATGATCCATTTGAATCATTTAAATCTGTGAATTAGCGAATGATAAATTAGGGACGGGCTATGTTAGAAAAAGCACACAATTAGGTTTAACGATGTTGAAAAGTTTGATAACAATTAGGGCTGCACAATGTATCGCTAAAGTATCAATACGCAGTAATGAATCCCGCAACAAGCTAAATATATAGTATATAGTTACACCACCAATAACAAGGTCCTCCAGCTAAACAGAAATGTACGGTTTTAAAAATGAAAATGTTAAAAAATGCTGATTTTCATTCATTCATGCATTCATTCATTCATGATTTTTCCTATTTCCTACTTTTTTAATCTCAGTTCTTCTCTGTTACATTACTATGTTACGTTCTATTTAGTTAGACATAAAACATGTTAATACATGTGTTAATTTAACTGAAATGATTCCGTCCAAAATATGCAATTATCGCAATAATATTTATATATCGCAACACTTAATCAATATTGTGCAGCCCTAATTATAACATAACTGAGTTTATTTTAATAATGTTTTAGGTAGAAGGCACCGCTAACCAAACACGAATCAATTAAATCAATTAAATCTGATTGGATCAAGAGTTCAAGACTGGGGAAGTGAACATTTTTCCATATAGGACAACAGTTACAACAGTTAATGTGTGCAATATTCTGTATGTATTCAAATTTAGTGCAGTGGCAGTACAATTAAAACAATTTCTTTCCTGCTTTTTACTGGGGCAGTGGTCTTGCTATTCTGGCATAGGGCTCAGTAAGAAGGGACAGCGCAACCATCAAAGCCCCCTGTCCCAAACCACCCTGCTGAGAGCATATGGCCCATTCACAGCTTTTGTCCAAGTCCACTTTGTCCTTCAAACGCTTCACTCCCATTAATATCTATTGGCAATTCTTATATAAATCACCGCTAGCATTCCATCATCCTAGCAGGAAGAACGCTGGAATTGTCAGTTTCATTTCCATCTCTCCCACTATTATCCTGTCTCCATGTTCCCTGCTGTGGCTCCCCCTTCTGCCTGTGGCCCTCCTGGTTTCCATAATAACACACGATTACCGGCAGTCCTTCATTGATCTGACTCCAGCCTTTGCACAAAACATTCCTAACAGAGACAAAGAGGTAACGCTTTAAAGAAAAGATGGAAATGACGGAAATATAATGGGGAAAACTGTTGGGAGATGAATGCATTTTACTATTGAGTATGGTTGCGGCATTTTCTGTCGATCTCAGTGCTATTGATTTTGCCTTTGTCACCAGTGGAATTACATGGCTGAGCGCGACGAAATTTGCCAAGAGCTAAATTGAAATGTTAAGTTATGACCTCAAACCTACACTGTAACTCTGGACTAGGAAAGAAGGTGCTTACTAAAGGGAAAAGGTTGAATATGATATGTGATGTTATCCAGGGAGCAGTGTGTCTACTTGTTCTAATAAATATTTGATGTTGAGCATGACTTTCTGGAATGTGAAACAAGGGCAGTAAAAGCGTACATAGATTTGGTCGTTGCCGAAGCGTTTCTGCATCTCGTAGAGGAGGCTGCTGTCGGTGAGCTCACTCAGCGACGCCAGGTCATCGTTCGGGGCCGGCGGCATCAGCTTGACCTAAAAGCCATTCAAGAATACATGTGGATTGTAAAACAGTGAAACAAGCTTGCACAAATCATGTGTTTGTAAGAGGGAAAGCACCTGTTCAAGTTTGCAAGTTCCAGAGCTGAACGGGCTGTCGAGACCGTTCTCCTGAGAGGGCTGTCGAGTCACGCCTCCGCCTGCCTCCCGAAACATTGCACACTTCTCCATGAAACTGTCCCGCTTAGAGATAGACACACCAAAAGGATTCCTGTGAAAGAATTAGAGCAAAACGTTAGCATTAGCACGTTTATACTTGCAAGATTGAACATGACTGGTATAAACATTTTTTTTAAACTCCAGTTAAGCGTGCCAACACTCACAAGTTCTTAACAGGGGTGTTAAGGTCCTGCAGGACACTTTCACACTGTTGGTCAGTTGAGGGCAGAGAAGATGATGGTTCTTTTAGTCTCTGTAACCAGTTTTCCTCTGCATTCAGCAACATTTCAGCTATGTGCTGAGCTGCGGCAATATCTAAACGAAACAGTGAAATTCAGCACACTATATTTCAATTTGAACATAAATGGAAAGTGCTGGAAGAAAGAGTTGTGGTTTTTTTAATACATTTCTTTATTTTCAAATTGTATGTATTTATTTTGTTCAAGTATTGAACTCAAAATCTTGGCAGGATGTCACCATGAACGTATACCGGTATATGAAATGTACTTTCGATTTTATCTAAGTGCAGTACTTTTACGTATGTACAGATTGATACATTCCTAGATGCACAAGACTTGACATGAATTGAATTGAATTGACGGAATTCATATATTTAAATCTAACAAAGGTAAAGAATCTATTAAAATGTAACAATTTCCTCTGTCATTGAATGAAGTCAAAATTTTGTTAAAGTCTCATACTATCATTGCAAGATACTAGTTCACAAGTTTCTCAGGTTTACAATAACTCCTCAGTCCTGTGTTCTTTGCCCTCTTCCTCTATTTCAGATCCTTGAGGACGACCGAGTACCATTACAGCATGTAAACGCCACAGTGGATCATCCATCTGTGCTTAAGATAAGAGGGGAGCGTGGGTTCCCCCTGTCTGTAATGAGGTCTAACAGGGCACAGGGGAGAGCAATGGCTTCGGCCCATCTTTTTATTTCAGCCTGACTGACAGCTCCCTGGACTCCCATCTCCGGCTCGGTGTCTCTGTCGTCACGTGGCTACTAACAGCGGCATTGGGGCATTCCAAATGAAAAAGGGGGTTGATTGTGTAGGTCTCACAGGGCTTGTCTCACGTCCATTCTGGGCCGACACGCTCTGAGAGAGTATTGATTAACGCCCCAGTGAGATGTGATAAAGCCGTGAGATTGACTAGTGCGAGGCAGTGATGTTGTTTGAAGTCCACTGGTAGAGGTTACGAAGTAGAAGCAAAGCCAATGTTATCCTCACTCACATTAAGGGGTATTTAGAGGGCTCGTATTTCAAGTGTAAATCCAACAACAAAGACCTAAAGGTGGTTTTAAGTTTGGAAATCGGGTAAAACATTATGACCATGAACTGGTGGATAACAGAGTATCTTGTGGATGTTGTTTGTGGATGTAAAATATTAAGCAACAAGTGAACCTTTATCAGCTCTTGATGCATTTGAAAAAGAACAAAGGATTAAGAATGAATAATAAGCCAGTTAGAAAAGCAGCAGCAGGGGTCACAACTATCAGAAGTAATAAAAAAGGAAGGTGGTCATGCTTATTTGGTGTATGTTTTAATAACCGCAACCCAAGGCTCCGCTCTACAAAATATGCTTGAAAAAAATTTAATAAAATATTTTTGGCCGGTGCGTACTATACCTAGTAATCCAAGTTCTCCATGCAGTCATTTGAGTAATGACATGTTTTCTAAATACTTACTGCTTTTAATTAATCGCACCAGCCCCTTCACAATTAACACCCACATTTGGTCTTTCCGTTTCTGATTAACGAGCCCTCTGTTTCTGATACACATGTGCAGTGATGGCAACATGCTCATTAGCACCGCGGGATACTGTGTTTGCTTTCTATTATCGCACTGATCATCATTTTGCATATTAAGAGGCTCATCTTGATGAAGTCAAAATCCATTTCCTGGTGTCTTTGCATCATTAACTTCTGTTTGCCAAAATATGTCAGCCTCTATTCCCCGCTCTCATTTTTACACTGAGAATACTGGAATGGGTTACCTGAGGGCTTGTCTTGGTTGCAGTTTAAAAGTGTAGGATCTGCTCTGTGTTTCAACAGCCGGTTAACGATGCTTGTCTGTAAAATTGAGGGGAAAAAAACAGAATCTTAAGTTTTTAATGAAGAAATTTTCAACTTTGTCTGAGGGGGAGAAAAACTACTTTTGAATAGTATAATAAAATCAGACACGTTAAGAACAACTGGTTGTGTACATTTCATAGACAGTATATATAGTACAGTGTACATGCAATTTTATTAACAGTTACAGTATAGTTGATTATTTACTCATTTATAATTTTAGTTTCCTTTGCACTTTTGCTAAACTATACTGTGACAGTATTAGCTATAACTGCAGGGAAACGTGACATCTACAGCCCCACTAAAGCCTGCGACTCAGCACACTGGGTCAAACCGTGTAACCTGGGCCAACAGCTGGGAGTGTACAGTATCTGTACTCGCCTCAAACTCAGCTGCGCTCACACCCTATAAATACTGTACTAACGTCACTAACAGCAAACATCTGAACCCCTTTAGTGAGCCGGGGGTTAACGAAAGGACCAAGAAAAGGTTGTCTGAACTCCGGGTCAGTATGCACCCGATGACCGAAGTCAAGATCGAAAGCATATTTAGTGCTTTTATCTCTTTGCAGGACGGTTGAGGATGTAACAATTCTGATTCTCCGACCATCCAAATTAATGGATAATTTTGGTAAATCTAAAGTTCCTAATTCATCTAAAATGTCCCCAATTCCTAACTGACAAATGTTTTTGAGGTATTAATGCATGGTAAACACACAAAGTCAACACACTGATCAGGACTAAAAAGGCAGTGTACTTGCTGTGAGCTAGAGCGCAGACCACTTTACCATAATGCTGTGCCAAATACTCTAAGTAGTAGAAACTGGATGAATTAATGTACTGAAAAGCTAGCATTCCCTTACGCGTTTGATATGCATTAAAAGCCCATGAATTAATCCCATCCCAGTAGCTTTAAACTGTATTTTTCCACCAAATAAAAATTATTCAAATCTTTTCTCCAGAGAAGGCATCTTGAAAAGCTCGGAGTCAAGCTGAGAGTGCAAAAAGCCAGGGTTGAACTTATCACAAGACAGGCAGAGGAAAGCTTAATTAGCTGCAGTAATGGGGTTGTACATCTTCTAAGAGGGTCAGTCTGTAGTACTAATGCCACGCTGCAAAAGGGTCTTCGGGTCCAGTGTAGCAGGTAGTTTTCTGATTGCCATTGGGGGTTTAATTCCCAAGAAAAACATATTATTAGCAGAATCTGTGGTTTCCTTGGCCGGTTAGAGACATGTTGAAATGCCCCGTGTTGCTCTTGTGTCACTTGAAGACGGCTAAAACACTGATATAACAGGAAGTGAGAGAGCCAGGGACTAGTTACTATGCAGGAAGCAGAGGCCTGGCACCGCTAAACGGCTGATGGCTGGAGGGATTTAGCACTTCAAGAGGCGCCTAATCGATTATCCAATCCTCTCCACTGCCACTCCTATGTCCGATGCACTTACATACTGGAGTAGATAGGCACATGCAAAGCAACAGCAAACGCTGAGCACAACCGGTAAAGAAAGCCCGATGATAAGATAAGGTGGTAGAAGGATATGTTACTTAGTATGTATAAACTCACAACCTATCTGTCATTTTTGAATAATCTGCTCAACTTCGAGTGTGGGTAAAAGGATGACTTTGCTGAAAAGAACAATGCACAGTATGTTTTGTGTGTTTGTACTAGTATGGCAGTGTTAGCCAGCAATCTGGAAATAACACATTGAATAAAAGAGATATTTCCAAGTCAATATTTCACTTTCCTGGTTTAATGATTGTCAATAAATATTTCCTCACTTCAGAGCAACTTAAAATAATTTTTTTCCCTTTCAACTGCTGATCTGAAATCCTGTGGCAAAGTCAAAGATGTTTCTTGCCAGCAGCTTGACTTCCTCTAATCAATACATTCAAAAAGATCAGTTTTGTCACAGTTTCTACAAAGCCCCTCAAGGCAAGTTTCTCAGGAGTGTTTTTTTTTTTTTTTTTTTTTTTTTTAATCAATAAAGGCCTCAACATTTAACATTTGAATTTTTAGGTTTAATCAATATATGTTGCAGATTCTGAATTAAAAAAACTATATGATTACAGTTTTGGGGTGCAGCATTAGCGGCACATTACCTGTCCATATTTAGCGGCTAAGTGGAGAGGGGTCCAACCATGACTGTCAACAGAGTGAGGGTCCGCACCACTTTCCAACAGCACTGCAACCACGTCTCTGTAACCACTGGCACATGCTATATGGAGCTGAAGAAAAAAGAGGAAACACTTTGAAATACTCATAATCATAAGATATTTTGTTCTACATGTCGTCTGTTGTAATGTTCCAAGGCTAATATCAAATCGACAATGACTGGTATACCTGATCAATAAACTAAAATCACAGACGAAAAAGACATGGTGGATAACGTACCAGCGTGACCCCATCGTCATTGGACTGGCTGAGTTCTCCTCTTGTCGCAACGAGCTGCCTGACATCTGACAACATGGTGACAGCCCTCTGCATTTCATAGTGTGCATAGATGACATGTCCACACCTACAGAATGAACAGTTCCACAGCAAAGTGACATTTAAAGCACTCTGAGGTACTGTGCATAAATAAGACAACATAATATGAAATGGCAGTCAAGAACTAATACTATCTGTATTTCTTTGTAGTGTATTACTTAATAAAATACAAATATAGTATTATTATTAGTATTCTGTGCTGAAACAAAAGAAAATATAAAATCAGCTGAAGAACTGTGTGAATAATTTAAGTGACATATTGTCTACAGCTATTATGTTAAATAAATGTCTTGACTCTGAAAACAGATTGTCAGTCACAACTGTCTATAAGAAGTTATAGATCACAGAATAGTTTGACTTTTCCTGAAATAGTTAATTAGAAAGAGTTTAAGTCCAGCCTCAGACATGCAGTATTCATGGGTTTCAGGTTCCTGTTTAAAGACGCCATTTGAGCACTTTTGACCATAGTCAAGATAAAGTATTTTTGGTGTGAATTGTTGAACACTTTGAGTCCCGACTCCGACAATTTCCTGCGTGTCCTCCCTTCTCCCTCATCCTCCATTTCACTCTATACTTTCCTGTAAATAAAGCCTAAGGGGCAACACAATCTAAAAAAAATAAAAAGATTTTGTTGAACACTAGAGCAACAATGCTAGCGTTTCATCACTTCTGAACCCCTGGATATGTTTGTGATAAATAACAGTTTCCTCTAGAGAGGAAGGAAATTGACAGTAGCAAAGCCCCTAAACAGGGTTGGCCTAATTTCTCTGATGTAGAAACTCTTCAGACAGACTGTCTTCTTCGTCCTGCCGCACCAATCTGATGAGGACAGAGAGCACTCCGCCAAGTTACTATAGCAACAGAAGGCTGGTATGTGTGCGTGGACTTTGAGTGTTGGTGAAGATGCTCCAAACGTAAAAGGGCTAAAGGTAGAAGAAAACTGGGACCACCACAGGGACTTCATAATGTTGTGTGTGACTCTAAGGGTGGTCTTGGCGTTGATGAGTCTGTCAGCTGATATGCCATTTGTCATGTGATGAGGCCAATATGAGCCTAATGACAGAGAGATGAAAGAACCCCTCACAACACTGTATGCGCAGAACTGTCAGCACTGGTCCATTTTCTCTGTGTCTGTTCTATATGTCACGTTGACCACACATCTGTCCCACATGGATTCAAATCTGAATGTGTCTTTTCCAGTGGGAAGGAAGCTCTGCTATGGCTCGAAGCATTATTATGCCTGTTGGGTGTGCATAATCCTTACAAATAGCAAACGACAAATCTCTCAAATGTCCTATCCAAGTTTTAAGAAAAAAAGGAAACCAAACAAAAACAGATGGTCCTCAAGCTCAGACACGACCAGTTCCGTTCAAATCTATAAAGCACACATTTTGAACATTCTCTTTTTTTAAAATAAACATAAATAAATTATTCTTAATGCTGATATATTACTGGAACTTTGAATTTTACTTTGGTACACATCAAACTACTATAAGAGGTGCTACAAATGCTGTGTTGTCCCGATGTACAGATCAACTTTTGGTCAGTCCTCTTTCTCTGCCAAAGGGTCAAGACAACAGAACCGCTACCTAAATTCAAAACTGAAGACAAATAGCAACAAAATTAGAAGTAAACTAAAATTGATTGTGTGTTTCCACTCAAAATGTTCACACTGATTGGTAACATATTTGTATACACTGTATTTGCTAACTAGCGCTTGTGCTAAGACACTAAGCTAAGGTACCTCTGGCTTGTCCAATGTGATTGTGATGTCCATAAAAAACATAAACTAATAATAATAATAATAATAATAATAATAATAAATAATAATAATAATGATAATAATAATAATAATAATAATAATAATAATAATAAAATATAAATATAATAATAATAAAATAATAATAAAAATAATAAATATAATAATAATAATAATAATAATAATAATAATAATAATAATAATAATAATAATAATAATAATAATAATAATAATAATAATAATAATAATAATAATAACAATAATAATAATTCTGTAAAGTGTAAAAAGACTAGTTGAGGTTTCAAAGACTGATTATCATTTTGGTGTGCGTTGACAGAATACGTTCCAAAATATGTAAGGGAAATACATTTAGCAGCACTAGCACATCATCTCTAAATAGTCAAGTAGGCTTTCAATAATGTCATAATCTCGACCACATCTTATTGGCTTTTTTGTGAAAGAACAACAAAAAGTGGCACAGAATTGTGAAGTGGACGGAAAATTATACATGTATTCCAAATAAAAAATTAAAAATAAAATAATGAAAAGTGCAAAGGGCAAAAGTATCCAGGCCCTGTCTCAATACTTTGTTGAACTACCTTTTCTTGCAATTACAGCTGACAGTCTTCATTCATCTTTGCAAAACAGCAGTTGTAAACAGCAGTTTTCAGATTCTCGATTGGATTTAGGTCTGAACTTTGACTGGGTCTAAAACACGAATACTAAATGAGTTGTTTGTGAACTTGTTTATCGTCATCATTTTACCATTTTCTTCCAGGTATTTGCGGAGGATGTAGTTGGTCTCGGTGCCTTCTGAGGTGTAGTCAAGAGGAACGTTGTTGCTGACGTCCTGCAGCAGCACATTGACGCCGGCCTGGGAGACACAGCCGAGACAAACAAAGACTTTTAGCAATGGTCATTCATCAAAGCAGAATCAATGATAAAGTGGGCCCAATTATCTCACAATCCCAGAGGCTGATACAGGACAAAATCATGGAGACTTTACCAAAAGGATTTAATTGTGTGCAAGCATGAGGGGGCGGGGCAGGGGGTGGGCCTTACTGTTACCTGGGATCATGGGTGAGCGTGTGCGTGACAGAAGATGAATGTGTGTTTATTTAACTGTGCTCTGGTGCTTTGTGGGGACAGATAAGACTGGAGACCTCCCCTCCAGCTGATTTAATGACTTTAATGACAAAGCAGGGTTGGTTACATTTTGGTTATGACTGATGACTCCTCTTTGAAGCAACTCGAACTACATTTATTAAATGCAATACACACACACACTAGTTCACTGCCACAATGCAATGGTACTTACTTCACAAAAAATGCGTTAGACTTAAAAGTCTCTCAGAGATTTGTATTCTCTTCAGGAGAGAACTGCAACAAATTATAGATTTTTCTTATTGGAAGGAAAATCTTGGCAGATACAGTACAAAGACAAAAGCCCCACCGTTTCCAGCAATCAAACTCAGGACCTTCTTGTTCTGAGGCAGAAATGCTAACCGTTATGACACTGTGCCACCCAAAAATTAAACAACAACGAAAGGCTTCAAGAAGTAGTCATTCACTCATCTGGGTTAGTGTCCCCTCTGTGTCCCTGAGGGACAACTGTCACGATAAACATGAAAATTATTGATAATAAACTTCTTTAAATCACCACAACCAAAAGCCCGGTGGTGTAAAGGTTGTCGATGGACCTGGTGAGAGAGCAGGGGCTCCATAGTAAAGATCCTTACCAAATATTTACAGCTAATAGAATTCTAACGACTGTTTAGCACAAGACAAAGAGATTTATGACCTGGTCCTGAGGCAGACGAAGAGGGAGACAGAAGGTTTACTGAAAAAAACATGGTGGGGGTGGAAATACAATGAAACATGGGAGCTGTTAACCTTCTTCATCGCACCAAGTCTACAAGGACAACAACCTCCTTAGTGCTTACTTGTGGAAAATCCTTTTTTTTTTCTTTGGAGAATTTCATATTTAAATGTTATTGTCCCTTTTTAAATAGCTGTGGAATAAAATCCATAGAGGTTTGGGTTATTCTCTGTGGACTTGGCTAATCAGTGCAGTTCTTCTTCGAGAGGAGGGTTAGTTAAGGGTTAACAAAGGGAATTAATCAACATTATCACAATCAGCTGCAGCTGATTATTCATGAGAACAAGAAAGCTTTTCATAACATGCAGCAGAGGCTGAGAAACAGTTTATGAGATGATGGATGAGTCAACCCTGTAATTATGCACCATCACACACGCACACGCGCACACATGCACGCACACACACACACACACACACAGTCTGTATTTAAATTCAATAAAACTCAATTTCATTATTAACAACAATCCGAGTGTAAATCTAACATTGGACATCAACAATGTGTGTACCATGATGCCATCAGTCTGTATGCCTGTATGATAATTCATTTGTGACCATATTTACAAAATCCTGATCTAATATTCATAGGCCTCGGTTCTTATTGCGTGATTGTGACAAACATAAATGGTGTGATGTTGGGGGCAGCTGCAATATTGTCCAGGGGTTTTAACACCTTGACCTTTGACCCTGTCTGGCTCCCCTCTGACACATGATGAATCCGCCCCAACCGTCCCGTAGAAGGAAATCAGTTTAGTCCAGTTTACTGTTGGCTCATAATGGCAGCAGTGTCTCTGAATCGATAAGTACTAGTAGCTCTGTGCTAAAAGCTGTCCCTGGGGAAAGCCCTGTGGAGACCAGTGCTCAGAAACACAGTGGTTATGGACAAATTAAAAGCTGTCATGTAAGGCTATCAAACAATTGGATTATTGGATTGATTGAGTGGAAATATGGAGGTAAATGTTGTATTTTACATGTACTTGGTAGTTATTATATCCTTCAAAATGCATAGACCATTTTAATGCATGGGACCGCTCTGTTGACTGTTGAGTTGTATTGGATACATTGCAAATCAAAAGCATTGAAATCCTATTGCACAAACTTAAATAAGGATGCTGTCATCAAAGTGCACGTGAAACATATTTGAAAGGGTCTACAATGCTGTGTGGCAAATCAGTATATGTTGTTTTCTCTCCTGTTTGAAGAATCCGTTCCAAATCCTCAGCAGAAAAATTCTTTGTTTCATGGAGTAAAGTTGAGCACAGCCACCGGCTTGTAGTTATTAATTAATCTCTTGACTTCTGAAGGCTTGAAGTTCAAAAGTTTCCAAATCATCGTACACAGAGCCAGAAAGTAGGTCACTGCACTTACAACTAAAATCCCACTGAGTTTGAACTATAATACTGTATATGGATCACACAACAGCTCAATTCCAAAACTGCTGCTGTAAGTAAATAGTCTACATGTAGAATGACTGGCGAGTTGTGACTAACAAAAGATGTTTTTAAGAATGACACATTAAAATACCACGGCTGCAATAAAAAGTTTAAGTGTTCTGAGGAGCATAATCACAATTTAATGATTATTCACAGTTATTGACCCCATAAAAACAAAACAATAGAGCAATCCTTGGTTTTCTTTATTTACCATTCTTCCAGTATTTGACCAAGTTGTCTAAAGTTGAACTTGGTGAATGTGTCTGAAAGTAAAGCTAATGTGACACAAAGAGCCAGATTACAAAACATTAGTTATTGCTTCTTTGAGTAGATTGAATTGAAATGACATATTTTTTTGCTTCTTAAAATTCTCATGAGTCACAAATCACAATTATTTTTTATTTAGTTATTACAATTACCGGTATATTGATGATAATATTGCAATCACTGCCTCGATCGGCAACTGGCTGTCCCAAAAACAAATTTGTAGAGTAACTAATACAAATAAAATGGTGCATTTTTAAAAAGAGCACTAAAATGGCAGATGGTGCAAATGTGTATCGTCTGCATAGAAACTGAAAACAGAGACTTGTGAATTCCACATTTGCATGGCGATTCTCTGTCCTGCCGTTTGGAGCCTGCAGATAAGAGCATTAACATTAGTGCCAATCCTGACTTGACAACGCTCTTGGATTCTCGTCGTAACCCCTCCTCCACCAACCCATATAAGACAAATCTGCTAACGTCTCTGTCAGCAAAACACATCTTAGCTCTGAGTGCAAACTGCAGGGAGGAAATTAAGGACAATGCTACAAAAGACACACTGCAGGAAAGTGGAATAGTAATATACAATAGCATAGGCTGCACTAACAATTTGTGTCAATCAGAGATAATGCTGTCAGTCAAGGGAAAAATCTCTTCTTCTCATTAAAATGGTAAACTACCGTATTCAGGGAAAGATTTATTGCAGTAATGATAAGGAGGCCACTTGAGAAGAGAGCACAGGAGAACCAGGCAGAGGCGACTGGGCTGAAAGATACGACTGAATATGTCTGAATTACTGAAATGCTCAATAGGAACTTAGCACACCATACAAACGAGACACACATGGGACGGCTGGGGCAGGAGAGAGAACTCGAGGGTGGAACTAAGACTGTGAGAACAAGATGGGGCAAAATCTGGAAAAAAGTACTTTAGGCAATGTAAACCTCCACTTACAAATACAATGTTCAGACATAAACCACGACTTCATCTCATATTTCATCTACACACAAAAAAGTGACCACTGAACGTACACGTATTTTACAATGTTACAACATTCTAGGATCTTAAAACCAAAAGCAAAACCACACACACACACACACACACATGCGCATACACAAAAAAATAAGCAACACATTGACAATCTGTTCTTGGCCCTACTTCAAACATACAGTCCAGTTCTCCATAGATCAGCCGGTCACCGCTCACTCAGGGCCCAATCAAACATACCTTATCTTCAGCTGAACCTCCCCGGGTCCAATCAGCATCCGCCGAACACTCCCCTGCCTGATGAGTGACTGGCATTCCCACCCCTTCAGCTGCCGACGTGCCCCTTTTGGACCTTTTCGTAGCCACTGTGTCTCTAGTTAGCGTGTAGTGTTTTGTGTCCTGTTCTCACCAGGAGTAGCAGCAGCACCACATCCGAATGGTCGCACACACAGGCCACATGCAGCGCGGTCCACTGGTCCTCGTCCTGCAGGTTCACGTTCAGTCCGCGCTCAATCAGGAGCTCAGCCGCAAACACATTGTCATGGCGAGCGCACTACAAGCAAACAGACACTTTTGAATGACGGATGTGTGTGTAATAGGTAACATTTGTTTTCAGATATTTGTATAAATACAGGGAAATTATTGTTTTACATGAGGGCATTTCTCTCTTCAACAAAAGGAATACTGTGCGGGTATTACACTAGTTTTAGTGCAAAACTTTACTTTCGGTTACATCACAGCATCCGTTTCTGTGTACATAACTGGAAATTCCTAATGTGTGAAACATTTTGTGACAAATATGACTCCTTATGGGCCTTTCTTTCAACATTATTTGAATGTTTTATTAAGAGACATTTTCACACAATCATACAAATTACAATGCAAATCTAAAACAGAAAAGGTAAGTGTTTAGATTAGTAAGAAGAATGTGTGAATAAAAATACATTTAATGAAAAACATATATAACGCGTATGTGTGTGCTATCTCTTTATTTGGTTTAAATTGTCTTACTAGTTAAATACAGGCCGACTGAGTCTTTCTTACCAGGTGTAATAGCGATCCTCCAGAAGCTGTTGTCACGTTGATGTCAGTTCCCTCCTTCAAAAGTCGCAGCACTGAAAAGGAAGAATATTAATCTGTTATTAACCTTGAATAAGTCAAATCTTTGCTTTGCGGAGAGGCCATGAAGCAGCCACAAACCTAACCTCAGCAGACAGTCAGACTCCCTGATCCATGCCACTCAACTTAAAACCTATGAGAAGTGTCCTTTAGCCGCCTTTGACATGTCACTGATGCAAGGCAGCAGTGGGTCACACGTACTTACAGAGCATACTTCAAGGTCTGGTGAGCATCACAAGCCACTCACACTAGACAAGAAATACAAGCAAGAAGATTGAGAAATATAGAAGTGGGAAGCTGAAGATAAACCCTGACCTGGGTTAGGGGTTTACAGAGAGTAGCCTGCAAATGCATCAGTTTGTTTGTGGCTCCACACTGACATTACTGTGATAGAAGAAAAGTATATTTGGTGGCTGAGCACTTTTTCACCTCACAGTAAGAAGGTCCCAGTGTGGGTTTTTCTGTGTGTGTTGTTCTGTGTATGCATAAGGGCTGAACAATTTTGGCAAAATACTGTATGTATTTGTGATTTTCTGACAAACATTGCAATTGGGATATCTGTATCCCATTCTGTGCACACTGTAAACCTGTCTGTGAATATTACAATTTGAGAGAAGGCAGTAATATAGAACTTCAACCTTTATTGAGCTGTGTCACACTTTTTTTCTTTGGGAATATACCGTGGCACATATCCCACTGACATATTAACAAATTGAGGCCTGGTTCTTTCATTTGTAATTAATTTGGCAATGGTGGTTGTTTTGCTTTATATTTTTGGTTGGAAATTGTTTCAAGGCACACCTGGCAATACCTCTGGGCACTGGTTGAAAATAAAGGCCTTATGTTATATTAGTTAGTTTTCTATTGAAACTGTAGACACTTCACTAAACCTGTAAAAGACTGTTTTAGTTACCATTAAAAATACATGCTGTGCTACAGATAAGTGACGAATAGGAAATGTCAGTACAGACAGGTTGCTATTTGGACACACAGTATTAGACACTAGAAGAGAGTTAGAAGATACATTCTGCCTGACCTTCCACCGCAAACACAGCCGTCACTGTCAACACCTTCACTAACGCCGCGATCTTTAAGCAAAACCCAGAGCTCAGCAGACAGTCGCCATGGTAATTACCTTGGCGATAAGTCCATGTAATGAACTCCGAAGATGACCCCCAAGAGGTCATTTCATTTACAGGGCCGTAATCTCAACAGCAGCAGTAAATAAGCGTCCCTAACCTCACAGGCAGCTCACGTCTTTAGGCTACAGAACAGAGGCAAAAAGCAATTCAAAAACACTGTCAGGCTGAATTTGTCTCAGCTCGTTTACAGGCTTCAGAAGTGATCAACTGTGCAACATGGACTTTTCGCATGAACATATACAATACACCTACTATAGCAGTGACAAAGACTCCCGCTTTCACCTCCACCCACTCTCCAGCATGTTCGGATTATTAAATGAGTGTATTTATAAAAGTTTGCATGGCTTTTACTTTCACATTTGCTTGTAGGGAAGTTGGTTTTTGCAAGTTTTACAGGTTTTGCAAGATAAGACGAATAAAAGTGTATATCTAGCTTGAATGCAGAAGCAATGGGAACAAGAGGTGGGTAGAGTGGCCTAACTATGTATCTCCGTAAGAGTGACGTTACTTTAAAATAATATCAGTCAAGTAGAAGTAAAAAGTAGTGGCCAAAAAATAATTACTCAGGTAAGTAAATAAAAGCGTATTTGAAGAGACTAATACCGGTACTTGAATACGGAGAAACAGTTTGACCGTAAAATCAATTTTAATTTAATCGGACAAAACAAAACATTAAATAATGCACAGATGTGGTAATTCCAAAGAATAGACCCTAAATCAAATCATATTGGACAGTACGGAGTAGGAGTTCGAAGCAGCATATAACCCTTTAGTTACTAAGGCCATACAGTAGGAAGAGGAACCAAAATATTTAGTCACTCATGTGAAAGTAAGGTGCCAGAAAACTACGCTGAAAAGTACTACCCACCTCGGCTTGGAACAGCAATGGCACAGATCTAAATCAGGGGTAAATGCTTTGTCCATTGAACCACAAAGTACACATTGTTAGTTGGCTAAATACTGTGATCCACCCTTTCAAATAAAAGTAATTCTACATAGTACACAGTTGGTTAGACATCTGGACACGCAGACTCAGCTCTCAGGTCTGCAAGCTGTCTCATTTGTTAGAGCTAGTCAGTGCTGGCCATTGACAAATCCTGTTACCTTCTCACTATACGAGACACTTGTGCCTAATGAGAGGTGAAAGTCAGCTGTGAATTGATCCTGAGGCCTTACCGACACTAAACAAAGTGAACATGAGGCAAAAAATCTTAACAAGGAATCAATACAACTGCTCTGTCAAGACAAACAGTGCCAATATTGAAACGTTCATCAGGACATGGATTACAACTGAGTCTGAGCCATCTGTTCATTCCATATGCATTCGACTTAAAAAAAAAAAATAATAATTTAAAAAATCATTGGAACAATTCATAAGTCAGCTTTGCCATTTGCTCGTTTGCTGAGGTCTATATGTGAAGTTGACTTTCTAATTCAGCTTCATCTTAGTCACAATAACAACAAATGCACTAAATGTAATTCACAGCAATCTAGACTTTGAGGTAGTTATTTCAGATGGAGATTGTTGGGGATTGGGTCCACATATTTGCACTGTACTGACAAGAATGAAAGAAAACACCTTAGTTAATTTATGCTGACAGAAATTTAATATCTTATGCCATGCGTATAATCATAACCCAAAATATCAAAAAAATAATAATACTCTTTTGATTATCTTAATTGTTATTATAGACTATTCAAAAATACCTTTTAATAACAAAGACGGTGGCATTATTAAATCAAAATGTAAAAATAGAATACATTTTATTCATAGATAGCTATCTTTATTTGGTTAAAAATGCATTTCAAATTCAATGTACAATGGAAATAATAATTAGACAAGTTGTCTGAAAGCTATAGCTGAAAAGTCGACTTAATATTTACTGACCCCGACCAAGCAAAAAACACAGGGATCCACAAGAAATCTATTTGCCACATCTTGAAATCCTATATCGTGAGACTATTACACTTTGACAGCAGACTTAATGAGACCTTTGACGTACAGTTGAGTAAATGTATGAAACATGAAAGAGCACATGCTGGGACAGCAGTGCGTGCGTTCAACGGTCCATAATATGCTCCATTAACATGCAAAGTGTACATATTTGCCAGACCCACTCAGCTGCAGTCATTCATTCCAGCCAGTTTTTGAAGTGTGTAGGAGCGAGGCTGTAGAGGCGAGGCTGTAGGAGCGAGGCTGTAGGAACGAGGCTGTAGGAGCGAGGCTGTAGGAGCGAGGCTGTAGGAACGAGGTGCTGTAGGAGCGAGGCTGTAGGAGCGAGGCTTAGGAACGAGGCTGTAGGACGAGGCGTGTAGGAGCGAGGCTGTAGGAGCGAGGCTGTAGGAACGAGGCTGTAGAACGAGGCTGTAGGAGCGAGCTGTAGGAGCGAGGCTGTTAGAGCCGGCTGTAGCGAGCTGTAGACGAGCTGTAGGAGCGAGGCTGTAGGAGCGGGGAGGCGAGGCTGTAGGAGCGAGGCTGTAGGAACGAGGGCTGTAGGAGCGAGGTGTAGAGCGAGGCTGTAGGAGCGAGGCTGTAGGACGAGGCTGTAGGAGCGAGGCTGTAGAACGAGGCTGTAGGAACGAGGTGTAGACGAGGCTGTAGGAGCGAGGCTGTAAGAGCGCGCTGTAGGAGCGAGGCTGTAGGAGCGAGGCTGTAGGAGCGAGGCTGTAGGAACGAGGCTGTAGGAACGAGGCTGTAATTTTGTGAAATATAGCAAATCAGCTGTTGGAGACATATATGTCGTTTCCATAGCAATGTGGCACTGGTAGATGAGAGAAAAGGGAGAGGTCTATGTACTAGAGTTATACAGGTGTAGGGCAACAGGAAGCACTGCTAATGTGGCCCTCCACTGTGACTGCCATTACAGGAAAGGGGGGCAACTTTTAACTCCACAACCTCCTCCTCCAACGACTAATGCATCTTGTACTTTTAGCTGAATAAACATTTCCTAATCAGGGTGCTTTCTGGTACAACACTGGTACAACTTTCCTGTTCAAACTAAACTGGACTTTAGGACCAAAATCAAATAGAAAGGAATACAAGGTCAAGCACATTTTATTTTAAAAGTCGTATTTTAGTTTTAGTTAGATTTTTTTATGACTTTACTATTACTACAAAATTACTGATGAAAATCAAATCAGAGCTTGTTTCTTCTTCTCTACATTTTGATTTAATAATCTTTGTTACAAAAATAAGTTCTAGAGTCTGTATAGAATAGATAACAATTATGATTCTTTGATTCTTTTTTATAGTCGACTAGTCATGATTAGTTGATTAATCATTGCCACCCTACTTAAAAGTAGATGCATATTATAACTGTAAAATGAGCCTGTACCAGTGGGCTGTGTGACTCGATGGAATCCACTGAAACATTTAAAAAATGATTAAATTCCCAATTTAGAATTATTAGTCTTAAAACAATCAAGTCTATCAAATCAAAACAAACCCCTAAAATAGCAAATAAAATCAATTAAAATAAAATCAATTAAAAAACACAGTGGACCACAGAGACTTAAAAGCCTTGACCAGAATAAAACTGTGGCTTTAGACGAGACTTAAAACGGTTTAAAGTCTTGGGCCTCACGAGCTGATGGATGGAGCATTTATCCCTGAACAGACGATGCAGCCCTGGTCATTACTGGGCGGTTGCCTTGGTAGACCCCTTTTATGTGCTCTGGATTTGATGCATTTGACACAATAAAATGCAGGTTGTATACATATGGTGCACTCCGACAAGACAAATCTTCCACTTTTACAAAGCATCAGACTCTGACATCCCAGTACGAGATTCTCCGCAGATCGCTCAGCCTGATGAATAGTTTGATCTGATTGGTTATCACACATCGAGCAGAAAACGACGCGCTTCACACCACCGCTCTATGTTTCTACAATGAGCTTTGAAATTTTTCCATTGTTTCTATCATGATGAAAAATTACCCTCACACTGTTTTACAATAAGTCATTCGCAGCTCCAAAACTCCAAAAATGTCAGATAAAAGTGCCTTTGCTGGGCACCAGCTAACTTCACAGCGGGATCATAGGCCTGAAGACAATATACAAGTACAATATACTATATTATATCAACTGATCATCGCTGTTATTTAATTACAAAATCATGGCATTGTTACTTTTTACAGTATTACAGTCAGAAGTAATCTATCCTGTCTTATGGCCACCACATTTTTTTATATTGCATGCATTATAGTTATATCTTGATATATCAATTGCTGGCAGTCAATAACTTGCTGGAATAACATGGAAAACTAGCTTTTTAAAAATGAATTAATGTGAACGGTTCAAATATCACACAAACACAAAAATTCAATTAAACATCTGTTAACTAGACTTGGTCTGTTATTGTTGTGTTCCACTTTCCTAAGGGGCTATTGGCGTATTACAGAACATGGCATCAATGTTAAATAACATTATTTGTGTTAGCTGAGCGGCACCAAGGTTATCCTGTGAAGAGCTGAAGGATCACTTCTAAACAGAAAGTTTCATGTTTATGAAATTTACTTACTCCATTTATGACTTATTTTTACTCTTTCTTAAAACCTTGTCCTTCTGTCAAAAAGATGAACGTTTTCTGGGAGGTTCAGAGCTTTCTATGCATCTTTTGTGTTCGAGCTGAATGCACAGTGTCATTAAAAGCATGTTGGAGTCTCCATCATAAAAAATTGGAGGACACAAATCACGCCAACAATTAAGGACAGGACGGACATTATCATTGTCAACAACAACATTCGCAATATGGAAAAAAATACTTTTGGACTCAATCTGAATGGACAAATTGAAAATGGGACTAAACTTTCTTATTTTCAAATTTTATTTTGCACCAGTTTTAGTTTTTGTTATTTTGTTATTTATTATGTTAATTTTTTAAAGTGACAACTTTCTTTATCAATATGATCTGATGATTGACAGCTCATTGGTTGCTGGTCAAGAGGATTCTGGGATTAAGCACAATCTGCAAATATATTGAATCTATCATTTTCATCATCAGATACAATTAAGCTAAATGTAAAGCCAACAACAAATGGCAAAAACAGCATAAATAAGGAACACGTTTTGTAAGGAGACTTTAAAGGAGACCAAGAGGTACTTAGTTAATGCTGTACGATGCATCTGTGCCATCTGTTTTTATTCTGTGTTTTCTGTTTTTATTCTGTTTTTTTTCCACTGTAGCCCCTCGAGGCAACTACTGTTGTGATTTTGGGCGTCACAAAAATAAATTGAATTGAATGGTCAATAATGCAAAGTGGCTTTTTTTTAATAAAATTTTTTAGAATAAAAACGCGTGACAGACTAGTAACAGAGGTTTTTTTTTTTTTTTTACTTGCCATTGGTATGATTTCGCCATTTTCAATGTACGTATGTCCCCATATTCTCTGGACGAACACAACATACAAAGACAACAACAACAAAAACAGGAAACATATGAAAGGAAAACAGAGAAAAATCATGGATCATGGGAACGATCAAAAGATGGAAGGAAGTCCTATCCTAATGAAGGGCCCCCAATCGCTCCCCGGCCACCCCTGACTCCAGTCCTCACAAAGAACTAGACACACCACTTCCCCAGTCCTCCACGCCCCCCGCAGCCCTCTGCACGTATTTTCCCATTTTTCCACAAACCCAAACTCCCACATTTGACACTCTGATGAGTGGATGCAGCTGAACACAGAGTTTATGTACTAAAGCAGAGAGCCAACATGTAGAATAAAGTCTGATTATAGAAAAAGATTCAGTTGTAGTCATCTGGACTAAACGTCGAAATGTTTCGATTCTCATCCAAGAGTCATTCTCAATCTGTGAAACAAGTCTGAGAGCTCAGATTTATATCCTACTCTGTGAAAGCCCTGCCCACAGGGCGGGAACCTTGATAATGGGCCATCGAAACCAAATGGGCTGGGCCTATTGCTCACTGACTTTGGCTCCCTCATTCCTGAGTACCTTAATTAACATCCGAATGCCTCGGGCGTCTCCAAGGTTTCAGTAAACCATTATAAACAACCGGAAGGTTGAATCTTAAACCTCCATTATGATTTAAGGAAGGATTCTCTTTTTAAACAAAGATTGCCTCCTTAACTCCTCTTTCAAACAATCTTAAGGAGGCAATCTTTGTTAAAAGAGAGAATCCTTTCTTAAATCGTATATCAGTCGGAGCGTGGTTTTATCTGACGAGAACGAAAACCCTTGGGAGCTGTTCTATAGGTAATCTGGTCTTCTCCTTCCGACAGGTGCGAGCCTGGAAGCCTCAAGTCAGGGAAAGGGCTTTGTTTTCCGGTGCGGATCTGGTTGTCGGCTGCGTCGGTCCTGTTAGCCAAGTTAGCTTGTGGTGCAGACTGGTTCCACTAATGCACGCAGACCGTCCACTTTGTTTTGTTCTTGAGTTTTCCATGCTTGCTCATCTTTTGCTCCTCGTTTCTTGGGCTTTAGAGGGTAAAACAGCATTTTTCAGGGTAAATCTCAACAGCAACGGAGTGAGCATGCGTACACGCTCAAAACAGGCAATGTTCCCGCAAAGTGGCTTTTCAAATGGATTGTTTCAAATGCACACTCTACTCTTTTGAACAGTGACATGTCACCTGAATGTGTTCCGTTGAGCTCAGAGGCAACGAGCAATCCCTAAGAGACTGTAACACATTATTTGGTGAGTTGCATCAACCGCTGTTCTAGCAGAAACCTTTTCTAATTACATGTGGGTACAATGTTAGCTTTGGACATTGTCCACGACATATATAAACCAAAAAGCTGATAGGCAATTAATTAATATACTCCATATTGCACAAAGTCTTGACCTTATGTTTAAAAATTGATAAAGGTCCAGTCCGGAACTTAACCTGTAGCCAACCATCAAACCTCTAGTGCTATTGTTTGAAGGGCAACAGCTGCAATGCACTTCAACTCATCTCTTTGAATCATTTGAAAAATGATTGCAAGAAAAACAATCTAACCAAATGTCAGGGTGCCTGAGAGTCTGTGTTGGTATATATCACGTGTTTGTTCCATCCTGTTATATTTTTCCTGTCTTCTAATACATTTTTCTGATCCCTTTCTTCATTTGCATACTATTATATTTGCAACATACTTTTCCACGGCTAATCCAAGTTAAGAAAATGTGTCTTTCTGTAGTAACTGCTCTGATTGCCTTGTGTCCTGTCAGCAGCACACGCTCTTTCTCTGCCATATCTCAGAATCTCTCCATCAGGCAGCTCACTAAAGACGGGCTTTAATTAAGATGAAACCGGGATTCTTCTGTCAGTCTCCTCCAATCTGTTTGCATATCAAGTGTTTGGTGCGTCCTTTCTGATTTTGTATATCTCGTGCCAGGGTTAATGCACACTTTTAAATTGACTCTGGACAAGGCATGACATACGCTGGCACACGAGTGAATAACACAGTATATCGATCAAAATTGATGTTAGAGAATGAGATATAACAAGTTTACACTGGTTTCTTTGTTTTACCTGATTGATGTAGTTAAAGTACTCGCTAACATTTATATTCTAGAATACTGTTATTTCCTTTTATATTTGGCTACCGCCAAGAATTGCTCTCCCCTTTTCGAGGCCGATAAGCATTAACAAATGCTTATATCGTTCCAGAAGGCGTCTTTTGTCCACCTCCACCTTATTAATCCCCAGGCAATTACTACCATCAATGTGTATACTTACACTCTCCCACCTCCCGAAATACTCGAGGGTGAGCTCCATAAATTGTTTAACAGCCAGAAAAGATTAAAGCCTACAACAAATTCTAAGGTCAAAATAGCAACAGTAACTATTTCTTATGAACAAAGAAATAGTTGGAAGAGGGGTAAAAATACATACATACGTAACATGGTGACTATAGACTGTGTGTTGTATTGTGTGATATATTTACCACTGAAAAAATCACAATAAACGATATTATTGAAACTGCTTAATACCACTGACTCAGTAACCTTCAAGACTGACAATCCCAGAGAATCCTGTTCTAAATTTACAATATACAACAATAAAAAGCTTAATAAAACACTTTAGTACGTAAATAGTAAATAAATAATGATAAATCATACAAATTATTTCTTCAACACTCTACAGCTCAAACTTTATAATTCTACAATAAATGAACAACAAAAATCCCCATTAATGTAACGAAAATGTTCACCATAAATATTGAGCCCCCAAAAATATTGTTCCATCTTTCATTTGTTGAACAATAAGGATAAGATAAGATATAATTATCGTGACAGGCCAAACTATAAATTATGACTGTAAAATTTGTAGCAATCAAATCGCAACTTGAATGGTTGAAATTAGCAAACCGCAGTTATGTAAGTCCTTTGCAAACAACCAAATATATTGTCTTATGTAAACAACCTGCTTGGATTTAGTTTGGAGTTCGACTTCTACAAAAATTGTCTGAAGATTCTGATTCTTGTATTAGTTTCAGTGCTCTCCCCAGAATCTTTAAAAGGGATGGTAAATATAACTCATATGGGGTTGCATTTTCCTCCAAGGATGGTTTAATGTACCGTCATTATTTCCAAAGGTACACCCTAAAAGTACTATTAACACTATATAGGCACCTATATAGTGCCTAATAATATTTTATTATGTACAAACATGCAATATAAAGCGGGGATAAAGCTCTTGCCCCCAGAGAAAATCTGTTAATTAACTTGACTAGACCCTTTCATGAAGATGACTATTTTGAAAGTAAAATAATAACTAGACTAAATATTAGAGGGTTGAGTTTATAATCACCTCACTTGAAGCTCTTTTTAACTATAATATTAGTTATTATAATAAGACAACTGTAGACTCTGTGTATCTGTGTTGTGATGCACATGTTGTCTTTTGGCCCGTGAGTCAGGTCTGGCCAAGAAAGTTTCATTTCAAGGCGGCAGATCGCCGTATCGCACGTGTGCGCTCCGTGCGCGCTCCGTGCGCGCTCCGTGCGCGCTCCGTGCGCGCTCCGTGCGCGCTCCGTGCGCGCTCCGTGCGCGCTCCGTGCGCGCTCCGTGCGCGCTCCGTTGTCTTTGTATTCTGCCGCGCCGAGATTCACTTCTTCATTAAACTAATTTCTCTGTGAATATGAGTCTGATTGTAATAAAACACACAGCGTTTTGAAGCTTAAAACTAAGACTTGTTTATTTGAAGAAGTATTTAATGATGGTGCTACCTAAAATATGGGATGAAGTTGAGTTTTAGGGATGTTTTATTTCCCCCCATGTCAAATCAGATGGCAGGCCATTTGAGTTATTATGTTAGGGATGGCGGCCGTATGACGTAGCGAGACCCCTGAGTTTAAAAGTTTGTATTTCATTCTTCTCTCAAATGTTCCATCCATCCATCCATCCATCTTCTTCCGCTTTATCCGGGGCCGGGTCGCGGGGCAGCAGTCTAAGCAGGGACTCCAGACTTCCTTTTCCCCAGACACTTCCTCCAACTCCTCCGGGGGATCCCAGGCGTTCCAGGCCAGCCGAGAGACATAGTCCCTCCAGCGTGTCCTGGGTCTTCCCCGGGGCCTCCTCCGGTGGGACATGCCCGAAACACCTCCCTAGGGAGGCGTCCAGGAGGCATCCGGAACAGATGCCCAGGCCACCTCAGCTGGCTCCTCTCAACGTGGAGGAGCAGCGGCTCTACTCCGAGCTCCTCCTGTGTGACTGAGCTCCTCACCCTATCTCTAAGGAGCGCCCAGCCACCCTGCGGAGGAACAATCATTTCGACCGCTTGTATCCGCGATCTTGTCCTTTCGGTCACTACCCAAAGCTCATGACCATAGGTGAGGGTAGGAACGTAGATTGACCGGTAAATCGAGAGCTTTGTCTTTCGACTCAGCTCCTTCTTTACCACAACGGTCCGATGCAGCGACCGCATCACTGCAGACGCTGCACCGATCGCCTGTCAATCTCACGCTCCATCCTTCCCTCACTCGTGAACAAGATCCCGAGATACTTAAACTCCTCCACTTGGGCAAGGACTCCCCACCCACCCGGAGAGGGCAAGCACCTTTTTCCGGTCGAGAACCATGGCCTCAGATTTGGAGGTGCTGATTCTCATCCCAGCTGCTTCACACTCGGCTGCAAACCGTCCCAGTGCATGTTGCAGGTCCAGGTTTGATGGAGCCATCAGGACAACATCATCTGCAACAGCAGAGATGAGATCCTGTGCTCTCAAACGGCCCCTCTGCCCCCTGACTGCGCCTTGAAATTCTGTCCATAAAAACAATGAACAGAACCGGTGACAAAGGGCAGCCCTGGCGGAGTCCAACACGCACTGGGAACAGGTCTGACTTACTGCCGGCAATGCGAACACAGCTCCTGCTCCGGTCATACAGGGCCCCGGACCCCGTACTCCCGCAGCACCCCCCAAGGGCACCCCGTGGGACACGGTCGAAAGCCTTCTCCAGATCCACAAAACACATGTGGACTGGTTGGGCAACACCCATGAACCCTCGAGCACCCGATGGAGAGTATAGAGCTGGTCCAGTGTTCCACGACAAGACGAAAACCACTCTGCTCCTCCTGAATCCGAGGTTCGACTATCGGTCGGATTCTCCTCTCCAGTACCCTGGAATAGACCTTACCAGGGAGGCTGAGGAGTGTGATCCCTCTATAGTTGGAGCACACCCTCCGGTCCCCCTTCTTGAACAGAGGGACCACCACCCCGGTCTGCCAGTCCAGAGGCACCGACCCCGACCGCCACGCGATGTTGCAGAGGCGTGTCAACCAAGACAGTCCTGCAACATCCAGAGACTTTAGGTACTCGGGGTATCTCATCCACCCCGGAGCTCTGCCACCGAGGAGTTTGCCAACAACCTCAGTGACTTCGGCTTGGGTGATAGATGAGTCAGCCTCCGGTCCTCTGTCTCTACTTCCTCTTCGGAAAGACGTTACAGTGGGATTTAGGAGGTCCTCAAAGTACTCCTTCCACCGCCAACGACATCCCCAGTCGAGGTCAGCAGGTCCCCACCCGCACCGTAAACGGTGTTGGTGGAACACTGCTTCCCCCTCCTGAGGCGCCGGACGGTTTGCCAGAATTTCTCTGGGGCCGACCGATAGTCCTCCTCCAGGCCTCCCGAACTCCTCCCAGACCCGGTTTTTGCCTCTGCGACAGCACGAGCTGCGGCACGCCTGGCCTGCCGATACCCGTCGACGGCCTCAGGAGTCCCACAAGCAAAGAGGCCTGATAGGCCTCCTTCTTCCGCCTGACGGCATCCCTTACTTCCGGTGTCCACTACCGGGTTCGGGGGTTGCCGCCGCGACAGGCATCTGAGACCTTGCGACCACAGCTCCGAGCAGCCGCATTGACAATGGAGGTCAGAGAACTGGTGTTCGTTATGGACAGTCCGTGACTAGCACAGAAGTCCAATAACTGAACACCGCTCGGGTTCAGATCGGGGGGCCGTTCTTCCCAATCACCCTCTCCAGGTTCACTGTCGTTGCCCACGTGGGCGTTGAAGTCCCCAGTAGAACAACGGAGTCCGGGTCGGTGCACTGTCCAGTACCCCTCCCAGGGACTCCAAGAAGGCCGGGTACTCAGCACCGTTGTTCGGCCCGTAGGCCGACACCACAGTGAGAGACCTGTCCCCAACCCGAAGGCGTAGGCGACCCTCTCGTTCACTGGGGTAAACTCCAACAAATGTTGATGATCCTAAACATGTTTAAAATATGAACTTTGAACAGAATCCAACTATTATAACATAAACTGCAATTAGATATTTTGCCAAAAGCCCTCCTATAAATTATTGGCCATGTATAAGTAGCTTGGTTGCAATCAAATTATTTGCAGGAATGAAAATGCAAAAGCCAAGAAACCATGGTTAAGGGCTGTATTTTGCTCTCTACCATCTGCTGCGCTAGTCCCCAGCTGAACCCCTCTTATATTCAGGGAGCAGGGATTAACACAGTGACCTGCAAAGACTCCTCACAGCACTGATACAGATCCACACTGACAGCTGGCTCCCTGGCACAAACCAGCACAATACACTGTAGTTTGAATAGAGGGTGATGCCCTTGGAAAAGACCTGAGGGGTTACAAACGAGTTTGTAAATAACATTTGAGTGAGCATTTTGCAGGAATCAGACGGCCATTGAGAAAAGTTTGTATATTTTTATGTGTGCATGTTTGAATAAAAAGTTCCAATAAACGATCTTGAAGAAAAATTAAATACACCATATCACAAGATAAAGTCATAAGAAATACTGACAAAATATAATAGTTCTATGTTTCTGGAGTATGCTGATAACAGAAATGTCTTAAAACGTTTAGGGGAGACGTAATTTAAAAATGAATCACAAAAGTGCAGAAATGTCCCCTTATACCCGTCATTGAAAGTTTACTACAACTTTTTTTCATTTTAAATCAGCTCTTTTTGTGGCATTTTTAACTACAAAAGATATACTGTTCTCTATAATCAAACGTTGCATATCTGCAAAACGACACTCACAATGTAATCTAAATTTCAATATATTTCCCAATTATAATCCGTCATATGAGGGTCGTTTCGCTTCTTTGATTGCCGTTATTTAAGTTTTACATTCAATTGAATTCCTGATGTGACCTTATTTCTTTAACCTTGTTTGGAGCCAACACAATCAAAGCATCAAACGTACATATTTCTCAGACTACATCACATTATGGTTTTACACACCGTCTTTGTCGTCATGGCGGATTATGGCATCTTGCAGGATGTCAGTGAGCCCAAATCGAACGCAGTGTTTCTTCTTGTGGTTGGGTAGTACCCGTGCCCTGCTTGCTCCCTGCTGGCGCTGTAAGTTCTTCTCCCGTTCGTAGTATGCTCTGATTTGGTCACAGCGCATCCGCCTCACCAGCCGCTGCCGCTGGCCGATCGGGAGCGACTCCAGCAGACATTGGTCGATCTCCATATTTTGCCGAAAGACGTTACATAGCTGGAAGCAACCTGGGGTCAGAGGAAAGAAACAGGAGGGAAGAAGTTAACTCAATATATGAAGGCGTATGAAGAATATACACTGGATGCATTCAGAAGTAGCAGTCTATGGTTCTGGTTAAATATTATGACCACCTTCCTTATCCACAACAGAGAACACTAATACAATGCAAGCTCTGCTCCTTCTACAAGATATTTACAGATCAAGAAAACCCACTTTCTTGTGTTGTGACCAGATTCAGAAATCTATTAAACTTGCTGAATACCATAACAATGTCTTACTTCTGATATCAAATATACCGTAACTCAGAAACAAGCTGGAACCTTTTGATGATAAGTGCTGAAGGCTGTAGATCAACTAAGACTCAATAGAGTCTTCATTTTGACTAATTATTTAATTTGAAATACAAGAATGTATATGGGACAACAGCAGAAAGGAGAAGGTATATTGTGTGAGTTAGATGAAGATTTGGGCATGAATCATGACTTTAATCTGAATTTAATCTGTTTCCTTGTACTTTTCGATGTAAATAGTTGTTACGAATGAACTCCCATGCGGTTGTAGTCCCGAGAGTGAAGTCTGGGTCAGTCTCATCCCTACAGCCATTAATACTCTAAACTGTAAACTGTGTCCTGTTCTATTATGTACTTGCATTATGCCATCTGCATGTTGTTATGACACAAATGTATGGGGTGTTTAAAGTGTCTTTTCTGGAGTTCCATTTATAAATTACTGTTGTGAAGACACAGTTCCCTGCAAGGCCAATAAAGTAACTAAAGATACATGGTCAGATCAAATCAGATCATAGGGATCGATTTGAGGGCTTTTGCCATGCTGCTTTTCAGTTGACTAATCGATGGGCTGGGTTTGTTTTTAGTCAACCAAGAATGTCATTAGTCGACTACAGCCCTATTGATTATGTGGTCATAATGTTATGCCTGATTTGTCTCCTGAATATGCACTCAAATTGTGAACTACAGTGATGTGTTTATTTGTGCTCGGAGGAGAAATGAGAGGTACATGACAGCATCTATGTGTAGCCTCTGCTGGATCTAAAGACTGCAGCGGCGCTCTTTACAATCCAAAATATTCCTCACTCTAAGTGGGTCTCAGCCAAATGGACTGGAAACAAAATACTCCACCTGTGACTTTCACTGGTATCTGCAGGTGAAGAGAAACTAAACACACACGTTTTAAGTGTAAGTATAATGTAAATGAGCTACGCCATCCAGTTTTTAATTCCTATGTTGAATAATTTGACAAATTTAGGTCACAGCTAGTCCTTCAACAAGCCCTTTAGCTTTTTAAAGATTTGCATGTATCTTTGACTCATCATGGGCCGCTTCTGTTGCAAAACATCTCACAAACTTGTGCCAAATCCTGATTTAAACATTTGTGTTATCAAAGCAGGACACATTTAAGCAAAGGAATAAAAATAAATTGAATAGCCATATCCTGTGAATAAGGCATAATATTATGACAGGTGAAGATAAACAGATTTTACACATGCCACATTGGAACTGATGTAGCAAAGAGGAACCCCCTCATAAGTCTTTGGGCAGTATTTTGCCCCCTGTCTTAGTGTTAACATGTGCGCTGAGGAGCTCATTTGGTCACATATTGCATTGGCGCAATTGATGACAGTGCAGCGCGTGGAATTCTAAACAGGAGATGTGATTAAGGTTCGGCAAGGTAACAAAACAGCGCCCTGGAATTGCTAACAGGAAGAGGCGCCTGTTAATGCTAAGTCCGGCCCTTTGTGACTTTGGTCTGGCTGATATACATCTACAACTTGTACCAGCTCACCTTCTCCTACACACACAGACAGACACACACACACACACACACACACACACACATACACACACCATACACAGCTCCTTGACAAAGCACAGATGCCATCTGCTCTGATAAACCACAGAAAAAGGTTCTCTTTGTGCTTCTCTGGACAGGTGTCTACTTGAACTGTATTCAGGGACTTGGCTGCAGGTTGCAAAAACATACAAACCTAAAAAGCACTGTGAACCACATCCAATCTATTCAGACCACAAACTCTTCCCTCTAGCCCACATAATGACGCATAAGCTTTATATGGTTTGCTCTCTTTTACATAAGGTGTCCCCATAGAAAACCAGTGGCACAGTTATTGGGGGGGATTTTGCCAAATTACAGACCAGAATGAGCAGTGAGTGTCACATCCTGGGACAAAACAGTATGCGTTTTGAGAAGGACGCAAACAATACCACTGTCACCCACACATAAAGAGGATTAAAAAGTCTATTTCCACAGCTACTACTAATAATTATGTATAACTAAGATAAAATGCATCAAGGACATGAGTTGTATAGCTAGGACCGACGCTGTTTTCAGGTCACAAACACATTCAATCTGTGAATGACTTTGGGAAATGACTAACATTTAAGCAGCAAAAAATTATTATTGTGCAAAAACGGGTCTTTTTTTTCATTTATAATTGTACTTTTGGCGATTGTAAACCAGATCCACCAAGGGAGCTTAGCCGTCAAGGCATTCTCCCTAAAATAATGTTTTTTATTTAATAGGCCACATTTGGAGTCATAATCAAGACCTTCTAGTTCCTGGATAAAAGATAAATAGATTATACAATGAGATTATATGTTAGATAGCAGAATGCTGAATTTATGGAGACAGACAAAGCCCTTGGTGGATGCAAACAGGGTCACGTCCAGATCCTGAACACTTTGTCCGGTTAAATGTTCATTTATAAAATAATATATAAGATATTGTAAATGATAAAGCATCCTTGATGGTTGAGTTGCACACACAGCTAAATGAATCATACAGATTCAATGGGAGAGAGGTATAAAAGCGCTAGCATTATCTCTGTGCCGTGTCATTCTATTTCCAAAGCTATCAGCTATCATTGATTGAACATGGAACATCCCATGCCGGCTCCAGCTAATATAACCCTGACAGCATTGCAGCAGCTTGTAAATGAATGAAAAATGGACCACAAGAGCAAATACCAGAGCACATATCAGTGTAGGAAGCAACATCAGACTGCATGTTTGTGGGGACTGTGCCTGCTCCAATACCCAAACGCTCTTTCTGGGCAATTAAGCCATTAGTTTCAAGCAGCACCACTTTTCCTCATTGTGACTCCTTGCACCAATTCCTCCTGTCACTCACCCTTCTGTCTGTCTGTCCGCATGTCTGTCACCAACACTTCTCTATTTAAATCACTATTTCCCTCCCTCTCCATCTGTGCATTTTTTTTTCTCCAAAGGGACTTTTTCGTCGTATCAGTCTGTCATTAGGTTATTAATATGCAAGAGACTTGTGCTTGTGTGCATTGTAATGTCTCATTTTCCTCTATTTTAAATCAATACTTGCCGCATACACTGGTCAACTTCCCAACATCTGCAGCGGTGAGCTCTCTCTGCGGCACACACCCACTTAACACACATCGGAAGTTGCTGTCATAGATGTCACTGCGAGCTCATACATATAAGGAGCACATCGAGCCATATATGCACGGCTTCAAGTACGATGTTGCATTTGAACATTACACATATATAAGACATGCATTTTGGTTACTCACAGCATTTGATGAAATGATAGTGAGACATTTTCACAATCCGGTGAATGGAAAGGCGGCGTGTGTGGGTCAGTCGGCCAGCAGACAGTGGCGGAGGAGGCAGCTACAGGTTTCACTTCAAGCAAACGCGGACCTCGTAAACCAAACTGGATGCATTATTCATCTACTGGCTGCATGCGCTTCCCGGTCTGCATAATTCACTAGCTGTGGTAGTAGTAGTAGCAGCAGCAGAAGCAGCTCCTATTGCACCAACGCCGGGCGGCATCTATGTTTCTCACCACCTCTCACTCTCCCTCTCTCCTCGGTCAGGCTGTCGGTGAGTTTGCAGCTGTCCCTAACTCTCCCTTCTTGCCTGCAGTTCGGGGAGGAGAAGAACAACCGAGTGGCAGCGGCATCTACACAGCCATAGCGGTCGCACGTGCACAGACCTGCGTCACTCACAGACAACCGGTAGCATCCCTCCTCCCCCGGATCACACACCCCCGATGACGCAATGCTCCTCCAGCTCCCACACGGCAAACATGTATGTGATGTATTCTGCACCTTTTGGAGTGGAGCAGAGAGGAAGGCTGGGAGTAACGGTGTAGATTAGAATGACAGAATATGAAGGAAAGCTTGGTACAGCAGGGGGAGCAGTAGGAGAAACATTTAACTGTAAGCCAAAGTGTAAAGGATTGCAAGAGAGCGAGAGAGGGGGATAGAGGAGAGCTGCTGCAGTGCGGTACATTTTGGTACATGACACGTCCAATTTTCATCAAGTCTTTTATATGGGTCAAAACATTGAGACAAGTGCTTAGTGCGCTTTCAAAGCTTGTCACCGGGTTGTTAGCATATTTAAAAATCAAGTGAGGTAATGCGATCTGCCTAGGTCTTTAGGGCAACGTGCTTTAAAGGTGAAGGCGGGGATTACGGTATAGAGAGGCTGATGCATGCATGGAAATAGCGTGATGGGAAATAGGGGAGATAAAGCCAGATAAGTAGCCACATACTAACAGCTTGTGGTGCATGTGTGACTAAAGCGCTAACATGACACAGAATTTTGAATGTGTGCCACTGGCTTATATTCACGCAGGATATAAATTGCTGCATTTTGTACTCTTTCTTGCAGTCAAACAAGGGCATTCGAAGATGGGGCGGGGAGCTGAGGAACAACTGAGGACTATCTTTTATTAGACAGGACAGATGAGGACAGGGGAATATACTGCAGCTAAGATTCAAGCCAACAAGTGCAGCTGTAGATCCATGTATGCCATACTGGATACTCGAGTATATCTTGACATATGCAATTAGGTCATTCACTAGATCTGATCTGCCAGAGCAAATATAGAAACAGCTACCTGGGGAAAAGATAAGACAGCGTTTGTATGCATGCTGTGGTGCCGGATCTACAGTGAATCTTAAATAAATCTGGTACAACTCAACACACATGCACAAGAGCACTTTTCAAACCCAGGCAAATTTGATTTCAATTGGCATCTTTAAAGGATGTGAACGAGTAACCCCAAAAACAAAGGGATGAACAGGGGATCACATCTAAAATGCATGTGTCAATTGGGGGGGGGGCATCCTTAATCTAAATTACAGAGTTAGCAGGTTTAATACACAAGAAAAACTCCAACAATTCAAATGCTGATTTCCATTCTTACAGTGACCCAATCTACACTGCATTTCCTGGATACTCAAGTCACTTCACAATATGGTCCTTTAGTCATCCACGATCTGCCTTGGGACAGACTGAAAGAGAAGCACTCTGCACCCAAGGCGATCTAGTGAAGTGTTACTCAAGGACACAAAGACAAAGAATGGGAATCTGAACCGCCAACATTTCGAATCATTACTAATAAAGGTTAACTTAAGATACACTTATTGTCTCCATATGGAAATGTTATCCTCTGCATTTGATCCATACTTCAATACTACTGGGCAACCTGTCAGGAGCCGAGGGGCGCGGACCAATCCCCGGGACAATCTCTAAACTCTTGGTCAGGACTACCTTGCTTGGGGTGAGCTGCATGTTTGTCTATGGATGAGATTTCCACTTTCCACACATTGCACAATTAGCAAACACAGACACACAAAAGTTTATAGATGTTTTTTTGAGAAAACTGTTTGCCAATGCTGACCTGACAAATTAACACTCCTGTTGTATCTGAGCTGAATTAGCTCACTTTTTTCTGTCCATAAAGGTTCAGAGCAGTGTCTCCAGTTAGTACACACCCCTGCTCATTTTAACATCACGTGTAAGGTCTCAATAACGCCTGTTTAGTAGAGAAAACCCACCCAGACACGGCGAGAAAAGGCAACTCCACACAGAAAGTCCCAACACCGCCTGGATCTGAACATGAGACCTAAAGTTGACCGATACAACGACTAAACCAGGCTGACAGTACCATGCTAATAAGCACAGGGCTCCTTAACATTACCCCCCCCCCCCCCCCCCCCCCCCCCCCCGTCGTACTAGAAGCGCTATTTGAGAACCATAGTGCACCTCTGCCACTTTCCCCTGCAGGGTGTAATTTCGGTCAAGCGTAACACAATGCATGGAGCATTAACATGTTCACCACAGCAGCCAGACCTCACAGCAGTGGATCTGTCAGGAAAATGTCATGCTTGCTCCTTCCAAATGTCGAGATGCATTAAGGGCTTCAGACAAATCTTTGCCATGCGTACAGTCATGTAACACGCAGTATCAAGCGCCATGACAAGACCGGAAAAGGGGACAGAGGTGAGACAAGGATTCACTGGAAAACAAAATACTTTAAGCTACACCAGTGGCAAGACGACGTTACCATGGCTTTGTTCTGTACTGCTAAAATTAGTTGAAGCATCAAATGGAGAAGTACAAAGTGAAAGAAAAGCATTAAACAACAGTACAGATGATAAGAGATGGGTGATTGTTCTATTTTTAAAAGGAGCCTGCTCCGACTATCTATTATTCATCAGAATGACATTTGGTTGTTAATATTCAGCTAATGAGGCTTGATTCACAGACTGAATGTCATGATTTTACCAGTGAAAATCTTAAAATAGGTTCAAATGTATAATTTGAAGAAAAAAGGCGGAAAAGATTATTTGAAGGCATGGATTTATGTATCATATTTAATAATCCATTGTGTATTATAGTTACAGTATCAGTATTTTAGTTATATTATTCTGAAGTTTCTACCTTTCTGTAGCATACTTCTAGCAGCAGGAAGCAGGCAATCATGAAATAATTGATTACACAACCGTAACCAACAATTGAAGACTGGACCGACATAGTAACTTGACGTAAAAAAAATTTAAACAGTTAAATAAAAATACATTCTGACTTAATAAAATTGATACATTTTACTTAATTTGGATATCTTTTGTTGCCTTTGCTTCTATTGTGTCTTAAATTGTGTAAAAAATCTTTTAAATTGGATGCACAGGATTTGTGAGACTAATTACAGCTGTTTTAAAAAGCCGGTTGTCAAACCTTAATCTATTCCCAGAGGGCTTAATATTTGTGTTCTGTGTAGCAGAAACATTATTGCCTTGAGCTGTCAGTCATTCCAACTTCTGTTCGCTCCTCTGTTCATGCATAAACAGGCCTGTGAACAAGTCAACTCATCAGAGCTCACTCAACTGACAGTTGAGTGAGCTCAAGTCATAATAAGAGGTGTCTGAATAGTTGTTACCAATTATATCATGGATCTATTCCAGTCATGCATACAACAATCTATATTCAACACCTTTTAATTTAATGTTGGAAAATGGTTTGTAATGCAATTATAATATATGGCTGAAAAGGACGTTGATTTGAAAAGAATGGTTAACACATAACTGGAGAGCACTGACTTCCACCAAGTCAAAACACTGGATTTAACCGGACAAAGTGTCTGGATCTGGACGTGACCCTGTTTGCATCCACCAAGGCATTATCACTGTTCCACTCACTGACAAGCCTGCACATATTTGCACAAAACAGGGCTGTAGTGGACTAAATAAATTCTTGGTAGACTAAAGGCATGCATTGATTATTTGAATAAAAGGGAGGGACACGTACTAGAAAAAGATTTCAAAACTATCTCAATGATCAGACCCAAAGTATACTGACAACGTCACAGGATCACTAGATTTCACACAAGTACACATATTTGTAAACAGAAAACTACTATTTTTAGCTGTAAAATTGCAGATTAAACTCACAATTCACTCAGATCCCCTAATAACTCACTCCAAGATTTCTCCTTTCTGTTGTGGTCTAATCCCAATAAAATAATAAACTGGTAAATTAAAATCTTGACTAAGAATCTCTTGATCGGTAAATCGAGTGAAACCAGTGGTTCCCAAAGGGGGTGTCGGGACCCGCTTGGGGGTCGCGAAGCATGAGCTAGGGGTCTAGAGATGATTTATATATAACTTCAAAATTATGACATTGTATTACATTTAAAAAAAATAATACAGTAATACTATAATGAATAATAATTTAAGATTTACTACTTGAAAGTATTACAGACATCTATTTAATTTAACTCTGGGGGTTAAATGGGGAGTCAGTTACATGTTAATTTTGGGGGTCTCGGCCTGAAAAGTTTGGGAACCCCTGGACGAAATGACTAAAGGCACCAGGCTGAAAGACCGCCAGAAAATTATTTTGAAAGAACTTTCTGGGGAGAAGTAAAATGATGCTTTTGACACACATTTCTCAATAAACCATAAACAATTAGCGGCTCAACCTCATTATGCAACATTATGGCACAGACAGTGCATTAAAATAAACAAAGCCAAATGAGAACTAAAAATACAAATTAAATTTCAGAATTATGATTTACATTCCTTAAATATTCATGAAATGTTCCGGCCCAGTAGCACACATGTCAATCACAGTGATACATTGTATTCCAACCATCTCCATCCAAAACAGTAACTCACAGCAGGAGCTATGGGAGTTCATATATTATAGAAGTACAAAACAGGCTTGAAATTAAATCATATTATTTGACAATATATGAAAAGAAAAGCATGAGGCCTGTATACTTGTTGATTTGTTTTAATAGTAAAACAAATAATGATTTGAAGTCATACTAGTGTCAAATAAATCATTCTAATTTACTCTTCTCATCTGTTCCATTATTAATACAAAATGGGCCCAAAAACTGTAATTGAGTAAATGATCTTTGTCTCCAGAGGGTTTACATAATCAATCACAAACAGAAACACGCACACTCGACTTTTTGTTAACTTAAATTTGTCAAAACCATTATCATAATAAAAGGAAGTCTGTCCACTTGGGCCTACAATTTGTGACAGATACGGAATGGGTCATTTGAGTTACTAACCCATGATAAAGATCAATGACAAAAGTAGGTTGACACACAATGGCTAACTTGTTCAAACTTACTATTCGCAGTCAATATTGTTTTAACGCTGTCCCCATGAAAGCTATGTTATGCAAACTAAGTCATATGGCGTCCACATTTGCATCAGGACACCATAAAAACAGCAAGTCAATAAAAGCAGAAAAAGCCTTGGGCGCACTGGTATGTTTGTGAGAGTTTTCCACAGATGCTGAAATTATGCAAATGGTGAAGCAGCAAGTGCAAGGAAGCATTTGTCTGTTATAAGACCCACGGATGCAATGATGCTCTCTGCGGCTAAACATTCATCTTTTGAGTTGACATGAAGAAAGAGAACATCTATCAAGGTAAAGATGATGGACTCTTATCACGCATACACAAAACTTCACCCTCCAAAGAACTTCTGTAGAATGAGTTGTGTCTGCAATAAAGCTGTTTTGTTCTCCAGCGTGGACAAAATGAAAGATTGGACTTGGCATGGCTCTTGACTACTGACCCGCTTGTGCACCCCACTGCGGAAACTAAAGGCTGCCAGACCAACCGACGCTGGCACTTTCTATTGGGGCCCTTCTTACAAAGTTAAATCAATATAAACCCCTGATGAATTAAAAGCCAAAACAATGGACGAATAGTGTTACGGTTAAATGCCTTATAAAGTATGTCTCTGGTTAAAATCTCCAACAACAGAAATGAAACAAAACACAAATAAATATAGACAAAATCTCTGTTTGTGTAAATCAAATGTCTGTAGATTACGTCCTAGTTTGACTCTCACCTGGTCCAGGGTCATTTTAGGTCAACACTACACAGCCAGCTGAATAGAGATGTTAAAATAAAGTAAGCAAGCACAAAGTCCATTATTACTGGATGTCAAAAAATAGTCCCTTTAGCATAACATTCCCACTCAATAGATAACTTATATTTGCAGTCTATGGGGAAAATTAGAAGGCTCCTACAAGACATCAATGTAACTGCAAGCATCAACAAACGGAGTTATCTAGGAGGAGCACTCCAGTATTAATTTAGCCTGAAACCTGATATATAGTACGAGTGAGATAAATTATTCTTGCGCAGTCAGCTGTTTGCTGCCAAAAACACACACCTCTGTGATCTTCTATGATATATTTAGTTCTCGGCAATGGCATGCCACATCTGCCGTTCCTTTCAATGCCAGAGTCACAGCACATGGCTTTAAGCTCACTATACAGTGCGTACTATAGCTATAAATCCAAATGTGCACGTTATCACATAGAAGACAGAACCTACGCACGCAACAAGCAGAGAATGTTGACCTTAGGGAAAAAAGTATCTTACCGGCACAGAACACGTCCACACGAGACACGGATCCACACACAAGTGCAGAGATGCGAAAAGACGACAAGAGCCGCCTCCCGTGCCCCGACCACCAACTCAATTTTACACTCTCTCACCTCCCCGCCGCTGTGATGTCACTCATTCATCCGTTTCCCTCGTAACCATGGCAACACTGCTGCGTGGTGGAGCTGTTTGGTCTTTTGCATCTGCCCCTTCACGCATTTTCAGTGTCCCTCCCCCAAAACGCCAGACTCCAAGTTAACCCACCCCTCTTATCCCATCTGTGGGTACAGTTACACCCCCATTTACACAAGGATCCACCCACACTGCCTCCACTTGGAAGGAGCAAGAAGCAAAGAAGGAGGTACAAAGAAAAAGGAGGTGGGGGCCACAGTTTGATTATGAAATGTCCTTAAAAAAGAAAATAAAAGTTGTTATAAGAATAAAAAGGCAAAAAAGATTTGAATAAAAAATATATATATAGCCTATATGTTAATGCTACTATTTCATCCTTGAATTCTTTTGAAATATTTTTGTTCAATATATGCATGGTTACCGCAGATTTTGACAGTTGAGCAACAATTAAAAAATCAGCACTTGGAGATGTGTTGCTGTAATTTTTATCCATGGAAAAATAAGCACTTAAATGAGAATTGCAGATATTCTGTTTTATGTCTCTCACATTACCTCAGCTTCTCCTGAATTGATTGAAGATATCTTTATTAAAACAATACCTAAAAATCGATCCTAACCCGCAGCAAACCCAATAGATCCAAAGCAAAACAAGACAGAGGGCCTTAAACGTCAATGTATGTCTGTAAATCCTGATACTCACGCAGCATGGGAAGTCCTAACATGGGTCCAGCAGTGCAGTAAGTGAGTGATGAATAGTTAATGACCTCCAAGACCATTATTCCAGCGCCTCCCTAATAATCTGTACATTGACCTTGAAGACAGGGAGACGGGCTGGTCAATGAGATAAATCAAGCAGAAAAACACATTACACCTGCATACATTTACTGTAGAGGCTCTGCTCTCTTTTATCTGTCAATACAATTCAGGCCATGCAAAATGTGTGTTTTAGCTGAGCATATTTATTTAAACTAAAGTGTGTATGAAAGGTTTTTACAGTTTTCTAATTTTGACTTTATTTGAGGTATTTATACCAGTTGTACATATGAATTATAGTTATACAGAGTAGGTAGTTGTGGAGAAAATTGCACCCAATTAACCTAACCTACATTCCAAACATAATTCAGGGGAAAAAATACGAACAGGAATGAAATTATAAAACTTTTTTTTTTTAATGTATGCACAGGATTTGTGTGGGAAAACAAAAGAAAAAAAAACAGACATTTTAAATTACAATTTATGCACAGGATTTATGACCAAAAAAAACCAAAACAGACAAATTTTAAATATATAAATCTTAAACTGCATTTTATTTCAATGAGTGGTCCAACTGTCATAGACACTTTAAGGACTGTTGTAAAGAACCAGGCTTCTTGTGGTGCAGGCACTAGCAGGCGTTTTATGTGCAGGCGGGGGCACATTTATGTCATTATGCCCACTTTACTCATCAGGTTGGCAGTGGCTGTAAACGGAACAAAACTCTGACCCTTCAGCGTTCTCGGCGTCCAACTGTTGGACATTTCCCCATTGAAGCTGTTTGCACATTCGTTTTATGACCTGTGGCTCTGAACAACATTCAGATGACTTATGCTGCGTCCCATTTGTCCCAAGAGGTCGGAGAGAAGTTTTCTGTGTTCCAGTTGTCAAATGGGAAAAACAACGAGCAGTCGATTCCAGATTATAAATGCGCATTAACAACCCAAAACAAGTATAACAAACCAGGAAAGTGTTCAAAACAGCCTAAATATAAATACGGATTAAATTAAGTTCATTATTAAACCGGACGGTGGTATTACATTTACAGTTTGTAAAGCATTATCTGAGAGTGAATTTTTGCTTTTGTTGGCGTTAACCCGTGTGGACGTTAGCAACATTAGCATCACAGAGCATTAAAAACTGCAGCAGCTCAACGGCAGCACAGTGGGGAGAAACTAAAGGTAAAATGAACCAAAAATATCCATATTTTTAAATGTCGAATGTTAAAATGTATCTAAGCATGTTGGATTGTCTAAGGTGAATAAACTATTCTTTGAAATGTTGCCTGATATGTGAGGCTTGGAAGGTGTGAATTTTTGCTCTGAGGACAAACTGGAACACAGCATTGGTGGATGAAACTTTTTTAAAAGGTATTGGTGCAAATGTTGGTTTCATGGGAATAATTTGATATCGGCATAATCTGAAATCTTTTAGGCTAGATATTTCAACACTAGTCAATTTTGAACCAAGCTACGTTTGGTAGCCAGTCTGTTTCATGCATTAGAGCTAATAAATGTTTTGTATTATGTCTACTTTATAATACATATTTTAAGTGTCAAGATTTGCATAATTTTGCAATCTACAAAGTATGAACGTTACATTGGCACATCATACAGCTGTGGACTCCTTCCGCTTTCTGGGCACCACCATCACCCCAGGACCTCAAGTGGGAGCCCTCATCAACTCCCCATCAAGAAGGCCCAGCAGAGGATGTACTTCCTACGGCAGCTGAGGAAAGCCAAGCTGCCAGTGCAGATGATGGTGCAGTTCTCAACGGGCATCATTGAGTCCATCCTCACCTCCTCATCACCGCGTGGAGCACAGCCAGGGACAAACAGAGACTACAGCGCATTGTGCGCTCTGCTGAGAAGGTGATCGGCTGCAGACTTCCATTCTCTGCAGGACCTGTACGTCTCCAGGAGCTGTGGGACGAGCAGGTCGGATCACAGCTGACCCTTCTCACCCTGGACATGGGTCTATTTTGAACCACTCCCCTCAGGCAGGAGGCTACGGTCCATCCGGACCAGAACCTCCCCACCACAAGAATAGTTTTCTTTCCCTCTGCGTTGGACTCATGAACACTTCTAAACACCTGTCACTTTAACGCAACTATTCTCACTCCACTGCACTGTCACTTTCTGCACTCAAAACTGTAAATCTAACTGAACTCTTGTGTACATAGTAATGCCTATCTTTTTTTTATTTTTTTTATTTTAATAGTAATTTTTTAAATTGTTTCTCAATGCATGCCCTTTTTGATTGATATATTTTTATTTTATTATTGTTCAGTGTTTTATGTTGCACCTTAAGGCGAGACAAGTTTCTATGTTTGTGAATTTTGTTCATTGACAATGGCAATAAACTCTTTTTGTATTCTGATGCTGATTCTGTCTCCTCTTCTGCTCTCTGCTGGGCTGGGGCCTTTATTACAGGTAAGCCACTTTACCAGCAATCTGTGACAAAAGGTCAATGGCTCTATAAAAAACAATCAGACACACAAATTGAATAGCCTGTCTTGAGATGACACCACCTGAAGGACTGCGCCCACCCAACTATGAGCAAAATGCAAACTCAGTGCACAGAGCAGTGCCTTCAAAGCATCAATCAACTACTGTTTTTTTTTTTTTTTCAATCGATGGAACACTCCTGGACGAATGAGGGATTACACTGACAATCGATGTGATGCTAATGTCAACATTTTGGCACAAATTCTAAAACTCACTTTCACTCAGGGATCAAACACACTGCTTATATTGGCACCACCTTTCAAGCCTTAACTCAAACTACAAAACACAGGGCCGCGCCACAACAATCTATCAATGATAGATCAATGATAGATCGATGATAGATCAATTCGAGTTGGATGGGTAGAGAATCAGGATGAGGGATCTGTCTCAGGTGATCAGACCAGCCAATTCAGAATCTTTTCCTTTAGATGGCGATGTGTTAAGGTGAAGAGGCGTGGTTGTGGGAGGAGGCGTAGGAGGTTGAGGCATGGCCCACCTCCTGAACCCCAGTCAATGATTAACAATCATTAACTACATCAATTTAAAGATGGATTGAAATGAACACACGACGCGCGACATGACACAACACACAACAAAACACAATATGAAGACATTTAGTAGTAGTAGAAAATACAACGTAAAGACTTATGTAGTGAAAACAGTGTCTGAACCAGCTTTTGATTCCATTGTTCAATTCTGAAACAGTTCTGATATCCGATGCTAAAAAGTGAAATATTTGTTTTTACATAAATTATTTGTGTAATATATTATACATATCTGCAGAATAAACCTCAAACCAATCAAAACAGTATGACGCTGGTCCTTTAGCTGTTTAAGTGTTGTGGTATTCTCAGGGTTGTGATATGAATCTGATTATTTTGTTTGTATTTTATTTACAAAGTGTCCTTTTTACAAAAGTCTTTAAAGTTCTGTTCACAAAGATTGATTCTTCAATCATTTTGAGCTGTTTTGCCACTTAAGCAAACTGTTTTGCAAAGTGTGATATAGTTTTGCCAGATTTATGAAAAGTTTCAGAAAATGTGCCAAGGCAGTTGAGAAACCCTGTTATCAATCGATCAAACTTTATTTATAGAGCGCTTTCATAGAAAAAAAATTTTAGCTCAAGTGCTTTACAGTCCATTAAATGCCCTCCAACCCAGCTGCCTGACCCCACACAACCACTACTACTACTACCACTACTACTACTACTATTATACTATACTACTATACTATCATGAGTTGGCAGCAGTTGCAGTAGAACATTCTCCTAGTAAAGCATTTGCCATCAGGTATTGACCTAATTTGTTCAGGTATGACAGATGTAGAAAAAATTTGCCCCAAACACACACTCTCAGCACACACACACTGCTCTAAAACGAGATCAAAGCACTTTTCTTAAAGAGAATTTTTAACCAGTGCTGTTTAAAATACTAGCCTGGTTCTGACACCAGGCCTTTACAGTGTCTTCCTGCGGGCGTATACTGTATATGGGAGAGGCTTTAGGGTTTGGGGATAGAATGCTTAATGAGAGTGAAACAGTGAACATCTCTTTGGCCGACTGGAGCATGGCCATTTGTGCACCTGCTGATTTAGATCTGATTTTTCAGTGAATGTAGTTGGTTATGGTAAAGTTTCTCATTCCATTCTTGATGCCAAATCAACCTCCTAAACAAATGCACAATCATGTACAATATAATAAGAAAACAGGAGTTAGTTATCTCCTTTTTATGCCCATTTTTTTTTATGCTAACCTGTAGTTTAGAGTTGTACAAACATATGTACATATCATTCCTGTGTCAGTCTATATTTCAGTATTCTCTCAAATCTATTGGAGATGTTCAAATATACACTATGAACTTCAGTCTTGATTTTAAATTGGCAAACTCAATAGAAAAATATGACCAAAATGGTCCAGCCGCTGTGTTTAGATTCATGGACGCAGACATACAGTAGAGGGGCAGATCCTGACACGCTCTGGCCCGTACCCCTCTTGATTAGTCCTACTGACACACACTCCAGTAATAGAGCTTCTGGCACAGACAGAGAGAGGGTTCAAGGCTGCAGGCCGCATGCCTCGGCACATGCCAACATTAACATGAGGAAGTCTTCTATGAGATCACATGGGCCCCAGCCTTGGCCCTCCTCCTACAGAGCCGGGCTTGGTCTGTTTGTCTTAAGCTTTGCACCTGTTGTGGTTGAATCTATGCACACAGCTCTGCTTTGATTGTATTGTTTTTATCAGAGGCAGAGATGGTAGACTAAAGCGTTGCATTTGATTCCAGCATCCTGGAAGTGTGCCATCCCTAAATAACATGTTGCTGGCGCAGCTAGCAGGATTCCCCAGCACCTGTCATCAGCTCAGTTCGGTTAAAGTGGGACATCTGCCCTGTCTCACTAGCCTCTCCTCAAGAACAGAGGTTTTTGGTCTATTGTCTTGAAAACTTAAAAGTAAAATGCAGTAGGTTAAAAATACACACCACAACATTTGAGTAGGGTTTTTAAATGTTATTTCTCGACAGCATAGTGCAAGCCTTCATATAAAATGTTGCATAATGTTTAGGATTACATTTTATTCTAATAAGATTAAGGGGGAGCAGAATATGATTTATAATTTCAGTCAGGTGTCTCCTTCCAGCCATCTATAAAACTAAATTGTATTATGTGCCTCTTTTCCTTTGCAGGGACCTTTGGATATGGTGATGCACATGTCTTGTAGCAAGAAGGCTACGTTATAAATAGATTTAGGATTAGGAATAGGATTAGTCATAAAACATGAAGGCTGACATCTGACCAGCATGAGGCCTTTTTAAAGCGTGTTTGAAAACAGAAATCAAGATAAGATTTACTTTGATTCAGTTGAACACAGTAACATGAGCCATTACTGTCATAGCCACACCGCACGCGCCCAATCATGCATAAAAGCTAAAGCTACATCATGCTGCAGCCACAGGGACTTGTCTTTGCAACAGAGCGAGCGGACCACTTTACATGAGTCAAACAGTGGGGAGGCTGAATCTTGCTTGAACACCTCCAGAGCAGCGACAGTGACAGAGCATCAGAATGCAGGCAGGGAAAAACCTCACTCAGCAATCCTATTTTCTCATATCCATAACTTCTGTGCATCGAAAATCGAGACATGTTTGGCCATGCAGGTTGTGAGTTTGTGGCTCAAAACCTGGTCCTGGCCAGAGGCAGTGTCCTTCAGTCAGACAGAACACAGCTTTTCAATTATAATTTTCACCTCTGAGCATTGAGTTATAGCCACTCATTGTACATAATAGTCCTGTAGCCTTTAGGGCTGCAACTAACAATTATTTTAGTAGTTGATGATTCATTTATCAATGCGTCGACTAGTCAAACAATAATTTGTAAATTGACCCTTTTTAAACTTATTATCAACCAAACAAATTTAAATATGGTGACTGAAGGCTTCTAGAATAGATCAAAATCCCAAATACATTTTATTTTGAATTCTCATTTTGACATTTTCATTTCATACTGCCGCTGTCTTTGTTCTGAAAGGTTGTTTTGTACACAGTTTTAGAGTCTGCATAGTCCAGATAATGATTACGGCAATCAATATGACTATGATTATTTTTTATAGTCAACTAGTCATGATTAGCTGAATACTTGCTGCAGCAATACAACTACTTGCAAAGTGTTGTACATAATTTTGTTGTATAATTTTGTATGTTCATTTTATTAAAAGTATATTTTATTCTTATAGCTAAACTGTTAGATTTTTTACTATATTTATTCTTTCCCTGACCTTGTACTGAGTTTTAGTCTGTGTCCAGTTTTTGACAAACACTGACTTGAGTTGCAGATCATAGTGTGTCTGGACCAAAGCACACAGACCATTTAACACACTGTGACCCGGTCGTCTTGCCGCGATAGTTAATAACATTAATGATTCTGCACAATTACAACTCAACATACAGTTACCCAAGTGTCAAACAGCGATGTCCTAGAGCAGCCCCTCACTCTCTCCATACAGACCGGCCCCTCTGAATAAGCCCATCTGTGCACTGTGCTGAAACAATAGCTGAATTTGTGGGCTGACACTAAAGTTGCTCCTGTCTGCTACTCCGCAACATTTAGTCAAACCGAGCAGAAAAGACGTATACATACCTGGACATCTGCTCCCCATGTCGCTTCGCTGTACTTGTGTTCTGCGATATCATTTTTAATCTTTTTCTATCACTTTCAATTGCAGTTTTTATAGCCCATCCACCAGCACTAGGCTCCTCCAGACTCTTTGAAACTGAAATGATTCCCAGCTGACAAGCCGTTCACCAGACACTTTTCAGAAGATGATTACTGAAGAGCTCTGGAAGTCAATTAACAATCACCTCCAATGCAGCATCTCAACTTAAACAACAGGCACAACAACATAAGGCAAGGAATTTAAACCTAATTTCCTTTTGGCTTCCCACTCCAATTACTGGTATTTTAGCAGGTTTTACATCTCCCCTTTCAATCCATTTATTCAGACTGGCATGAACTGTAAATGACCGTATTACCCACTGTGGCTGGATTTCAGGTATTTACTACTAATTAAAAGATAAAAACTCATGTAAGAAAGTCTCATTATCCCTTACCTTACAGTGCCAGTGGTCTATTTTTGCTGCTGAAAAGTACCATCCAGAGGCATCCAGGTCTCAGCTGCAAAAAAAAGAGAAACTCAGAGTATGAGAGAGCGCGATAGAGAGCCCCTGCTACTCTTACACCCATAGGCCAAAATCCTCCTCTGACATCCCATCAGGGAGGGAGGGGCAGAGGCAGAGGAGCGTGCCAATACAAGTGAACGAGGGCGATAGACGAGAAAGGGAGCCAGCGGATAGAGAGACAGAGATTAAGGAGTTAAGTAGTTGTTTTTAAAAAAATATATATATACATGTGTTTAAAATCTCTAATTACGGCGTGTTCTATGGCGAGCCCACGAGCAGCTGGTGAGTGGTGCAGAGTGTGCAGTAGGGAGCATTCGTAGGAAGGAGGGGTGCGTGAACAATGGAGTGAAACTGAAACCACAGAATGAAAACAGACAGATAAAAGGCCGTGTGGAGCAGATGCATAAGGCGAAAGGACACTTCTCAACTTCACACAACGAAAAAAATCTTTAGACCATATTGTTAATATTCCACATAGGTGGGTCGGATTCTGTTTGCTGATTGGGATTACATTTTAAAAGAATGAACAGGCGTTTAATGGACTAAAGATATTTAGCATAAGGTGCACAGTGCAACTTTTGTGGTTGAGGGTCAGTTACCTGCTTGTCTCCATGGCGATGTTATTGATTTGCCTCGATTGTTCCACAGCACGGCATTACCCTTAGTCTATCCATCTAACATATAGCTCATAAATACCTTATAAACTACCTTGTTGTCATCATGGAGATAGAGAAGTTTCATGCCATACTGTAGTGGAACACTCGAGACAAAACAACATCTCCATGGAGATGAGCAGGTGACGTACCCTTTACCAAAAGAAGTTACATAGTGCACATTTAATATATTGCAACTTAACATTTTGAGAATAGTTCAACTTAAATCTTCCTTAAACAGTTTTTATCAACATGAACTTTTATTACGTTTTTGTGTTTTGGTTTGTACTTCAAAGAGGAGCAACTGTTGAATGTCTTATTGACTGTAAACAAAGAGGTTGCCTAGTTCAGCATCAACAAAATATGAAAGGGAGGCATTCTATGGAAGCAGACCTGCTCTGAAAGCCAGACTCTCTTTTGGAAAGCAACCAGCGTGCGCGCGGGGGGTTTGGTTGTGGCAATCCAAAACATTTCTCTTCGTGTGTCTCATCCATCATGTCCATAACACCCATCGTTCAGCCCCTGACCTTGACAAACCGCTCCGAAATTATAAGCTTAAATACTTCTTGCTTTCATTTTCCTCCCAGAGCTGTAGCCTTTTAAGTCGAAAATGAATTTCAACCCTATCAAACTGTAACATTTTTATGCGTAATTATCCCCGCTTCTGCCTCAGACTTCACATTATCACATTTTCCAGATCAGCGGCAATTTGTGTCTTCTCGAGCTGAGGAGATTTAAAAATGACACAAACCATAGAACACAGTGTTGGGAATTTGGAGGCGCGGATGGGCAAAATCCAGTTTGTTGATAAACCAAATCCTCGCCTAAATGAGAAATCCGTGCGGTAGCTGCTGCCAGTTCAGCTGCAGGGTTCGGGATCAGCCTGATTACTCGGGGCTGACTGCTGCAGATCAAAGTAATCCTTGAATACGACACAAGTACAAAATGTTGGAGAGGAACTGCCAAAATTTGACTAGGGCAACGCACACAATTTGTCGTTGTTGACATTTAGTGCATATACAGATCCTCAAGTAGAATGCACAGAGTATGACTAGGATATCATCTCTGTATTTCCTTTTTTTCCCAGGTCAAATTAAGCATAGATTTAAAACTTCCAAGGAGAGATTTCCAAGCTTTTGTGACGACTTTGTTGACGATACACACTTTCTAACGGCTTGGAGTATGTTTAAAATTACCATCAGATTCTTAATTCACTGTCTTTTCCATGGATTAGGGAGAAGACCTGCTGAGTTTGGTAATCAGGATTGTGGATCACCTTTAGCCCCTGTCATCAGTCAGACCTGTCCCAAAGCTAAAGGACAGACAAAGTGGAGGCAGGGGCAGCACAGATGGGACATGGACAACAAGACGAGGGGATTGAAAAAGAAAACACACATGCATCAGAAACAATCTAAAATGATTGTTGTTGTTGTTGTTGTTGTTATTATATTATTATTTGTGTATATATTTTGTTTAGGATCGATACACTACATTACATTTGTATTCAATGTATCCGTTTTATATATGTATGCATTTTAAGGCCAGCATTTTTATTTAAACCATTGATATTGACACTATTGACAAATTTTGTGTATCAGCCAGAAACTATTTAGCGTTTTTATCAGGTGTTATTAGAGAGTAAGTAAAAGGAATAAATAAATCATTTTTATTGTTCGTTGATTCCAAATGAGCTAATATTGTGAATGTTGTTTTGAGTAGACGCAACATTTTAAAATCGATTAAATATGTTTATAGTAAAAAATATATACAAAAGCTGATTAAAAATAAAAATGAAAAAAGTGATGCTGTAAACTTCCAAATAAAAGGGTAGTTTTGTGTCATTTGTAGTTTTTTTTTTTTTTGTAGACATGTCACATTTGACTGATAATTAAACCTCAACTAATACATTAAAGACATGTTTCAACACAACCTAGATATAATTTTTTTAGTTCAATGCTTCTCACAACAGTGTGTGTGTGTGTGTGGGGGGGGGGGGGGGGGGTCAAAATGATAATGAGAGGGACATTTAAAGGTTTCAAACTCTTTAGATTCACTCTTAATATCATGATCTGTATAACTTCCTGAGTTTTGTTCCTCGCAGACACAACAATAGCCTGGTGCCCCCCGTCCTGCGTGCGAGGCCGGACCATGAACAGTGCCAGCGTGTGTACACAGCAGGTTTTCATTTCCTGCTTCTCGGTTTGTCTTCGGAGCCGAGCCCACAATGACATCAGCTTCCGCAAAACGCCGCCCGTCGCCATGGACCGCACAAAGACATCTCTGGCCCGGAGGAAGGAGGGGCCATCACGGCCTGTCACATTTTACCATTATGGTGAGATTGGTGCTGCGTCCTCTCCTTCTGTTGCTCTTTTTTTTTTTTTTTTTTTTTTTTTTTTTAAAGCCGATTTGTTTGACAGCCGCTTGCACTGTTTACCAGCGCTTCAAAGAGCCCCTCTGACCCTGGTGACTGGTGCCCCCTATAGGCCTGTGTTCTCCACTATCACCACCGCTTACTCTCTCTACACTAATAGTTCCATTACAACAAAATGTCCCACCTCAGGCATCTACTTCGGAGCTGTTCCCTGCTCCTTCCCCCTCGCTCTGTCTCACTGTGGGTCGTACTCCTTGTCAAATGGAGCCATGACTCTTTGGACAAAATACACCCCAAAGAAATGGCCACCACCGGGTTTTGTCTGAGTCTGCCCCACCGGACACAAGGGCCGAGTGTGAGAGAGTGAATGCCACAACATCAATGACAATGAACAATATCAAGTTTACTTTTGACATTTTAAAAGAACCTTCTTTTACACAAGCATCCACGCTTCTGGGGAAATCAGATCATGTTTCCTTGATGTACGCCTGCAGCAGATTGAACACATGTCAGAAGTCGTCAAGCAGACATTTTGGTTAGCATTGCACAAGAAGAGAACTGTCTCCGAAATGACGGTGGAGAAGATTCCAGAGAATAGTAGATAATTCATTTGAGGTGGGTCTTCGTTGTGGTGTTTGTCAGAGGACCAATTTAGGTCGCTATTGGGCAATTGGATGACGAAACGCTGTTATTTCATCAGCGCCAGAGTAAGTATATCTACCTTGGTCTTAAGAGGGGCCAGTGACCAGAAGGGATAACTTAGGACGTACCATAGGTAGGAGATGGCATGCGTGATTGGGTATATCGTGTCTTTCTTACGCTGTGGGCTGTGTTGAGGGGAATTTTTCGGGACAGGGTTTCCAACCAGGGGGTAGCTGGACTCTGTCTGGGGAGTCATGTGTGAAGGGAGAGCACTATTAGAATGATTTATCGATGATTTCATGTCTTGGAAAGATGGCTGTCCTCGATAATATTATTTAACTGTAAATAAGCGCAGCAGGGTATGATTTAGCTACGCTAAGTGCACAAGTCGTCGATAGATGTGAGTCTCGGGGGAAAGAGCCGAGGGACAGATTTTTGGACGATGTAGAGATAGATCATAAAAACAAGAAGTATATGGACAGGGTAATTGGGACAATGAGATTCTGGGTTTATAGGAGATATTGGTTGTGAACGTCCGATGGCTTTGAAGTGTCGTCTCTGTGTAGGGATACAGTCAAAATAGAACACTAGATGGCGTCTACAGTAGACACCATCAAGTTCCAGCAGCGCAGTCACTACTCGTACATTCTGGGGAAGAAAACGGAGTACAGAGTATACGGCGCTTTGGTGATAAGAAATCCTCGATATTAAATTCAGTAACGCATTCTTGCGCCGGAGCAGAGCGAGGACACCCTATTATGACAAGGGCGAAATCAAGAAAGTAGATATAGGAGTGTGACAGAAGTATACCAGACAGGGTTTGGCTTGTAAGAAGTTGACGTCATAGTGCAGAGGTGGGAAAGGTTCGTTTCTTTCAAGAAGCAACAGATAGCGGTTCTTCTCTCTCTGGCAAGAAAGATCCTTGTTGCAGTCGTGGAGCCATATACACACTGGAATTGGGTGGGAACAGGAAATGACATTGGACTCTGGGTGCGGTCCTGCTGCGAGGTGACATAAGGTGACACGCAATATTGTCACGAGCCCGTCGCTACGGTTGCTTGTGACGGAGGTGTAGAGTGAAGGCTGCCGAACCGATGGGGAGAACGCTTTTGGTACAGAGTCTCTGCACGGGCAGGTCAGAGGCGCATACGGAGCGAGCGCGTCAGTCTGAGTGACAGAGTCTAAGGGCGGAGTTCAACACAAGTGAGCGCGGCTGTTCAGTGTGGCGAGGCAGCAGGAGGCGTGGGAGGAGGAGGAGGAGGCCAGGGCGGAGAAATGGTGGGGAAAGTACTAACGGGGCCTTGTCAGTGCGGAGGAGGCAGGGAGGACGCAGATGGAGGAGGCACGGAACAGACACGCTGAACACGACACAGCAAAGCGTACACCCGCAATGCTGCACGCACCCGCAAGCATTATCCAACACAAGAACAGAAGGAGAGCAGGAGAAGAGCGCCTAACGCCCAAGTCCGGTGAGGCAAAACAAAAGAATTTTTTAGTAGAAGTTAGTACGGTGGTGGGGCAATGATGGTACATCACAGGAAACAACATGCAGTACAGACACCAACACTACACAACCCACACACACACCACACACATCAACATCACTTGAGTCGTGTTTGTGTGGAAAGGTGCACCCACACACACACAACACACACAGGACACACACATTAACAACCACACACAAAACATCAGGTCACAGGTAAGCTTAGACGGGTTATCACGCTTCATCTCTAACTCTTGGCATTCGCTCCTCTCCATCTCTTCCTAATATCGACGACTCTGTAGAGTGGTATCCAAATAGGAACAGCAACCGGGGACCCACACGCAGACGATGTCACACTAGTATTTAGGATTGCCCATAAAGGTTGGCCTCTCCGGGATCAACGGGAAATGTTGGGCTGAGGGCCCTAGGGATCAGCAAGCTCCAAGTGTCCCCATGTGCCAGCTTTCGCCATACCTAAAAGGTAAATTAGTGCTTGTTTATTATGTTTTTTTTCCCCATGAAATGATAGAAAGCCATGCAAATCCTTAAAATGCATGACTAAACACAAAACCATGACACATTTTATGACGTGCTGCTCCTGCAAAAGTAGTTGACCTTTGCTTCACATAAACAATAGCATATGCTCACCTCCAGTGTAGCAGGTGTTATAGGAGTATTTGTGTCTCATGTTTTTGATGCAACGGAACAAAACCACATGCGGAGTCTCGTTCCCCACCACACTGGCCTTCCATCTGATGACCGCGTGGCCCATAGTGAGTCGGGTGTCACTGTAGTAGACCTGTGTCTCAAGGTAAAAAGTTCACGTTAATACTAAAATAAAGTGGGAAGCGCGCACCCTTTCCCTGTCACAGCTTACTAGCACCCTCTTGTGTTAAGTCCATGAAGTGAGTAACTAACCTGGCTGTAAACGTAGTAGTAGCCCTCCTGTTGGATCAGGATCCTGTCCTGGTCCTCCTCCAGGGCAGAACCTCGCCTCAGGCCCGTTTTCCAGGGGATACCAGTGTTCTCTTCGAGCTCAAATTCTGGTTGATATTGACAATATAGAATATGAATCAAATATTGCTGGTGTTATTTAGCCTACATCCAAACATACATTGCTAACTTATGTGGATAAAAAAAAAACACTAATGGGTGTACCTTTTTTGAAGGTTTGCCTGTTGCCATTTGCAATAAACTGCAAACAAGACTGAGATACTAGGAACAAAGGAAACAGAAATTTGACACAATTACATGAAGTTTGGAAGTTTTACCCCACTGTTTATACTATATAATGTTATGTTAGTTTCCTAGTAACCAACTCAAAAGTCAAGGTCATATTTGACAAGACTAAAAGAAGAACAAGAAATTGAGCATCGAGTGTATGAACGTTTTTTTCCCCTCTGATCACTGCATTATTTAACACTTCTGGTGGGCTTTCCGATACGTGCTTGTCTCCATGGAGATATTATAGCTTTGCCTGGAATGTTTCACAGTGTGTCATTGAATTACAGGTGTTTTTACTACTCACAATATTTCAAAACATGCAAGTGAGCAGAGTCAATTTCCACAGACCTGACCTGTAACTTGGCATAGTAACGGCTTGTCTCCATGGATGTACATTATATCAGGAGACAAGCGGGTACAAGAACCCCTCCAGAAAAGTGACATAGTGCACATTTAATGCGAGAATCAACATCATTGTGGAGGTCTGCAGTTGTACTTGGTTAGAACACCATAGTGTTGAATATAACAAATACTGTATTCATTTGTTTAATACAAATACACTGTATTTAAAGTACATTATAGAGTGGTTAGGGTATATTTTTGCATTACCTAGTATCTCTTTATCATTGGTCATTCTCTTTTTCCTTTTCAGCATGGAAGTTTGTTCTGACTCGAGTCTTTGCAGGGTCTCTGGGCTGCTTCGCTTGCCACAAACATTGTCCATCTGAAGAGCACATAGTAGACAAAATAATAAACAACTAACTTTTCTATATAGAAAAGTGGTGGGCATATTATTGAAATATTGATTCTATTTTGAATATTGTTTTAAAGAAGATAACCATGGGTTTTAGAATTATGAAAAATTAGGACAATTGCAATAGCAATTAACAATTTAAAAATAAATATCCTATCTTTTGAATGGTGAAAAGTTCCCAAAATGTTGCCTGCAACAGGAAGCTGAAACCCAAAAATATATAAATGCTGCAAAAATTAAAATGGAACACACGGACACACGGCCCTTACCTGCCCTCCTTGCCCACCCTCCTGTCCCTCCTGTCTCCTGCGGCAGACCTCAGACTTGAGCCCCTCCACCTCTGTGCGGAGTACCACCAGCTGGTAGAGCGACAGAGCGGAGAGAGAGGAGGTGACAGCTGCCAATGTGAGCAGGAGCACAGGCCAGGACAGCCTCCTCTCCGGCTCCACACCTGCCAGCGACGCCATCGCACACATTCACAGCATAGCACTTGAGCCCCCCCTCACTGACTGCAGCGCACACTCCTGCTTAGTAAACGTCAGATCCAATCATTTTCTCTGAAACCTGCCCGTCTGTACATAAACGTCAGTCTCCTGTACTTTCGTTTCTGGTGCGCGCTCTTCTGCTGCAGAGAGCAGAGCCAGGGCACATAACTTCCTTTATTTCCTTTATTATGCAATTAATCAAACCCCGCTTCCTGAAATAAAAATGTGTACCTTAGTCACGCTATTTTTCTAGCTGCTCGTGAGCTCACATTTTGCATAAGGTTGCACAACACACGTATCTACTTTTTATGCACACTTTTGAGTGTAATGGACCACTGCCGCTTACATTCAATGCTTTTCTGACTTCGTTGTTAAAAATGCCTTCTTCTAGTGACTATTACTAGTTTTGTAGAAGTAGTAATACTTCTGCTCTGGTCTTGGGAGGCTGAAGATTAAGTTTATACCATATAAGTACAGCAACTGAACTGAAAAAAGGAAGTGCTCTCAACCAGCAAAATGTAAATAACCTACATTTAAAAAGTGCCAGTAGTGGTCAAAACAAGACATGTCCTCGCAACAAAAGATAAACTTCATCTTAATGTATCAATTTATTGCATGTACAGTACAGAAAATAGAAAGTGAAGGTGTGCTTACAAAATAAGTTTGATGTTTTGAAATAGAAAAATGGAAAAGCGCTCAAATTTTATGAAGGGAAAACAATGGTTCATTCAGATGTCATTCATGTGGCGTAATTAAAGATGTTCACTAAACACTGTGCTGCCTCAGTACAATATACGCTGTCCCAACACTTCAAGCTGAACACAACTGTCCCACAGACGCACTTAAGCATAAGACATTCACATGAATCATTTCATTCAACTATGTTATGTGGCCTAAAAAAAAGAATGCATTCAAAATTAAATTAACACAAAATCAATTAAATAATAATTAGGAATATATTTTTGTCACAAAAATCCCCTGAAGTTACTATACAAAAAAATTTAATAACTTAAACAACTTAAATAAGATGTTTTGGTGTCTGTTAGACAAAAGAAAGGTGAAATAATATTGATATATTAAGTTCACAGGCGAAGGAGGCGTCCGTTTCTGTCCCAGCACCTTTACTGCTGTATTCTAGTTTCCTCTAGGTTTTCAGCATGATATATCTGTCACATTAACTCTCTCTGTCTTTTGAATGATCGCATATTATCATTTTCAAATATCTGGATTGGGTTTTAAATGCATCCAGATTGACTCTACAGTTTAGCCACGATTACTTTAACATTGTGACAGACATTTTCAATCATTCAGTGTCCTATGGGGATGGGTTCAGTACACTGAGTACAAAAAGATTAAATATGGCTGAAGAAATGTGTACTCAAATGGCTTTATTACACTGTTGTGCTCAGCAGTGTGCTTCATCTTATAAGCCCAAGCAGATAACAGTGTCAGACTCTGCTCCACCCCTGGAAGACATGCACAAAAGGTTAATTAGCTCATTAAAAGCCCTCCAACAGACAAAAAGCAACAGTGCCAGATAATCATGGGCTGACACCATAACCCACAATCAACTGTCTTTGAAATATTGCAAACAGTAACGCACAACAAAGAATAAAGGTCTTGAAAGCAAAGTTATTTGTGATTAAGGAGACTGGACATGATGGTGTCTAAGGACTCATGTCTGCCTTGAAACACACACTGAAAGTGTTTTTTAGATACAGATCAGAAGACCAAGTAAATGCATTATAAACAAAATGTACAGAGGAGATGGTGTTAACTGACTCAAATGTAACTTATGTTACTGCCCTTCTGTCCATTCTTTAGATTAGGGTGCATTTTAGAGAAGTCTGGTCTACTCTAGCTTCTTGAAGAAAGGTCAAAAGTTTTACATGCATTCATCACTGCAACACAAGACACCTATAAAGTGGCAGAACCATCCCCTCAAAAACCTTTTAATAACAATTACATGTACAAACAGAAGTAATGGGGTCAAATTAAATAATGTTGCAGACAAATGCATACAAATTTACATTCTTTGTGAAAATTAAATTTTTGCTTCAATTTGTAGTTTCAAACCGTTAAATAATAGTTACACTTGCAGAAGGCTGAGCACTCTCTTCACTGGCATGGCTTTTAAGCAAGTCTTTCGTGAACTGCTCCAGAGCAGCAAAGTAGCCCTGACACTGCCATGTGTCGTTGTGTGTGCCTTCTGGAAAAATAGCCAGGCGTTTAGTCCGTGCTGGAGACAACTCATAGAGCTGTTTCATCATGACGGGCGGAATGAGCTGGTCAGAAAGACCAGACACAAACAGAGATGGCATGCGGCACTGGAGCACCTGCCGATAGGACAGAAACTGATTCCTGTAACACCACAAAGGCAAGAGGCGCATGGGCAGGAAGGAAAAGAGGGTAGACGCCATGTGAGGAATGCTCAGGAAGGTGTTCTCCACAATAACAGCTGCTACGCGATGAGGGTTAGCAGAAGCCAAGCGCACAGCCACAGCACCTCCAAGCGAGCGGCCAAACAACACCACTTTAGTCTTGTCCAGATCTGGTCGAGTCATGACATAGTCCAGTGTGGCTTCTGCATCCAAGTAGAGCCCATCCTCACTTGGCTCACCCTCACTCTTCCCATAGCCTCTGTAGTCCATCAGCACTACATTGGCCTTCAGATTCACCAGCATAAGCAGAGCATTCGGTACTCTGTGGCCAATGTTGCCAGCGTTGCCATGGAAATAAAGTATAGTGGGTGGAGAAGAGATGCTTTGATTGCCAGTTGTGACTCCAGGAGCTGCGTCCCCTCCTGTGTAGCGAAGCAGAATAAGGTTAAGTTTGACACCATCTTTGGTACGGATGTAGACATTCTCATGAGGAATTCCTGTAGGCATCGGGACGTAGAGTCGCGACGAAGAGGGCTGGTCAGGGAAGTAGAGAAGCACATCCTGGAATTTGTAAAGTATGGCAGCAACGGAGGCCAGGATGAGAGCTAAGAGCAAGAAGCCTCCGTAGAGGTGAAACGTGAGGATGAGAGCCAGAAGAGAGACACGACATGTGCTCCAGGACCATGAGACCAGAGAGAGGGTGCAGCGCTCAAGAGCACCCCACAATCTCCACGGCTTCTCCATAACTGGGCCACAGTAGAGTCACGCAACACTTGATCTGCAAAGGAAGAAAGACACACATATAGTGACACGTTGCAAGAACACAGTAACACCCACGTTCATGATACCCAAGAGAATTGAACAGATTACAGGTACAATTAACTCACGTTACTGTTGTCTAACTAACTAGTTACGAGCAGTTAGCAAGTTTAAAACATGGAATTTGTCGAATGATACACATTGAATTCAATTTAAACCTTTCCATTTTAGCTTCATTTAGGATGACGTATAACATAATCATCACTTTGCTTAACAACCGTTTACACCTCAGGAGGCGAGTACGAGCTTTAGCAAAGGTTAGCTTTCAACGATAACTCACCCTTTCTCCATTTTCAGCGCCTCGAGAACGACGTGCTTTTTTGTACAAGCCAGCGCAAAACGCTCTAAAACATAGCATTAATTTGTGTGAAATTCAGACAATAGAATTTAGATACAAATATTTTAAAAATCCCAATATCTGTAGAAACCGGTTGAGCTAGCATTACTCGCACAGCTGGTTAGCAATGGGTGTGTTGGTCAAAACCTTCCGTGTTGTGCAGACAGTGAGTGACGAACAGTTCCGCTAAGCGTTTTGCCCCCACGCGACAGCTATTTTAAAATGTAATCTTGGGACTTTTTTTTTTTTTTTTTTTTTTTTTACAGTTGACGCAATACGTAACGATAAACACATCTTCTGAACTGCCATTGTATTTTTCTTCCTAAATTGTAGGTTCATGTTTTGTAATGTATTTTGATATTCAGATTTTGTCCGACAGGTGCTGCTCTTGAGCGTGTTATAACTTCTCATGCGAGATGAAGAAGGTAAACAATTCCACCACTTGCAACCAAGGAAATCCCATGATACATAATCGTAAATAACTTGCACATCTATTAATTGAAAATTACAGGTTTATATGATGGATCAAAGTAACGTTAGAAAATGTAGTATAATTTTGTCATGCTATCATCTTAACACCACACCTGCTGCATATCTCACAAAGTACACAAAAGCCTTGAGCTATCTGATTTACACATTGTTTATTCATCTTATGAACACACTCCTCCTAAAACTACGACTGTCGTTAATTCTCCTCCACCTCACTTGTGTATTGATGTTTCTGTATTTTACGTCTTGATCTCTCTATGACCTTGGAGGACGCAGACAGACATATTATATGCAGTGTAACAGCTGTTTGTGGTTCAGCACTGTCCTTGAGGCGCACTGATTTGGTTTCTTTTGTGGTGTGCAAACAGTCTATTTTGGAAAAGCATTATAAAACCGTAAGCTTGTCGCTAATCAATTCAAATAATGTAGGCATCATACTAATATAACTGTCAGACTCTACACAAAAAGGGCCCACCTAGTTAAGGAACTCAATGCCTTCAGCAAATGATTGCACTCATTCCTCAGTCACATATATTTCTGTGCTCCCAACAACTACATTAAACTAAACTACAACTAAACTTTTTCTGATTGTATTTTTTTTTAAGCTATAATCACTGCAGGGTTTCAACTCTGTAAACAGTCAGCAAGAAAGTGGTGTAAGTACTGACAACTGTAAATATGGGCCCAAAGGACACTTATTATCACTCACCTCACAATTTTCCTACTGAGACGGATGGACTGGTTGGGTATAATTATGACTCTCAAAAATGACTAATGACACAGATGTTAAGCCATTGATGGCCATTGATTTTCCTGTTCGTCAGCATGTTTGAACAGCTATAGTGGCTTTATCTCCTCTCTCAATACTCTCAATGGCAGCCAATTACCTATACAGCATTTATGTTTGTCATGTAAAACCATAGCTGAACTTGTCTGGCATCACGTGACCATGAGTTATGTGTGTTTTATTTGCAGGAGACTGCCCCATGCGAGGTGAGAGAAGCGCTGGTGTCCATGGCTACGATGTAAATGTGTTGTCACCGTGGAGACCGAGCATCTCTGAGTCGAAGAAGAATACAGCTACAGAATAGAATAGTAAGATTTAACCTACTGTTTAGACCACCCACCATATATGTGTGCTTTTTACATATAGTAATCTGATCCATCCTACATCAGATGTCATAATCCAATAAATTCATTGACCTATACTACTCTATTGGCCTATACTACATGCATACAGTTGTGAGTGGTTGCATATGCCAAGGGTAAATTAGATAGAAATTATTTTACACATCAGGGTGTAATTAAGAGGACTCCTGGTGATGAAGAAGATATTTGATTAAGACTATATTATTAGCCTCATTTGTAGGACTAACCCACAAACCTATGCTGATCTATAAGTAAGCTTTGACGTAGTGAACATATACAATATAATAGATGTATGAGTCTTTGCCATTGTCTACTTAGCAATAAACTCCTTGAATTTCAAAGTATTTACAAAGGCAATCCAGTATTGTTCGAATCTCATTATCTCTCTTGCTGTATGTACAACATTGCTAGTATAACTTGGTGAATATTAGCGTAAAAAAATAACAAAATTTTGCTGTTCTTGTACTTTGCTGTTATCTTATCTAAGCCTGGTCAATGAATTACAAAAAATATCTGCATTTTGTATTTTTTCCTCCAGATGGAAGACCGATGGAGAGACTGACACAGGCTTTAAACCACCAGCCTGATCATTCTGTCCAGTATTGATCATACACAAGGTAATTAGCTATAGGCTTGGCGCGTCAAAAGTCGCTGCTGCTGGTGCTCTAAATTTTACTCATTAACACAGCTGTGTGATGATTGTTATGTTGGAAAAAAGCATGCAAATAAAGTTACATTTTAGGAGTAATGATTATGCAAGTTACAATTTCTTGGCTAGTCATCAGCACTTCCTGGAGCCATTTATGCTTGCCTAGGAACCTCATTAGAGTTTATGGGCAGGTCATTTAAAATGCAAGGTTGTTATCAATGCTTGAGAGCAACACAAAATCGTAAAAATAGCCATACCATGGTTGAACATTTGTATCCATCTGACAGTCACTGTTATAAATAATCATATTTATTTTTTTGAGCATTTGAACCAAAAATATATTCTGTGTTCTGGGCATGAGGACATTCTGAGACAGACATAGGACTTGCTTTATCTCTTTGTTGCCTGGAAATGCCTCAGGATCCCCCTGGAAGAGCTGGAGGGAGAGTGTAAAAAATGAAAGTTTGGTCATCATCACGGTTTGCACATCTGCTTCTGCAACATGGCCTTGGATAAGCAGTAGAAAATAGATGTGGCAAGCAGATATTGAGGAAGATTTAGTATCAAGGGCAATTCAAATGATGCGTTCGATTTTAGACAGTGAAGCAGACTTTTAAAAACAACATATATTCACTGTGTAAAAACAAGAACAACATTACTGCATAGAAAAAGACTACTCTACTGACACCCGCTCGACCACATATGAGTAACGCCGGAGCCTTTTTAGAAACGGTCACAATACGCACTGGTGCTGCCGTGGTATGTGGCATTGCACGTATATGCGATTATATGTTTGACGTTGTGGGTTCGCTTTCTGGCCCTGACCATTTGCCGAATGTCTCTACTGTCTCTCTCCATCAGTGCTCCCTTTATGCACATAACTTGTAGTGCATAGGGCATCAAGTGCTCCGAGGGGCACCAGCCTGACCAGGCAGTTTGGATTGATTGGCAGAATAGGCACATTTTCAGCAGCTGCACTGTTCCTTCTGCATTTAAACTGGGAGGCTACAGTAGACCTACTCTGTTTTTAGTTTTTAATCAATTCAAAACTAACTAGGACTCGAGTGTCGCCCCTCTCTCCCTCCAAATTTGAGATGCGCATGGGAAGTTCCACAAGCCACAGTTTAAACAAACACAGAGAGATCAGGAGCACAGCTGGGAACAGTTTTGATCTGCATACGTATTCTACGAACTACATGAAACAAACTGATCTTCAGATGATGAAAACTGGCCTCATGGCCACCATGAAAAAGAGAGAATGAAACAAGACGTGCAATGCGTCGAGCTGGTGCGGCAAATTCAAAGGTGTTCAACGTAAATAGTTTGTGGCCTGTTGTGTTTTCTTGAGCCTCGATCTGTTCTGCAGAAGAGCAGGAGCAGGGCTTCAGGTGATGCTGGAGCAGGGGCGGAGTAGGGAAATTTAGGGACTGTGGGGGGCCCTCATAATAAACGGAGTAATGAGTTGCTAATAATCTGAAATGAACCAAAATACAGAACATTTAATTATTTTTGGTGAAAACTTCTTGGTCCAGATCCTTGGTCCAGGCCTCCAGATCCCACTGAGGATAGCTATTTATACAATATTTAGTCAATTAAATTGACTCACTGTAACTTCAAAAATAGTCACCTTAAGGTTGTATTATAGACATGCTCAAAGTTGGTTGGGGGCATAGGGACACCACTGAGCATTTCTGCTTTGGGCACCCAAATGGCAAGCAGCGACCCTGCTTCCCATTATACGCTACGGCTATCTTGTCAAATAAAGTCTCCGGGCCAGAACATCTTAAAAAGCAAAAAAACATATTACAGTGTGTGGAAGTGTTTGATCAAATTAGCATAGATGCTAACAACATAAACATTTCTTCAATATAATATCGTGCTGGACAAATTGCAACAACAATGTAGTGTGCCACAACAGTTTGACAAGGACATTTTTGTTTTATTTCACCAAACGACACAAATACATTCATTAGTAAAGTTTAGAAAATAGTGCCGTAAGTACGATATTGACTCTTACTACTTGTGTAATGTAACAAGCATATAAACAGCAACCATTTATCTGTGCACTATACAAACAACAACATTTTCATTTTATTTTGCGGCATTATTCAATCAAATGCAATAAAACGTTTTGGTACAAGGCTGTTTGCATAGCTTTTCTTAACACACCTCAAAGAGTCAATAGAAAGGGCATTTAAGCCATATGACTTAATTTAAGGAGAATCTAATCACTTCCAGAAGTTTATACAACCAACAGTTTTTTTGGATGAGAAAACAAGCGGTTATAGGTTCTGCTCTGGGGTAACAGGCAGAGAGGGTGTCACTGCAAAAGCCATATTTGATTTGCTGTTTGCACTATATAAATATTCCAAAAATGTCAGTGTAATCCCTCATTCATGCAGGAGTGTTCCATGGTAGAAAAAAATCATAATAAAAAAATGTTTTTGTATAAAGTGCAGCAGTAATGTGTTGTTGGAAAAGTGGTGGTTCATTAGTATGTGTCGACAGGTTACTTCCTGAGCCCATCCTGTGGAGCTGTTGTCATTAAGTGAAATATCCCAGTGGGGGGCAAATACGGCAGATAACACCAAACATGCTTTATTAATCACTGTGGGCTTAACAATTATCCACAATCACATTAACGTGCAAATTAGACCGATGACCTGAGAGTAAATAAAGAACTCTAGCAGAGTTGGCGTTTTACATGTGATATGACCTGGAAATAGTGACTGTCAAATCTGTGCCCTTTAAATGGTTTAGTTTAGATCAAGAAAACAAATATAAAAGTAAACCAAATATGTTTACTACACATAAAGTGTGTGAGAAATTAGCGTCTGAAAGCAGGGGTGGGTGATATGCAAACATTTTTACATTTTCTTGTAGCCATATCCCAATTTTTATCACAAAATCACATTTTATGTACACTGTATCTTTATTTTGCTATTAAAAGAGGTCACACTTAAAAAAAAACATTTTTAGTTGTTCAAATAAGAACTGGTACTATAAAAGGTTCAGTGACTAATATTTAGCAAAAAAAATAACCTGCAACAAATAGAAATAATAAAGAATTTGTAAAAATTAGCTAAATAACCTTAACCTTACATGTAAAATTTCTGTGAATCTTTTGAAAATGTTCCCTTTGCAACCCTACTCCTGATTCGCTCCCCATATTCTCTAGACACTTTCTGGTTATTTTTAGAGTTGACCTAAGCAGTTTAACTGGTGGGTCAAACACACCAGTCCATCCCATGATTTTCCCTGTCCCTGTGTTAACACGATGGGTCTGTAAGACAAAGTTCTGAGACAACTTGATCTAATGTGTAACAAACTTGATAAATAATCAGGGAAAATGCCAACTAGAGCCTTATAAACAAACAAAATGCAGTGCTGTTCTCTTTTTGCATCAAATGATTGCCATTCTAATTTAGAATATAATTGACAGTGGTGAGTTCTGTGTCCTTCTCCTGTAATGAACCTTAGAGCTGAATGATAGACTGAGTTCAGAGGTTTTAACACTGTTGAGGTAGAATGCATATGTATAATATCAGCAAACCATTTTTTAGAATTTGTTTCAAACCCAATAGGATCCAGACGATCCAAAATAATACAGTGATCCACTGAATCAAAGGCCTTTGACAAATCAACAAAAACAGCAGCACATATCTTTAGCTCCACAGACACACAGGACCATAGTGAGTCAGTGGAATGGCCATTTTCTCTGGGAGCTCCTGTGATTTAACTCCAAACACTTGAGGCCTCTAGAATAGTAGCCGATACATCACCGCCCCTTCTGCCTGTCTGCCGCTCTTCTCGCCACACTTGGCTTTTGGATCTTGTGTTTTAAGCTGTTTCCACCTTGTCCTCTCATTCCCTGTTGCACTCCATCTCTCTGGCAGACACACAAAAAGGGGCCGACGCGCTTCCTTGTCACCTCTTCTCCAAGGCCACAACACACTAAGAGCTTAATGAAAAGGTATTGTACACTAGTGCAGAGTACTCAAGGGACCCAGCTCTAAATGTCAATGTTAATGGTGGGAATTAACAGAGAGCGAGCTGTTTTGATCTAATATATGCATTCTGGTGTTAGCACCTGACACAGGTCTGTGCCCTCTTCAGTGTATATTGTTGCCAGGTATGATGATATGATCAGCTCCACGCCCCAGTGGAGCTCCCAGTGGAAAGTATCACTTGAGCCGCAGCCATGACCCCTGAGCGACCCCTATGAATTAACCACGAGGGGCTCGCAAATATTCCAACAATCTTTCCAAGTTGATTGATTTAACGACTGCCATCGTCTCAGGATATCATTTATTCTCCGCTGCTCTCGTTAGCTGTAAATGGACCATCTCAGCGAACCTGTAGGGAGTCACACAAAAAGGGACTGATGTTCGTCTATGGATCATCTTGGATAGGTGTGCGCAGTGGCGCCAAGAGCTGTTCACAGAGCTCTGTACATAGTAAGCCTGTTTTTATTTTACCCAATAGTACATTTAAATAGTTTTCTTTAATGCATGCCCTTTTTGATTTCATATATGTTGTTTGTATTATTGTTCATCATTGTATGTTGCACTGAATCACCTAAGCAAGTTCCTATGTTTGTGAATTTTGTTCTTTGACAATGGCAACAAACCTTTTCTGATTCTGATTCTGACATGCTTGTTCTGCAGGATCTTGAAAACCTTGTGAACCTAATCAGAATCAGAAAAAGTTTGATTGCCATTGTCAGTGAACAAGTTCACAAACTAGTGGGAATTTGCTTCAGCAATATGATGCAACACAAAACTATGAATAACAATAATAAAATAGAATCTGTGTGTTGTATTCAGTGCTGACCATGCTTTTGCTGAACTGGACAAAGAATCTAAAGACTTTTTGTAACTTTTCTAACTGATGTGTGGGGCATTTACTGATAAAATACCACACACAAATGCTTTTATTAACTCACTCAGATTCAGACTACGTTATTTATCCCTCCAGGACAATTCAGTCATCCAGTGCAGTGATTGCAATCCTTAGCATGCATACATTGAGCAGAGCCCAGGTTCACTGTCTCTACAGCAGCTGCGCTGAGAGAAGTAGAACAAGTGTTGTGCAGTGAGAGGCTGAGACTCACACGTGACTCCCAGACTGCAGGATGTGTCTGCAAAGTCATCTGAGGTCGGCCGCTCTGTGATGAGGGATGAGGCACAAGAAGTATGGGCCTATGTCACACAGACAGCTCTGAATTCAGGACATCTGTTACAAAGCTTGACTGACTTGGCTCGGGCTCAACATAAAGCAAACTTGACAGGTTAGCACTTTTAAGGCACTTTTTCTATGAAAGCCCTTCTAACACTGCAACAAGACAGCAATGACATGAGTGAGTATGAGACTGAAGAAGGCGGATGTGCTGTGACTATAGCCCTGTGAGCTGTGTGGAAACAGTGGCAGGCAGAATCATCACAGTAACACTCCCGTCTGTGCAGGGAGAGGTGGAGACTGGCTCTGCTCCAGACCCGTCCCGGCACAATCTGTGTCTGCCCTATGTCCACTGCACTAAACGCACACCTCTTACAGCTGAGAGGGGACTGCAGCCTGAGCACCATGATAGCCAGGATTTGACTTCAATCCAACTCCTTCAAAGGGTGCAAGTTTTTTATTTTTTTAGACTACTGTTGGATCCAGGGAAGACGTATCCCTTTCATCTGGAGGTGCTTTTCTCTGACAGCAGATTAGCAGAAGCCAAATGCATTTAGAACCGCCAGGCTCATTTTCTGCTTACACACTGAGCCTTTATGTTTTGCATTAATAAATAGTTAATTCAACGTCTTCTACAAGTTTCCACTACATTGGAGCATTTAAACATTTGCTGAGCGTGTTATATGATATTATGGGGTGCTAGCTAGCTGCAAAGAGATTGTAGGGTTTTGCTTTGGTGTATTGAGTAAATTAATTATGGGTAGTAGCCCCTACGTGTGTGCCAATTGTTAGATCAAAAGGATATGTTCACAATGAAAATAACATTAATGTTTATAAAATAATATTTGAAATGTAGATATTTTGGACATGATTTGCTGACCATAAATTGAAAAACAATCATTTTCATATATTTTATTCTTCCCTATTTGATTAGAATGGGGTTTCAGTGTTAGTCTGGCGTCACCCTGCTTCCTGTCCACTCAACTCCAGGGCAGAGTGTTGTTCACACAGGGTTGTTTGGTGACACTAGCCCTGGAGCAGTTGCACAGATCTCGGCTGGAGTGTGCGCCTCACTCTCATCCTGGAGTTCCTGTAAAGCCAGCCTTCTGCTGTTTGCACGACAACTCATGCTGATTTACGCAGGCATACTCCTCCATCTGGACAGATTGTGGCTAAAGTCTCATATAGATGCCACTGGGAACTTAGGGTCAAACCAACATGTGCCGTAGTGTGTGCGCAGTGTCTTTCACAGTTTAGTCCATAAAGGTTCGCTGTACATTGATGGTATATGCAGCATCGTATTGTTCCGTTCATTCACCCTGGACAATGAGTAGATAGGGACATGGTTTGACAATGGCTCAATAGTATCAAATTAACTAAGATACTTATATGTTTCTCTTTTGACAGCGAGAAGAAGATTGTACCTGAAGAGAACCCTCTGGTTTAGGAAGACACACTAGCATCTATAATATTGAGGTATTTTCCACGAATGTATTTGCTTCCTGCAGCTTGATGTCTTAATTATGGTCTGTCAGATTCCCTAATAGATGTGTTATGCAAAAATTTACAAAAAAGCAAAAATTTGTCTAGCATGGTTCAATAAACAGCTATGCAACAAGGTCCACCGCTGCCAATCAAACTGACACATTCACACTCCCGACTCCTTACAGATAAATTAATCAAAAGTCACTGTTGGGATGTGAAAGCCCAGCAGTTGAGACCAATATGTCTGTTTGTAACTGGCTGTTGAAATATATCATTTACCTGTTATGTTTCCGTTATGTTTTCGCTTGGGTTGTTTGACCTGCAGGCAAAAGCCAAAGGAACTGTTGGTTTACAACTCCTTGGTAGTGATGCAATGGCAGAAGCGCTGACAGTGGCACAACTACACATTTTCAAAACGCATGTACATTGTTCAAAACAGCTGGTTCAACATGCCATTACTTTCCCAGAGCAACACAACATATGTTTAATACAGTACTTGATCAGAAGAGCTACAGGCAAAAGGATCTGAGACACCACTGTGTACAGTAATTTAAATTGTTCCTAATGCATGCCCTTTTTTGATTGAATATATGTTGTTTTATTATTGCTCAGTGTTTTATGTTGCACCTTAAGCCGAGACAAGTTCCTACGTTTTTGAATTTGTTTCATTGACAATGGCAATAAAACTCTTTCTGATTCTGATTCTGATTCAGTATTTTAAAATTTCATAAGAACAAGTTGAAATTAACTCATATTTACACGTTTAAAAAAACGTTTAAAACACTTTTGCTTTAGGTTGTTTTGGTAATTGTTCCTATCGCTATCCTGATCGCCAAAGATTATATTATTTTACCCGTTAATGTTTTCTGTAGTTACAGATTAAATACAAAGAGTGATTTGTTAGCCACACAACAAGTCCAAAGATACCAGGTTATAGTCATAAAATAAACTATTCAAATCTTGGCTGTCTTTCTTTCTCTGCCAAATTATTTGTGGTCGTTCTAGGCACATCTCATTAATCCTGGTTTCTTTTTATCGGTTACAACTGATCTGAACTGAAGGAGGGAAAGCCTATTATTATTTGCCGCCTGTGCTCCCCCTTTTCTCTGACAATTACCGTGCATGTAAGAGAAGACACTCTGAAGTCGTCAGTGATGTAACAGTGGAGCAAGACGGGGAGGAAGACAAACACAGCATTAGCACAATTCAACTGTCTTTAACATAACATGGCAAATATTTTCAGGCTGCACATCTTACCTTAATAATTACATTGGAACCGATTCTTTTGTATGGTGAATTGTGCCAACCCTTGTGTGCATTTGTATTCTGTGTGTTTTTTAGCCATGGCTGCCTTCCCTGACAGGCTATTTCCTTTGAAGCTCGAGGCTGGTTCATCCCCCACACACACACACACACAAATTTTGCACAACGGGAATATACAGGTCAGGCATTGGGAATCACGGTATAGGAATGGGCAGAGTCCTTGGGATAGCGAGGCATCATGATAAGGACCCATGGGATTTCTGAAATGGAAGTGGGTCGGGCCAATTGATCCGGAGTATAAACCCTTAGGCGGAGTTGAGGTGGTGCTCAGTCATGTGGTGTAACCTCACAATAGCAACTCCATTATTCTAGTAATGATCCCGGATTCTCGTGACCAATTAGACACTATTCCTTTGCATTGGTTCGACTTCAAAAAAGAGCCGTCGCAATCGCGCAAGAATGCTTTCAGGACATTTCTGGAGAATGTGCATATTTAATCCCATTTGCTGCATAATTACTTCACATAATAACAGCTAATAGTGCAGCAGTGAGCTCTGTTTAGAGATTATTAAGTGTCAGGTTTTTATTTTCAGGCTAATATATGCCGTCAAAATACGATGGCACAATGCTGTTTGGTGAAACGGCACTCAATCATAACAATGGTTTTCCGGAGCACACTGCTTTATGTAGCAATCTAACCAAGAAGTGCTTAAAAGTGGCGTATAAAACATTGTTATTGGCCAGCGTTTTCTTGCACCTTTCCTAAAAATGTCATTAAAGTCTACCCCTTATGCTGGCTATTTTCTTTTTAACAAGCTATTAAAGCAAGCAAAAACATAACCTTTCTGACTCAAGTAACTAATTACAAATGATCAAACACATCTCTGGAACCTGGCCATTAAAACACATGCATTTTAGTTTTAGTGTTATGAGGACTGTGATGTAGCTGGATTCAATCATGGTTTCTAAATGTCACTAAATACAAGGCACCTTTAAGGAAGATTCATATCACACAGGGTCACAGTTTATAAGCTGTGAGGGAGGAAATGAATCCATCATGTTGGACTGTAGATAATGCAGTACTGCTGAACAGTTATAGAAGAGGAAAGACAGCAGTGATACCAGGCTTTTGAAGAATTCTTTATTGAAAGAAAACTATCCGTTTGCATGAGAAGTGGGCTCATTCAGAATCTCCAGAAACATGGTAAAACCAAAAAACGACTTAAGGGCATTTTAGGGTTTAGTTATTCCTCGTAGGGGTCAGGTATTGGGGGATTTTCTATCCCCTAAAAAGTTGTTAATATTTCTTTGTAGATAAATCTCTATGCTTTGATAACACAGCGTTGCTCAACTGGTAAGTTAAAGTTTTCCGGAGGGAGAAGCGGCAGCCAAAACGCGCCAGTGTCCTTCTCCTTATCCAGCCATGTGAACTAAGTTATCTAACCATCCACTACCACCTTTCACATGGGGTAATCGGGTTTGATACCCACTGGTGCATATGACGCAAGGCCCCTTGTGTTACTGCCTACCTCATACAATGATGATGTTATTGTCAGGGCAAACTAGGTCTGCGTCAATTGTTGAGGAACCAGAGCAAATTGATGGAAAATGGGCTGCTGGAACAAGACAGAAATGGAAAAAATGCAATAACAAGGCTGTTTGAATGCTATGACTCTAGTAAGTCAGAGGTTTTACACGCAAAGACTGTGGGCAAAATGGTAACTTCAAAACTCACAATCAATAACTAGTAGCTCAGTGTTCTATTATCCACAAACGGCAAGGGGGCCACCATCAGTTACCACCTCACCAGCTGAACGCTAAGAGTGAGCTGGACATCTACTCTCTCATCCACACTACCAGGATACAGCACTGACACTGGAAAGTCGAATGTCGGACTTGGAAAGTGTGACAAAGAGAGAAAAGGTAATCCATACAGCAGGGTTCTCATTCCCAAAAGGAACAATAGTAGACATTGATAGCAGTTACAAGTACCGTGGAATACCATAAGCAAATGACAAACTCAAAGAGGTACAAGGAAAGCAGCAAATACCGCCAACAAGTAAGGCAAGTCCTAAGAAGTCAGCTCAATGGCAAGAGCAAGTCCTGGGCAAAAAAACAGCTACGCCATGCCAGTGGTCAATACCTTGCCGGAATAATAAGGTGGCCAAAGGAGGAGCAATAGACCACATTTGTTAAGACACAAAAGCTCCTCACCATGTATGGTGGGTGGCCAAAGGAGGCGCAATAGACCACATATGTTAAGACACAAAAGCTCCTCACCATGTATGGCGGGTGGCCAAAGGAGGCGCAATAGACCACATATGTTAAGACACAAAAGCTTCTCACCATGTATGGCGGGTTCCACGCTAAATCCCACACCCCGATGCAAGCAATAAGGAAGGAGGCTGAGGACATCAGGCATCTCAGTCTAGAAAAGTGCAGTCCTAGGAACAGCCAAGTACTGTGCAGAACCCTCAAGCTCCCAAGCCTTTGTTAGAAACCTGAGCTTGGAAGGATGAGAGACAAACCCAAAAGTAAAAGTATACCTAAAAGTATGCAAAATAAAATATGTACATAGTTTAAAAAAAAACAACAACATACAAACAGTTTTTGCTTTATCTGAACTTTCAGTTTGAGCTTTATCAGAACTAGTATAAGACCATATGGTAACATAAAGAAAGTACTCATATTTTGTATTAAAAATTATAGTCTGTTGTCTACGTAATATCATTTTTGCATTATAATTCTGGTCTATTTGTATTGAAATTGAGTTTGAAATGTTAGCTTTGTGACAACTCTAATGGGCAGTGTAAAGGCTAAGTTTTTACAGCTTGACAAATAGATGAAAGACAAAATATCTCTTCTACTTCCAAATATAGAACATTTTCTTGTCATTAGGTGTTTATTTTAGAAATTGCCTGTTAACTTTATGACTCCTAAAAATTATATGAGCAAGTATGCCTTAAAAAATCAAAGACATTGTTTATACTCTGGGCATGTTTATTTTTGGACATGTCTTTTACAGTGCATAAATAGACCATAAATATACTGTTGAGCTAAAAGTAAATCATATCAGACGGCTTGCACTTTTGGGAAACTGATGCTAAAATAGATCTAAAGAGCTTTATTGATAAACACACAAGCATCAGACCCTGACTGCCACTGTCTTCACTCCTGTCAGTACAGGGAGATGACAATGCTTTTTTTTACTGTTGCAGTTGTTTCTGCGGCAATAACAACAACGGCACGTTCCCAGCAGCATGCATTGTGGATGACACATCTGGCAACCCATCACGTTTACCCAGATGGCACCAGATCCAGGGTCCACCAATCGGTATTCAGCTCACACCCTCACAGGTAGGGCAGTGCTGGAAGTCACCGCTGGGACACACACATTCGCCTTATGTTGTTGATTGGCGAGCTCAGAGGTGTTGACAGTAATCTGGCCTCCAACATGAAGCAATGAAATATTACATGTGGCGACCTGTTTTACTGAGCTTTGTAAAAGGGTGAAGATTGCGCGTCCAAGATTGGCTTGAGTGCTAAACCCCAAAAACATTTTTTTTAAAAATTGAACATTTTCAGGGGTTGCACATCTTCATTTAAAAAAAAACAAAAAAGGACAAAGATACTCACGTAACTTTTTTATTTTGCTACAACAAACAAATAAATGCTAACGCATTTCGGCGTGAAGCCTTCCTCAGACCAAAACGCCTTCCTCAGTTAGCGTTTGTCTGTATATATATTATATATATATATATACAGACAAACGCTTATATATATATATATATATAATATATATATATATATTATATATATATAATATATATATATATATATATATATATGTTATATATATAATTATATACACATAATATATTATATATGTGTATGTGTTTTTTTTTTTTTTTTTTTTTTTTTTACACACACGTGTATGAAAGCCTCTACTTGTACCCTCTCACCACTATGTGGCGCTGTGCTGTTGTGTTGTATTGTGATTTAATCGCAGTATACACGTGACAAACTGCTTAGCCTATTGCGTTTGTATGACTTGAGAATTTGTTTTGTTTGGAAGATAACCTAGCACATGTGTTTTACTATTACTTAAAGATTTCTCTCCATTTACATTTGTTTTAGACCACTACACGGAAAAGCAGTAATTTTTTGCCACATTGCCCAAAAGGTATGATCCGTCCAATAGCATAAATATTTTGACCTCATTCTCTCATAATTTTGCAAAGTTCTTGAAACTTTACCATCAGTAGTTTCAATATTTCATAAAAGATAAAGGGGAACTTCCTTCCTCAAATAGGTTTTGTACTCCTCTGTTGTATGAATCCACAATTGAAATGTGGAGGAAAAATCTGACAACTGACAACTCACAATGTGTAAACTCATGTGCGTGTGCAGGTACACACTGCAATCACGTAATTCCGTGTGAGCTGCGGTGTTCTTGTGAATGAAGTCTCGTTTATCCTGCACCAAAAGAAAGATGTCGCTAGAAGTGTCCCTCAAAGCCCCTGTGCTTCACCAGAACAGTCAAAACTGCCTTGTGCACTTCTGCGTCCGGGCTCTCTCTCTCCCCTCTGTGTGCCTAGTGTGTGTGCGTGTGTGTGTGCGTGCGTGTGTTTGCGTGTGTGCGTGTGTGTGCATAGGCTATAGGTAATAAGCTGCTCTGCCACTGCGCAACGATGGAGCTATCGCAGAGATGGAGATGACGCAAACAGACTCAGCTCTCCGAAAAAGTGTTTCAAGACGAACATGGCGGCAACTTAACCGCGGTCCTAGATGACAATGGCCACCGGGACAACTGATTCGAAGCTTCCCTGCCAGCGACGGGACAGAGACACCAGGCTGCGTGCTTCACTGTGTCTCGCCGCTTTCCTTTAAGTCAATCTGCAACACAAACGGCGCGCAGCACCAGCAGCACCGCAACAGCTGGTCTACCCCGACCACACAGGACAGCGGATCTCGGGAGGAACAAGGGGGCATGCGGTCAAAGAGGACAACGTTTCCCATCGGAGAGCCATGGAGAACCGGGATGCGGCAGCGCGAAGCTTAATCTGTGCGGGCGCGTTAATTGGACCGTTTACAGGAGGAGAAGCGAGTGGAGTCCACCTCCCCCAAAGTCAATGAGTATTGTGGCAGAGCAGCCCTCGCGGTGGAGTCGGCCAGGGCAGCGCTTTCCTAAAATATGACCAGGGGTGCTTGGATGCGTCGGCAGCATGATGAAGGCTTAAAATACTGGTTCGCACCCCGAGAGAACGAAAAGCCATTCACCGAATCGGAGCGGGCCCAGAGATGGCGCCTGTCGCTGGCCTCTCTACTCTTCATCACCGTCCTGCTCTCTGATCACTTGTGGTTCTGCGCGGAGGCCAAATTAACGCGGACCCGGGACAAGCGCTGGGACGAGGGGCTTGCCGTCACGGACATGGGCGAATACTCCCCATTCTACCCTCAAATGACACCCCACCCCTACCGACTTGCCGGAGAGCCCCCAAACACTATTTTTCTAGAGAATTCTATCAAACCTCTGCGGCGGATGGACACCTGTCGCCCGGACAGTGTGTCCAAAGACTGCTACACTTTCACGGACGCCAAAACCGTGTGCCAGGGCCTCTCCAACAGAGGAGATAACGGAACACAGTTTGCCTACGTAAATCTGAGTGATTTGTACCTTTCGTTTTGTAATTCCTACTCACTTTTGGATTTGTTTAACGGGTTTACGAGTGTGAACAATACAAATTGCACGAGCCTGGACGAGCAGGGATGCGCTGAGTGTGTGGAGGCTTTCCAGCTGCTGGACCAGCAGGCAGAGGACAACTATGAGGAGTTTGAGACCCTCATCAGAAAATACGAGACAGATGTGTACTCTGTCAGGACCTGCATGGAGGAATGCAAGGTAGGACTAACTCTGGAGGTCACCGAAACGCTCACACAAGTGAACAGAGGGTCCCCTGGCATGAGTGCGCCCAAGGTTATTATGGCAACATAGGCACATCTGTCAGAGTGATAGTATTTATTTTCCAGACTCTTACTGCACTGCACCCTCTGACTTTGTGGTCCCACTGTAAACTAAACCATTCAAAACATGCAAAACTCAAAGTACAGCCATGCAAAAGTATCCATAAACAGGAAGGGGTGTGTCATAAAAGTCACTTAAAATGTTGTGTTGCTGACATTTGAATTTTAACTTGTCAATTCCACAAAGGACACTGATTGCTTGAATAGATTGTTCAATGTTTATTTCACTGAATGCAATTTAGAGCATCAGTGATTTGAATGGATGAATAGAGTGATGTAACAAGCAAATCATGGCTCATGCGCAAGCATCTATAATACAGACAACACGCTTTTACATCTACTGTTAACAGTTAAAAGGGTCATGCCTGCCAATACTTAAATGACAGCAACCCCACTGGACTGTCCCATCCCCCTCTGCATCTCTGTCTTTTCTAAAGCTAATCTTCCTCTGCTACTTTGTGAGTGTAGAGCTGACATTTGACTTTTAGAGAGCGAGGAGCAGCTCCCCATCAGTGACACTATTAGACAATTGCCGAGTTCTCCATTTAGTTCTCCACACTGGTGATTCATGCTACTAATTTCAGCTTTTGTATTGTCCCCAGCTTGCTTGTTGTGGCAAGAAACATAGTGGTTTAGTGACTCTTCTGCCAAAAAATCTAGACTACAATCATTAGCATAAAATAATGGCTAACAAATAAAGGAAATTGCACATAAGTAAAACCCTGACATCAAAATAATGTACTATGCATTTGTAAACAGCTATTTCCAACATCATAACAGTACTTTGCCCTCTGCCTTCTGATGCATTATACATGTATGTTATTTGTTGGGCAGTGGACTGTGGCTGTCCATGATGTAGCTGTGTGTGCAGCTGTCCGTGGTGCTGAAAATACAATGTGCAAGTGACTGCTTTTCTGGGAAGTCACTGGGGGAACTTTGGCTGTAAACATTTTTAAATGAGGTTGTGGTGTTTTTGACACTGTGGTTAATAGTGGGGAGGAGTTGTTGTTATGATTAGTGGATGTACCCTGTAGCTGAATAATAGCCTCAATAGCATGCAAATGGACCCAGTGCACAGGTCAGGAATAGCCCTTTTGGTGATTTTGTATCTTGCAAGTGATGTTGAGCAAGGTCAGATGTGTTGTGACTGTTCCTTATTTGCGTGATGCTTGCCATGAGCGTGAATTGTTCGTAAATGTTGATTCCCTTAGCTCTCGATGATCGCTGACTTCCACTCTAGGCTAATGCATTAAGACAAGTAAGGCCATCGCAGTTTCTTAGTCCCCTTTAGCCAAATCTGAATTGCTAATCTGCCTGAATGTTGGAATGACCTTTGCGGAGACACAGTACCCTGAGCCTTCAGCATCAAACTGCCGCTCCTTGAGAAAGCGCTCAGCTGGACAATGAAAAGAAACGAGACCTTTAGAAACAATAATTGTTAGTGCTTTCCCTGACACTAATTGGTGCTCATTTTATTATTTTGACAGAAAGCTTCTGGAATATTGTTTTAACTACATTATAGTATTTAATTGTTGAGAGACAGCATTTTGACTATTATACTAAACAGTTTTTTGTTTGTTGTATACATGTCACTGCAGGCAAGGAAAGGCAGTCTAGGTAGATCAAGGTAATACATTTTTATGCATTCTTTTGGCATATTCATTTTATTTGGTGAATGAAGTAGTTTTAACTATTATTGGCTGTAAATGAGATTTAATCTAGATTAGGGTTTTAAAGTGGTGGAAAATCATCCACCACTTTGCAACTCTATTTTAAAACTCAGAAATGTTGGGAGTAAAAAAAAACAAACAAACTTTCTTTTAAAAAAATATATAAACATCCAGTAGTCCATTAATGGTATAAATATTGAACGAGTATTGGAAATACAATTTTTGGAAGTGACACTGGATGAGAAACTAAACAGGAAATCTCATAAAAATATGCAAAAATATATCAGTCTTACATAAAGTCAGGCATTTTGTCAACCAAAATGCATTAAGGTTTCTATACTGTACATTGCTCTAGCCTGATGGTATTTTTTTTCCTGGAAGTTTGGGGAAACACACACAATTAAACCTCTGATTACATTACCCAAAAAAAAAGCAGTAAGAATTATTCATAAAGTCCATTTAAGAGAGCACACTAACCAACTAGTTATTAGATCAAAATGATTGAAATTACAAAATCTTATGAAATTACAAACACTCACGATGATGCATACAGTGAGAAAGTTGCTGTTGCCATAGCTATACAAACTTTGTTCTCTTCAACATCCGATCATCAAGACAGCAGGCGGAAGCTCCACTTCTCTCTGCTCTTTGCCCGAACCATACAGAAACCACTGGGAATATGTGGCAGGAGAAAAACTCTGGAACTTGTAAATGTAAAACAGTTTATGTAAAATGTAAAACCCAGTTGTTTAAACAAAATGTGTTTTTTTGTTGTATGATGAAATTTCAAGAAAGAGGCAGATATTTATACGATTTTTTTTTCTTCTCTCTGCTCCTTTTCGATTGTGATGATAATTTATGTTAACGTAAGTCACACACAATTGAAATAAAGAATCATAAAAACAAAAAAAAATATCTTTCAGTCAGTCAGTCAGATAAACAGTTAAACGTGTTGATTTAAAAAAATTTTTATCTTCACCTTATTCCGGAAGTCCGTCTTGTGCGCTGCCATACGACGTAATCCTTCTTCCAGTTGTATTAGTTAACATAGGGTTGTCGACCTCGAGAGAAAATAAGTTCTACACAGACTAAAAGGGCATTTTCAGGCCACCCAGGGAATCGGTGCATGGTTGACTTGATGGTCAGATGAACATTGGATATTTTACACAAATCAATCTACTTTTATAGCATATTTTAGTGGCAAGACTTTTCCCTCACTCTCCATTTAAACCAACGCCAATTCCCGCTGGACCGGAAGTGCGATCACAACGAAAGTGGGCACGATCACGTGGGATAAGAAGTGGGTGAGGCGGGATAAGGTCAATAGCCTAATTTGATTCTGCCCACTCATACAATTAATACAATAAGGGCCTCATTCCATTAGAAACATTTGGTTGATTTTTTTTTTTTTTTAAATAATTTCGAATGGTAGTTGGATTTTCATATTTAGTACATACTTGTATTTATACATTACAGAACTATGTACAATACAAACATTACTTGGTACGGCTCACAGGGAATAAATATGTGGTTGAATACTTGTTTTTGTGTGTCTCAATGTGTCTTTATTGTGTCTCTTGAGCACAATAATTTTATCGCAGTTGTCAGTGAGCCTGTAGCATATATTCTAGCATACACAGTCACATACTGTAAATACTAAATTGTTTGTTTTGATCGTAGCACTTAGCCTTTTTGGTTTTGTCTTTGTCAGGTATAATATGTTATGTAATGTCAACAATCAATCATTATCATAATAATAATAACAACAACAACAACAACAACAACAACAACAGCAAAACACATAGTAAGGACTACAAAGGCCTAATAATTTGATATATGAAAACATGTTTCATATTGAAGTCCTGTTGGTCGTCGTCTTCTCACACTCACAGCACACCAAGCCTTCTTGTGCAGTGTTTCTAGCAGGTCCAGACCTGACTGTCCCTTCCGGTGTAATTTAATTTACACTCCCATAATTCCCTTCTTCTCTGGTGGCTGTGTCTCAAGGGCTCCTGGCTTCCAACATGTTGATCATGTGCTTGCTGCCTCGATTTGTCACTGTCCTCTGCCTGGTATTTCGCTTCCTCTTTGCCTCCTCCTCTCCTCTGTCTTCCAACTATGTGTGTGGCTGTCCATATCACCTCCCTCCACCTCTCCATACTTCCCTTCAGGAGTCTTGAAAAGGCGTGGGTGTGCAGTTCTCTTTTCCAGCTGGTCTGATAGATACCGATCTAGGTTATGGTCTGTTTTCTCCCTTTCAATTACAGCCTTGTACACTGAGAGTTTCTTCTTTTGGCCCCTCGGTTTATTGACCTTTTCTCCTCCAAAACTATAGGCCTGTAATGTACAGTATATTGCAAGAGTCAAAGTCCTTGTTCAGAACAGTTTTAGCTCTTTGTAGTACAGCAGTTTTAATTTAGATGCAAATACCTTGTTGGGTTGCTTTTCATGTAGATCTAATGTAGTGTAGTACTGGTTTAGCACGGTGGTAGACCAGATCCATAACCCTCTCTGGCTATGGATATTAGTTCTTGTTTTGACCTTTTAGACCTTTTTTCATATATGTCTTATTTCTTACTAGTTTAACCTCTAATCTGGTATTTTTGAATAAAAGGAAATTCACATCTTAAACCTACAAGTGTGTTGAAACATGTTATTGTCATTATTACAATTATTATTATTGTATTATTGCATTGATACATTATTCAACATAGTTATTGCTCCATATAGCAACGCTGTTGTTTGGTTTTCCTGACAACCTTACCTAGTCGACATCTGTGTAATTAGGCTACTCTAACTATATAACATGTATGGATGTAAGTGTAATTAAAAGCAACATTATGTCTGAGACTTATGGCGGGTCCAAGTTAACGAAGCATGGAAGAATCACATAAACCAGCACTGATTAGATTAGGTTGACCAATATTTGCACTACAGCTGAAGAACCAACAGATAGATGCCCCCATTCACGCTAGGATGAGGGGTCTTTGGAAGTATAGGCTAATGCAGGTTTTGTGTTTGACTTGGATCATTTGTTTCATTACCTTCAACATGGAAGTGACGGTTTACCGAGCAATAGCAATAGTTTATTGTGGTTTTGTTTTTAAGAAAAGGAAGGAGAAACCAGAAATCGAAGTTGAACTTAAAATAATTTATGCTACACCACACACAATTGTGTTCAAGAAATCTTTTCCATTGCTAAAATTTCATTGCTATGACAACCCAGAAGAAGATCAGTAAATGGTAGACAAGGTAATCTTTTACCTGCCACTAAACTAGATGGTTCCCAGTTCAGGTATTTTTGTAGTAAACCTGTTCAAACAGCACATTAATAATTTCCAGTTTGACACCTGACGACCAAATTGTTCCATTATCATCACTGACAGACCCCACTTCTCTGAACATCTTGCTGCTCTGCTTGAAATTCAATTAGGGCTCTGTGTTGCTTCTGTGGCCAGCTCAAATACAGCCAGGGAAACCCCCCTTTACATGAGCAGCCTGTGTTTGTCTCTATCCGGTGCAGAGATAAGCCAATGTGTGTGTGTTCCAACAACAAATGTACACCAGCCAGGCGCTGTCCCTGGAAACGCTGGACAACAATAGGACCACGCTGTTTCCTTTTTTTTTTTTACGAAAAAAAAACGTCCTTTGTATTTAATTTTCCTTTTTTTGCTTTGGCTCCGGTGGGGCATAGATCATCTATTAGGCTCCTCCACTTTCCTTTGTCTCGGGCTGCCCGTGTTTAATTTTAGGTCATGCTAAATCTGCTTGTTTTGCAAGAGTTTTATTGTATCGACAAAAGTTTATGCATATACTATCCTACATTCAGTGAGGAAAAATAAGTATATGAACCACCCTGCAATTTTGCAAGTTCTCCCACTTAGAATGAGGGGTCTGAAATGTTCGTAGGTGCATTCCCACTGTGGGATAATCTAAAAAAAAAAATCCAGAAATCACATTGTATTATTTTTAAATAATTTATTTGTATGTTATTGCTGCAAATAAGTATTTGAACAACTGCCAATCAGCAAGAATTCTTTCTCTCAAAGACCTGTTAGTCTACTTTTAAAAAGTTCACCTCTACTCCACTTATCAATCTAAATTAGTAGCACCTGTTTGAGCTCGTTAGCTGCGTAAAGACACCTGCCCTCCCACAATCAGTCAGACTCAAACTGCTACCATTGGCAAGACCAAAGAGCCGTCAAAATTGTAGACCTCCACAAGGCTGAAAAGGGCTACGGGGCAATTGGCAAGCAGCTTGGTGAAAAAAGATCAACTGTTGGAGCAATTGACTATTTAGAACATGGAAGAGGCTAAAGATGACCGTCAATCCCCCTCCGACTGGAGCTCCATGCAAGATTCGTCGTGGAAAACTTAAGTAATAGTTATCAAGACATAAAGTAAAACAATGGAATCACTTTTGTTTTGTCTCAAAAGTGAATGGTTTAATTCTGTTGTACAATCAGAATTAATCTCTGTCCCTACTCCAAAACATCTCGTCTGTCCCTTCCTAGTCTAATGTCGCACAAAGGGATTCATGTTCTTTTATAGAATACAGGTCAAACATGTCACATGACATTTTATTTATTTATTTATTTATTTTATACAGGGAAAACCCAATAAGAACATTTCTCTTTTTCATGGGTACCCTGTTAAAACACAACACAAAATAAACAACAAACACAGGATACTAAAAGACAAATAAAACATTCAATAAAATTAACCAATACCGAAAAACACATTTATACATACAATATGTGATAAGATGATATAAAACACATTTATACATACAATACGAGACAAAATGATATAAAACAAGTGCATGTGCTTGACCAGTGCTTTAAAATCATTAAAAGGCATAAAATGATTTGATTTAAAAAGTCTCAGTGTTTTGTTCCACAGGGAGGAGAGCAAAGTTGCTGAAAGCCTTTTTTCCTGTCTGTGTGTTAAAACGATGGGATTGTAAGATAAAAATGTCCTTAGACCTCAAACTGTGAATACCTGATCTGATGTGCAATGAACTTGATAAATAATCAGGCAAAATGCCAACTAGAGCTTTATACACAAACAAAAGGCAGTGCTGTTCTCTTCTTGCATCCAATCATTGCCATTCTACTTTAGAATATAATTCACAGTTGTGCGTTCTGTATCTTTCTCCTGTAATGAACCTTAGAGCTGAATGAAAAAGAAGAATGCATATATATAATGTCACCATAATCTAGAACTGAAAGAAATGTAGCCTGGATTAACTGTTTTCTACAAATAAGAGGAAAACATTCTTTATTTCTAAAGAAGAATGACAATCTGGCTTTAAGATTATTTGTCAGCTCTTGTACGTGTTTGTTGTTTATCTCCTTCAACAAAGGAGACATGCATCACACGGAAAGTTACTGGCCCAAGAGGCCAAATTCTGGATCCAGGAACAAGAGTAGAGTTGATTACATTTACATTCTGATCGTCTGTCACTGGAGAGCACAATGCCCTGGTGTGAAAAACTAAAACTAGGCTTGGCCTTGAGACTTCCTGGGCACCTGAGTATGTCCCCCAAGCAGACAGAGATAGGTCTTGGATCAAAAGGAGACACAGCAGACGTAATTATCAGGAATATGCTAACAGTATTGTCTAGGTTCGAATTAGGGGTAGAAAGTCTATGATGACACAGAGCATAAGGGCAAAATGATATTTTTCCATAACAGATCTCACCTCGCGGGGTCTCGACGATGATAAGAAAGGTTAGGAATCAGCCCAGAACTACGGGAGGAGCTGATCAATGACCTGAAGAGAACTGGGACCACAGTTTCAAATGTTACTGCTGGTAAAACACTAAATGATACAATGAGATGTTGGGATTATTATTATTTTTTAGATTCTGTCTCTCACAGTGGAAAGGCACCTACGATGAAAATTTCAGACCCCTCTAAGTGTGAGAACATGCGAGATTGCAGAGTGTTCAAATACTTATTTTCCTCACATCAACATAAGTAACTTTACATAGTTTTAATGTAAATGGTTTCAATGTAAAAAAAAAAAAAAGGAGTACGGCTTAGAGATGTTTTTTGCGATATGTTCACATTTGGATAGAAGGGTCACATGCAGGTTAGTTGCACCTTTTGAGAAGGTTGGAAGCTCGTTCCAAAAAGAAGTTCTACAATGATGGCAAAAATATTAAGGTGAGAGACTTCATGTGAAGGTGAAAGAATCTTAAAAGTAGATACCGGTATTTCAATTTATAAGAACATTTTAGAAAAAAAAATATTTCATCGTGTAATGTTTTCACATATAAATGAGGCAAAATGGCTGTAATTGACAATAATTGAGACATATGAATTAAAAAAAAAAGATAGAGCCAGGCTTACATTTCTTGGTTCATTTTTTTCCTTAAATACAAAACAATTTAATTTGGATATCTCATTAAATTTTTAAGTACACTTAATCTAACTGAAAATGTGCGTACAAAACTTAAGTGATGCATCAGGAGCAAAGAAGAGCAACTACCCATCTGTTTATGCCAAAAGGATTGATAATTGGAGCAGTTTTCGTTTGTAAAGACCCCTGACAGTCACTCAAGCAGGATCACTTTTAGATGTTTTGTTTTCCCAGTCCTGACCTTTTTTGTTGTGTTGTGGTTATGTTACATCTCATTTTGTGCTGTGTAGTTATAGCAACACATATTTATTTTTATTTAATTTCTATTGGCAGGGACAATGCAGTCAGAAATAATGACAAAAAGGCTTGCACAGTTTTAAAGTGCTAATTTTCAACTCCCATCCACGTGTGGCATACATTTTAATGGTAAGATTACAGTAAAGCTGTCACTCTTGTCGTTGTCTGATCTCGCTGAATGATTTGATGAGTGGGTGATGTGTTATGTTGGATTTTTGGTGACAGAGCAAATGGAGAGAACAGGCTAGAGGGAAAGTGGTAGCTATTGATTGTCATGCTATTGTTTTTGACAATATACAAATTAACAGTTCACAGCTATTTATGGTATTTTGGTAGAGTCCTTACTTCTCAGAAGAAATTTCCAAATTAAAATAACATACAGTGTTGATGATACATTATGCATCATAAAATGTCTGCAGCACCTTGAATAACCTTAATTTTTATAAGTGGTTCGAATTGTTGAAAGAAAATAGAGAAATGGAGAAAACAGTGGAACGGATGATTTGTATTAATCAAAATCATTGGCGCATCACCCAATTCATTCTAATGTCTGTTTTTAATTCCTCAGTGTTTTATGGAAAGCAGACATTTAAATTTCCCAAGCATTTCAGTTGTTCAGTTCTGTTGATGTGTGGCAGTGATTTCAAGTTTTCACACCAAGTACCACCTTAACCAGGACTTTATCAAGCCTAAATTCGAGCCAAATATAAAATAAATTGGCACTATGTTTGTTAGGAGACTATGGATACGATAGTTCTAAATAGTGCTAAAAGTAAAAGGTGGACGAAACCAATACATTTGTCTCTGAAATAAAACAAATGCTCAAATTGAAAAGGCGCCTGCATACCACCAGAGGCAATCTGCGCCTCTGGTGGTACCGACAGTTTGAGAAACACTGGTGTAGAGCTTTGTGAGTTTGCCCTTTGTCCTGCACAAATGGGAAGTCACTAACATAAGCAAAGGGCAAACATTACTAATGCTGGTGTTCAAAGACCGATACTCTCTCAGGGTCATTTGTTACGATTGGTTTAACATGCACCTAGAAACTGTCATATTTGCATTATTGTCTCATTTCTGGCTCCAGCTGCTCAAATATGGCAATATTTCATTGTGTCAACTACTTCTTAGCACTTCAAAATACAGCAGTTCTTTGCCGTCCGCACAGAGAGGGAGCTCATTACCGATAAAAGCCATACCCTACCTCAATTACATCCTTATTTAATACATGCTTTTTAGGAATTGAGGTAGAGTAATCCCATAAGGAAACATTTTGCTTTTGCAACATGTACATTTTCATTCAGCGACATATCAAAGTGACGTAAAATTGCTTTAAAATTAGCCTCACTTTTTCTTGTCACATAGGCTTTCATTGATTTTTGCAAGTCACTTCAGAGAAATTGCATGCAGCATTAACACTTGCTGTTGTTACTTCCATGTGGGCAGCCTTTCCTTGCTTATTGCCATTCTTATTTTTAGACTCCTAACTAATGTGCCTTTGAATGTGGGCTGGAACATTTTAAAATGCATGTTTTGCTTCCCATGCATATGTGCACTGGTCATAAATACTAAATGAGACGGTAATTGATTTTGCATGTTGGGTGTGAAAGCCCTCAGACATGTCCTTATGGTGTTTCTAAAGAGCTACAAAAGTTTAGAAAAGAGTATAGCTAAAGTCATGCTAATCTATGCTGAAATCTTTCTGAACCACCTAAAATTTCCAATTGTAGCATTTTAAAGATGATCACCTTTAGTGCGAAATTAGCTTGATCTGTTTGCAAAATGTTATGTCCATGGCACTTTCACTGAATATGATTAGAATATTGTAACGCTTTGGTGGAGGTCTAGTTTCCTCAATGCAAGGTTATATTTGGTTTACGTACAAAGAGTTGTCTTTAGTGCCATTGAATAGAAAATAAAAATCCATCCATTATGCAACCATAAAAGTACTCTATGCGCTATGTTTTATATGCTTAAATGCAACCAAATTATTAACACCATGATACAATATATATATATATATATAATATAGTCTATATATATAGCCGTATTATGGCTACCCTTACAAGAGTATAGTAAATTAGCCTTTTGTGCAACTATATTTCAAAATATGGGTTAGACATAACCCATACATAGTAGGTTCATAAATCAGAGGAAAAGATCATAGGAATTCCCCACCTTCTTTTTTGTTTTTTTAACCTTGTCTCTACAACAAAACAATGCCCTGCTGAACCATATAGAAATAGTTCATAACATATGAGAATATATTAAAATTTTTTAAAGGGAAATGTGTCTATGTCTATGTGTCTATACTATATTTTAACCATTTCTCAATGATACTTGGCCGATCTGTCAGGAGCGTTGGTTGACCGTAGGGCCATACCCAGGGGCCCATCTTCAGATTCTTGAGCTTGGTTTGACCAGGACTACCTTAACTGGAGGATTTGGCAAATGAGCATGTTTTAGGTTATTCCTATAAAGAACATATTGCAGCAGGGGTTATAATGAAGGACAAAGTTGACCGCAGCAGCATTAGCCGTATTGCAGTGTGCCTCTCTGATAAAGACTGAGTGTCACTGGTCCAGTTCTCAGACTCATGTGACATTCTCACATTACTGACTCACCATCAGACTCTCACAGCACGTCCTGCTTGAGAACAACGCAGCCCACACCCACAGTACGGCACGCAAAGTAACTGTATGGACCCCTGTGCAAAATTCACAGAGGCTGGTCATGGACAGAGAGGCGGGTAGGCAATGACAAATGAAGGCTTTGATTAACAGGGAACCACCTAGAGGTATGTGTAGCTATTGCCACATCCCCCGTGCTTACTATATTTTCTCACAAACAATTCATCTGAGCACCTGGCTCCTCTAATCCTTTGCATTTTAATCGGGTTATGGGGTTTCTGTCAATGGATGAGTGAACTCAGAGTGCATGCTTCAATGCATGCTTCAGTGCAAGGCCGAAGGGGTGGGATGTTGTGCTTTTTGTTTGGAGGCTTCTTCTTCTTCTTTATTTTTAACTAAATTTTAGATTTTGTATTTATAAATTTGACAACAAATGAGATCAAACACCAAAAAACAAAGAACAAGACCAGAGAGAGCAGAGGGAATGAAAACCAATATTAGAACATAAGAACATTAAGGCATAAAGTCCCTTTTGGTCCAAAGTCTGTCAAATTTTTCCATTCCCAAATTAAGTCTGAATTTGATGGTTTGTCCATTTTCCGTATGTCCATAAAAATGTAATAATTAGAATAATAATTTGTTGATTTCAGTCCAATATGTTTGAGCAACAGGACAGTCCCAAACCGCGTGGTAATGGTGGACCTCCTTGCAACCACAGTTTTCTCCAGCTGTTAGCATTTCCTTTTTTTTTTTTTTTTCGTTTTTGTTGGCCGTAGGCTTTATTGACAGGAAAGTACAGAGTGAAATGGGGGCTGATAGAGAAGGGAGGACATGCAGTGAATGTCGGGGTCGGGAATCGAACGCACAAGCACAGTTAGCATGCAAATAGAGAGCATTTAGTGAGATACATTTTCCCAACAGAATTATTTCCAAAGAATTATAAATACCCTCCATTCTTCATCCGTCAAAACAAAATTACCCTCCCTTTCCTATTTATTTGTAAGTAGTGTAGTAGAAAAGGTTGTCCAGATTATTAAGACATTTATATAGTTTAGTTATTATGGCTCCTTGAAAGCTCAGATTTACAGTATATGTCTTAAAATTTCAATCGAGAGAGTGGTAATGGTCATTGCTTTGCTTAATTTCTTTATCATATTAACTTATTTGTAAATACCTATTAAAGTCATATTTCTCCAAGCCAAAGGATTCTTCAACATACGTATGAAAGCTTTTAAGTTGATTTTCTTTTGCAATCTTCTAAAAAACCTTTTGTGATCCAGACCTTAAATTTCAGTCCGTGCTGTTTGGTACAAAATCTTGTTCATAAGAGTACCAGCTTAAGATTTTAACATCTCTGTTTAGTTTGAGCATTTTGATTAGCTCTTTCTAGGTCGTGAAAACATAAGTTATTTTCAATGTCCTCCATATGACCCAACCATTTGTCATCTACCAGTAAAGGCTGTACAGAAACCTCTGGCATAACGTTACACTCAACATTTTTCTGTTGAGCACACTCCAGATCACAGCAGAACAGCAATACACTCTGATTTGCACGGAGATTTTTCAGTGAAGATATTGGTTTTACAAGGTTTTTTGCTTTGCCATACAAATCTTGAGATTGTTTTATTCCACTCATCGAATAGCCCGCTTGGGAATGGAAACTTTCCAACTCTGAGGAATGAGAGCTTTTTTAAGTGCCCAGTTAAATATTGTTAAAAGCAGGGAATACGTTTTTTCATACCACTCTGAGGTGAACCCATCACTCCCCAGAGAATTATTGTTCTTTAATCTCTTGATTGCAACCTGCAACTCTCTGATTGGAACCTCACACCCACAACTATCAGAAATGCAAACTCGTATCACACCTTCAAAAAAATAAAGTTAAAACAATAGCTCATTGCAAACCAGATCTGTCAACAATAACTACACCTTCTCTTTCTGCTGCTCCTCTGCAGGCCACTTGCCATGTACTTGCGTGTGTATGTGTGTGTTTGTTTTCCAAAGAGTGTGTATCTGCTCGTTTATGTGTCCGTTGTCTGTACCTGGATGATTGATGTGTCTGTGTTTTATAATGTAAATAGTGTATATATTTCTAATTTATATGAATAATCCTTGCTTGTTTTTTTATTCCCTGTTTTAGGCTGATTTAACAGCTGTCATGGGACTACAGATGAAAAATAGCCTTTTGGCTAATTCTGGCATATTCACAGAAATGTGTATTAATATGCACTGTCCCTAAAATAAATAAATAAAATGAAAAACTGTTATTTTTTTACCTATTTTTATATTTTACTTTTCGGGTTAATTGAGAGTATCCAGAAAATAATTTCTTTCATCTTATTTATTTCCTGAAATTTTAGAGAAAACAATTTTTAGTAGAAATATTCAAATGAAGATTAAATTAGGTATTTTTTAATTTTTAATTTTTAATTTAAATGTATCCACTTCTATAATATCATTGTTTGGTAAAGAGCATTTTCTTAACTACTGTATTTCCTGTAAAGTCCAATTGTTTATTTTCGCTCTTTTTTCGCTCTTTTTATAATTTCGTGTAGCACTTGAGAATTCTTATTCTTGGCGTGTTCAGCCTTCAACAATGTTAGTTTGTCATGCAAATCATTTAGCTTTTTCTGCCCCTTGTTTCTTTTTAATTGATTCATTTTGCCTCTCAAAACCCCCAGAGGATGAGTGGAGAAGTTTCACCATTGTTGTTTTCCTCCATAATGTCATGTGATAATTATTTTTTTAAACAAAGGCTCATTAAACAGGCTGGAATTAACCCTCCAAAGTGTGTTTTTATTTTCTCCAAATCCATTGTAATGTAAATAGGGGCATAATCACATCTATTGTGCCTATGTCCACATGAGTGATTTTTGATATACCTTTATTGGAAAAAAATATATAATAATAATCTATTCAAGTATCATATGTGTATAAGAGAAATGGCGAGCACTGGGATTCATCTCCCTCCAGATATCAATTAACCCTTTATTTGTTACTAACTATTAATTTGTTTTTCCTCGTTTTTTTCCAGTGCTCTTTGAGTTTGATACGTCTAATGTGGGTGCCCATGCATATTCCAATTGCTGCCACAGATTAAGGTTCCCTCAAATGGGTTCAGGTTTATAACATTAGTATAGATGGCGGAGCATTTCGCGAAGTAACAACTTCTATCAAGGCAAGGCAAGGCAAGGCAAGGCAAGGCAGGCAAGTTTATTTGTAGAGCACAATTCATACACAAGGCAATTCAAAAGTGCTTCACACACACAGGAAAAAATGCATTAAAATCACAAAGACATGGCAGAAATCACAAAATCTAAATCAATAGCAATCCTTTAACCAGTATGAATCTGCCATATTTATCTTTATGTTCAAAACCCTGTTCGAAAGCTATTCGGTTCGAACACCGCTCCCTGGCTTCTCATTGTCCCTTGCATCAAAAAAGGAAAACGGATGTAGTTTTAGCTTGCAATAATTGAACAAAGTATTTATTGCTTTTCCACAAAGAGTACACTGGCTTTTGAGTTAATTTTGTTTTAGTTAATTCAAACAAGCATAGGCAAGGCTTTATTTGAGATCAACGGTACCATGTAATAACATCAATAAAAATCTGCAATAAATACACTTTTTCTTATTGCCAAGTATGAAAACATGGCAATACTTTGAAGTAAATGTCCTTGTTTGTGCATTCTCAGCTCATACTGTAATTGTATGAATGGAGACAGAGATAGTTGCATGTTTCTTTTGCTGTTTCAGCAGGGTAGTGTAATTACCAACTACCGTCAGTTCCAGTTACCACATCACTAACATTTGCTTTATTTGTTTCAAGAGGCTGACCCGCCGTTGCAACACTTCCAAACTGCATTTGAGGAAGCCCACTACTGAAATGCTTGCAAATGAGTTTGTTTTTGCCCTCACCGCCTTCATTATAAAGCAAAGCGACTGATTATTCACATCACTACTCCATTGGCACCTAGCAACCGACCCTTAAGTACCGAGGACGAGCCTTTTTGGTGGTAACAAGCCTGCTTCAATGCTGCTTTGGTGGGCATGTTGAGTGTTTTCGCTGAATGTGTCCACACTGTATACCCAAATAAGTTCTGGGAAGAGGGAACTGATCACATAAGTTAATGGACTAAATGTGGGTATATCGTGGGTTGTCGGTGGTGCACTGGTTAAGGGTTTGCAATGTGATGGGTTACTGTGCCACCACATCATTAGGGTTCGCTTCCTGGCCTGGATCAAGTGTCTATACTCTCTCTCTCTCACGCTACAACTGTCCTGTTGGAGAAAGCCTTCTGGTCAGAAAGATCTAAAAAAAAAAAAAAGATTAATGTGATTCAATTAATATAATTGAGTTAGTGTACTGAACTTAGACCATATTAAATGCTCAACCTATTACATGACTTCAATATCTTGCTTAATAATGTTTTATTTATTTGCTTTTAATATTATTATTATTATTTTATCTCTTGAAGTGTGACGCAGGTATTTGATTGTGGCTGTAAAAGGGATTGGTCTTTGATGGCAACAGAAAGAACACAGCAAAGGAACAAAAAGAGCTGTTGACGAGTGCCTTAGCAGTATAACAGTTTGGGTGCATTTGTGAAGGTGTGAAAAAGAATGATGGATGAAGTAGCTATGAAGTATATAGAATCTATAGTGTGAGTGCAGTGTGTGAGTTCTTGAGACGAATGCAGACACCCATTCTCCAGATGTTGAAAAAAGTCTTTGACTTGAAGAAACAGGACTTTTATAGGTATTTACATTATATTATTATTATAACCAAGAAATGAAACAAAGTAATGACCATTATAACCCTCTGAATATTTATTAAGGCTATTAAATCAGAACTTTCAAGGGGGATAATATGTAAATTATATAAAATTATTAACAATTTGGACAGCCACTCTCCTAATTATATAAAAAAAATACATGTGAAAGAGAGGATAATTTTTTGACTGACGAAAAATGGTGGAAAGAATTCTGTTGAAAAATGTTTTGTTTTTCATAAAACAATGTCAAACTGCCCATTATTCACAATGAAATTCCAGCTCTTTGAGAAACTGTGGCAGGCAGAAGGCAGACCATTACAGTGTTTTTTGGGACTGCCCTGTTGCTCGGAATTATTGGACTGAGATCAGTAAAGTGCTACAGACTGTTTTCGACATCACTATCCCACTGGATTTCGGAACTATGTACTTATGCCTCAGGAGACCTGCAATGGACACAATAAACGGTTACCTCTGGAGCATACTCCTGGTAACAGCAGAAAGCCCCTCAGGATGACACAAATTTCCCCAACAATCAAGGACTGGATGGACATTATATTGGACATTCGTAAAATGGAAAGAATTACATTTGGGGTTGAATTGAAAATGGACAAATTGGACTAAATGGGACGTTGGGCTTATGTGCCTTAATTTATTCTTTTTTTTCTAATGTGCATTTTTCTCTAATGCATATTAGTTTTTGTTTACTGTTCCAGCTCTGGTGTTGTTTTGTTTCATTGTGGTTTTTTTATATGCTTTATATGAAAAAAATATAAATTGAATTTTTTTTTTTCTAATTGTGTAAGAACGCCCTAAAAACCCCATATGTTTGGCTCTGATTTGCTGATGTCCGTCCTTCTCTCATCCTTATTTCACACTACACTGTCCGATCCAATAAAGTGAAGTAAAAAATGTTTTACAATCAACGTAACTCTTTGTTTTTTTAATAGTTACGTAGATAGTAAAACGTTTTTCCCCCCCCCAAAAAAAGGCCTACCTTGGGCATCTTTTCTTGATGATGGCTTTGATTCAAATAGCGCCTTTCAAGACACTCCTAATGCTTTGCAAACAGTCTGGTGACAAGTTAATTAGTCCTTTATATATATTCTTTATATACAAACAGAACAGTTTAGACTGAAGTGAAACGTTGATGTTTTGGGGACATACTAAGAATACAATGTGTTATTTTAAGCACAAACTCTTTATTTGGTATTTGTATATTACTATGAACTATAACGTTTATTTGAAAAAAATATTTAATATGCTTTTAAATGGTTTGTGGCATGTACAAAAAATGTTACCGATTACTCAATTAATCGAAGAAAATAATTGATAGCTGCAGCCCTAATAAATTGTGTACAGTGCTGAAATAAAGGCCTTAATATTTACGTGTCTGGGTTTTTTTTAACTTTATTTTTTAAATAACATCCCACAGAAATGTTTTTTCTTGGTGTAAAACATTATCATAAAGTTGCACACAGAGAAGCTAATCCAGCAAAGGGCCCACTGCAAAGATGGATTAGTCTTCCACTGAGCCAGATACTAGGCAGAGGAGGGGAGTAAGGGGGGTAGCATTTGTGTGACAAGTAACTTCTGTGATAACAATTTTGGAGAACACTTGATATGCGAATGTGAAAGAAGAAAAGGTCTGTAGGAACAGCGGACAAAGATATCATCTCAGAAACACATGTATTTATCCAGGTTGCTACAGCACACTTATTGAGTGGATGTCTGGATAATCAAATCTTACTTGAGGGAGATAACAGGAAATCAAATTTGAATGGCTAGCAAAGGACATTCAGGACAGTACTGTGCACAGCTGGTGACATCATTTTTCAACAACTTTCTCCATAGTCTGTATTAGAGCAGAACAATTTGGGGAAAATTGCGATGTGTGTTTTAATAGTCTGATTCTGTTCAAAGTTTTATGTTCAAACAATACACAATGTGTTTAAAGGCATCCAGGAGAATTGACAAAAAACTGCAGGGTTAGTAGTTTTCATTCAGAATAACACAGGATATTTTGTTGTTTGTGGAGGAAAGGGAATTCTCACACCAGTGAACACAGACACTGGAGTCGAGGCAGGAAGTGTCTTGACCAACACAATGACTATGAGTATTAATTCTGTGGGAGCTGCAATCGAACCGCCGACATCTTGCATCAGAGGACAAGCACTTCTACCATGAGCTACTGTTGCCCTAACATAAACAGTACAGACTAACATGAATAGTACAAACTTGTGATGCGTGTCACCAAAAAGAATTGTCACATTCCCCCCCCCCCCCCAAAGTTGGAACTCTGCTCCAAACCATATGCTCTAGCTGACAGAGGATTAAAAAACCCAAGATAGAAAGATTAGTCCTAATTATAAACATGATTTTTCAAAATTTAACATCTAAATGCATTTAAATATGTCACGCTCCCTCATCAAAATGCACACTTACATTATGATTCTAAGATTTAATTAATTCATCTTGGTTTATTCCTGCTTTATATCCTGGTTTAGTCTAATGACCTATATATAGTTGTGAATAGCATTTTATCAAGAAATTAAAATTTCTGATCCAATTAGGATATATATCCTGATAGTGGGTCAACTATATGATACATATCCCGATACTCAAAACTTGATATGATACGTATCCTGATACTTTTGTGAGATTGTGTAATTTTGGGAACAAACTAAACCTGATTCATCCCAGAATGTTTAATTTGATTGGAAATATTGGAAATACGTGTGCTACAGCTTTCAATTTATGTTTAACATGCTAAGCAGCTTGATAGTTCCCTTTTATCAGGTGATGGACAAAAACGAATGAATTAAGAAACAATTAAGAAGTTAACTGTAGTGAATGGAAGAATTTATTTTCTTTCTTTTTTTTAAATATGACCAGAGGGAACAAAATAAAAAAAATAAGAAAATAAGAAAGAGAGAACACATCCAAAGAAAATACCATTAAGGCACACAAAGTCCAAAATAAAAGTCCCATTTAGTACAAAGTTGGTCAAATTTGTCAATTTTCAAATTAAGTCCAAATGTGATTACAATGTCGGTCCAGTTCTTGTTCGTTGCCGCAGTTTGTGTCATACATTTTTTAGTGATGCCTTTTTTCTTGCGGCCAGGAGTATACTCCAAAGAGATCCATTTATTGTATCCATGGCAGACATTTTGAGACCTAAATGCATAATTCTGAAATTGAATGTCAAAAACACTCTGCAGTGCCTCTTTAATTTCAGTCCAATATTTTTTAAGCAACAGGACAGTCCCAGAACACATGATAATGGTTGGCCTCCTGGCAACCACAGTTTCTCCAACATTTAGCAATACCCTGTGAATAGTAAGCCCTCCGAGCCATGTGCTCCTCATACTTTCGGTTTCACAAACGCAGGGGTTCAGATCACTTCAGCGGAGAACAATGGAAATGTGTATGCATCTTTGGATGGAATAAAACTATAACGTGTGAGAGAAGAAAGTAATACTTATTGTTCACACAATAACTTTTATGGATGGTGAGCACAGGTATCTCCAGAAAGAAGTGACATGAAAAAGGAGTTAATCTGCCACTTCTATTTTTAGTGAAAATAGCTTTTATTTGAAGTAAATTGACCTTGTGTTGTCTGAGATCTCATTCAAAAATATATAACCAATCACAGATTTATAATGCTGTGTAGCCTATAGAAGCATTGTTTTGCGCAGCAACACTGCTCGCAGCGATACACAACACAGCTCTAAATTCAAATTTAACTTAACCCTAGTGTTTCACTTTGGGAATTGCCTTGGGCAAATTTCTGGACTGAAGTTGGCTGAGCATATTATATTTCTGGAGCTAGAATCCACTGCCAGCCCAGCGCATGTTGAGCAGGGGCGGATCGAAGCATACAAGGGCTTGGGCTTTATAGGGGAACCATTAACTGAAAAACTGTCGGACCTTCACTCAAATTAAATAAATTTGACTACAGTCAACCCCTAGGCTGTGTAGACAAGCATCTTACTTTTAAAAGGTTTTATAAAAAAAAAAAATCTTTTTATATTATTGTCTCAGTAATTTAACCTCTTGGCTGTACATATTGCACATTCAGACGCATGCAGAAATAAATGTGAATCAATTACCACTTCAAATCGAAATACTTGCAGCACTTGCATGCATGATGACTTGAGGGGACTTGACAAAGAGCTATGACTCAACTTGACTTACTTGACCCTCGTGACAAGGTGACTTGGACTTTCTTGTGACTTGGACATTAACACTTGAGACTCTGCATATAGGCCTACGTAGGACCTCTCCATCCTCTCCTCAAGACATTCATTGTATAAGCTACGTGAAGCTGGTGTAAAGTAAAAAATATCAGAGTGCCTGGCGTTTGAGGCACCTTGCCACGGAGCAGGTACATTACACACAGGCTGTACTTTCACAGAAAGCAGGTGGAGGTGCACAGACAACTGCGCACCATTGCTTGTAGCTTGGCGTGGCCACATTGGACCAAATGCAGAGATGGCTTCATGGTAAAATGCACGTGGCAGAGGTGGTGTGATTATGTATTTTCCAACATTCTCGACCACAGCTGCAAATGTGTGTGTACAATCCACCGGGATAAGCGTCTGTGCCACATTTGTTTTGGAGCTCTCCGAAGCGCTGTTCAACGCTCAAGCACACCAAAGCAGATCCACTGTACGCCTGAGGAGCTCCAGGCGCTGCTCCACCCGCAGGTGCCAGAGTGAGGATGACAGAGCCTGAACAACAGGCGCTGCAAACCGAACTAAACCACTGTGAACTGTGGCTTTCTGCAGACTATGTGTGCGAAGTGCGAGGCATTTTTTGTTTTGTTAGGCCTAATTACTCATATTCTGTATGCCTTAACATGAAATTATTTACGTCGTAATTATATTAAATGTATTGCTGTATGCATCGAGCTTTCACTATTTGCATTTGGGTTTTCTAAATAATGTTTGGCTTTCTGAGGTTTATGTAGCATGATATGAGGTTAATTACCGTATTTTCCGGACTTTTAGCCGCTCCCCTATATAAGCCGCATTTGCTCTATTTTTAAAAAAACGATAATAAAACAATACATAGGCCGCACCTTTTGTATAGGCCGCAGAACTCTTTCCTTGACTTTTGGCATCGCATGAGCTCGTCCCGCTGTCCCCAGCGTCTCACCGTACATTCATTGATGTTAAGCTTGCGTGCAGCCGCGCGGCTTCCTAGCAAGATCGATGGCCTTCAGCTTAAAACTTGCTTCATACGAACTTCTTCGTTTGGGTGCCATAATGATGCGGCAAGAATTTGAAAATAATTTATAGTTGGTAATTTGTCGTCCGTGTTCTATTTGCTAGCTAAATAAAAAAAGCAACATCTGCTTCTTTGCTTAACTTTTCTGTAGTTTTGATTCTAATTCCGGTTAGTTCGCGTTCGCCCCTAGCGGTGAAAGAAAAAAACCACAGAAAAGCCGCAGCCTCTAAATAAGCCGCATGGCTCAAAACATCTGACAAAAGTAGCGGCTTATAGTCCGCAAAATACGGTACATATCTACTATTATAGAATTGAATCGTAATCTAATACAAATTCAAAACCAAAAGTTTGCCATCAGTGTGTCATTAATATTATGTGCTGTAGGTCTAGAAATAGCTCTATCTTTATGCATCACTTGGTGATATTATGTAGGCATACACTTGACAGAGACTTCAAAGCTTCAGACAGGTCTATTCTTGTTCTTTTCTGCTAAAAGTTAGATTGTGGTTTTTTTTTGTTTTTTTTTCATATAGAGAATTGCGAGTGATGAAAAATTGTTAGATTATGTGCTCAGTGCAATAGTTCCACAAGAGAAAACAAAACACAAAAACAATGAGCTCAACTTTCACAAACCGGCTAATTGATTTCCCATTTGGAGCAGGGTTGAGGTATTAGACGAAAGAGATTGGGAGGCGGAGCTGTCAAAAAAGAGAAAGGTGTAAAACTGAGCGAGTGAAACAGATTGAAATATGCCGTTGTTTTCCAGCTGAGAACAGAAGGTATAGTAGCTGGCCATATATTCTTAGCTGCAGGTTATGTGTGTGTGTGGGTTGGGTCTTGACCCAGTAACCCCTCCCCATTTGGAATTGATGCTTCCAGTCAAGCTGCACAGATGCCGCAAGCACAACTGTGGAATAGGAAATGATGATGATTGATTAATAGGGGAATATGGCGCTCATTTCCTGCGCAGTGGACAGAAGGACTGCTGCTGACAACACGACTTAGCCTCTCCCTCTGTCATGGTCTTTTCACGCAGTCACACACTTTTAAAGAGTCCACCGTTGATTATGGATGGAAGTATAAACCTTTCATTGTGTTAAGTATGAAAAAGTAATCAAGACACTCACATATAAGAAATTGTCTGAAAAGAACAAAATATCAGGTTTTATAAAACTGGCTAACCCTGTAGTGTGTTCTGAAAGGTGTGTCTCGTGGAGGTTAGGGTTGTCTTTTCCAATAATTTATTATTTATTCATTTTGCTGTTAATTTTTGTTTTTGATTTATTATTAGTACAATTACAGTAACAGAACTGAATATTTTTCCACTACTTGTTCCTGCAGCTGTTTCTCCACCAGTTTGCATTCAAGGCAGGCCCATCTTCTTCACAGCTCCTTCTCTGTTTGTTTGTTGATATGATTCGGCCATGCGTGTACTATGTAATTTACATCCTCGTGCATGTTTAATCTGGTGAAATCACAGTTCTAATCTTTCCTCTCTGAGTCTGTGTGTGGGTGACATTAAAGTTCTCATTAGCACTGCCTCGGCACCAGTCACCACCAAGATGCAGGCCAACCACACATTCAGTGAACCAGTACCTGCTTCAAGCATTTAGAGAGACCTAAATGCACTTTATAAAGACCATTGCCATATTTTTACTGAAATGTGTGTTCCATATACATTTGCCACAATGCTTTCATGTTGTCCCCATGTCTGGATAGGTTTCCTACAGGCACTCAGATTTCCTCCATCAACGGAAAATATGTACAATAGGTAAAATCCTCCAGTCCTTCTGGCCAAGCCGAGTTCAAGGTCTTGAGATGAGTCTCTGCACTGCGGCTTGAGTCCTGACAATTTGCCCCAGTGGCATTGAAGGATAGGTTATAAGTAGAGGACACATTTCCGTACAGGGACAACAAATTGTACTTTAACCTTAATGTGTATCTCACAATTTTAACGTTTAGAGTTGATGCCTTCTGTTTCTGATAATGGTTTGAATTTTTTTCCACTAATTGGTGGAATTTGCTATCCTGTCCTGTCCAATCGAGTTGCCTATAAACCAAGAAATATTCCATTCTGAGTCCATCTTTCTTTCCAAAGCTCTAAACACCTTAATTCAGTGACATATCAGTGATGGTTAACCACTCATTACCATTGCTTTAACACAATACGGTTTATCTTTTATGAGAAGTTAGAGCCCTTCGACCATCTCTAAGTGCACAAGTAGGAATCACCAGTTCGAGCTCCAATTTCTTCCACTGTTCAAGATTTTATTCATACCACTAATGGCCATTGATTTTTTATTTTATTTTTTACTTTTTTATATTTTGTTGACTTTATTGACAAAAAGTAAAAAGTAAATTAGTAGTGAAATGGGGGATGAGAGAGAAGGGAGGTTCTCTCTTGCTGTAAAATGCCGTAAATTGTCGTAGTCAGGAATCGAACTCGCGACACTGCGGCCGGCTGCACTTAGAGCCTGGCATACATGCCTTAACCGCTCCACCACTGGGCAGCACACGGCCAGGTGATTTTAACTTGAACTTGGTGTGGCCGTATGCTGTACAAGCACCATCTGCTGGTGTTGTATTGCATATTTCACGCAAACTAATACTTTGAAGTATGTCCAAGACTCAAGCACTCAAATACTTGGGCTAAGGTGTTCAAAGTCATTTTAATATAATTTTTTCTTTTTTAAAGCAGTGTCTCAGCAGTTCTGTCAGATGTTACTCATGAAGCTACTTAGATGTCTTCACTCTTAAAACTTTTGTCCAGTTGACGGGATTACTTTTTCTTTTGTTCTTTTTATCTTTTTTCATCCATTAGTGCCCCTTACAAAATACACGAGGGAACACAAAAACAATTGTACAAAACCTGTATAGCTTAGTCAAGGTGAAAAGACTGCAGCATTCAACAAATACTCCGGAGCAAAAGAAAAGAAAATCTATATTTTTAGACATGCATGAACATCCAGCAACACCAGCGCCAGGCTGTTACTTAATAACGCTGAGGAATAATAAATGATACTGCATGATTTAGGCGACAAGATGAATCATGTCCCTCCACTGCTCTGCAGTAAGTTAACAGCCCTATAGGCGCCAACAACGTTAATTTTGTCTTCTTGAGATATATCCACAGACTTAGGTTCTTTTTAAGACAATTCAATGAGATGTTATTACCTTGGTATGGTAATAACATCGCCTTATTTTATTGTCTTAAAAAATAACCTAAGTTTGTGGATAATCCTATAGAGTCTCTTTGATAAACGTCTGCTAAACTAAGATGTGCAAAGACGACACCGATAATAAAGAAATAGTTGGATAAGGGATGAGCTAGGTTGCTATAGTAACAGGAAACTGGAATTTGGTGAAAGAGGGTGTGGAGTTTGTTTATGCCATTTTTTTTATTTTTTTTTTACAAAGAGTTAGTTACAATACTGCGTCTTCTAGAGTGTATCAGACACATACTGCATGCTAATCCACCAGACTTTTTCCCTTGACCCTGGAAAATGGTTTCGGAAAGTCAGTTATTTGCAGTGAGCATATTTAGTAAAAGATCCAGAGCAAGTGGGTCAATGCAGGGTAGGGATAGAAGAGTCGGCAGTCTGACCTGTACTGATTGATTTCACACAGGCCCCAAGCTAACGCTTTGCATTGTCACACATTCAGGACAGTGCTAGCATGCTAACATATTATATTATATGTTATCAGACTATGACGTTCATTGGAGCATAGGTGGTGGAAATGAAGGGAACTGAGAGGGCCATCAGCCTTGTCTCTTGTGTCCTTGGTGACGCAGATCCGCAGCTTTTCTACGGCAGCAAGAACAACAACGAGGGGGGAGTCAACAAGGAAGGCTGCAACGGCGGAAGTGGAGGAGAGCAGGATGCCTGTGGAGGGTCATGGGCTGTGGGGATTGAGGAGGCAGAGTGAGATGCCTCAGCACGGGAAGGGAACAGGCAGCAGCTGCACTGGGACTTGGCTGCAACTCCACTTGAGATTTTCTCTCGAGAATGGGGTCTGAAATTTGCATTATGCACAGAACTCCAAATGTGCTGTGAGAGAGAGACTGTTGACACATGATGGCTTTATACTGAGGGGCCTGGTTTGTGTAAAGTTATATGTTTTTAACATTTAAAAGCAATAGTCATTTACCTGCAGTCTTTCTGTCTACATAGCTGTTACTAAACAATATTGCTTTTTATGCCCAGTGATATGCATATTGCTTTACCTGTTTTTATCTATGTTTAGGATTGGTTCAAAACTACACTTGCGACATTGGTGGCTGGATAATTGATAGAATTAAATTCTTGTCAATCTGATTGTCATTGAGTGAGAAAAGTTGATTGGTAGTGAACCGGTACTCAAAACGTTGTGACCATATTTTGTATTCCAAACAGATGTTTGTGTTTTCAGTAAGGGAAGTAAGTTTTATTTCATCTTTGGAATGAAAGCTAAATATATGTGCATGAATATGGTAACAGACTTGCTCTCAGACTTGCATTTTCTCTCTTCATTTCTTATCATTACATAAGTGTTTCTGTTCTTCTGAACACTAAAGATGAGACTGTACGTGTCCTATCCAGTTTGGGTAAAGTGTGAAGAATCTAGCTTCCCATACATTCTGTTAAAAGAGATGTGTCATTTTTAGCACATGTAGTGAGGCTCAACACACATGTCACATTTGACACAACAGATGTGTGAACCCTTTGAACACACTTCCTGAGAAAGCGCGGAATTACAGCAGAGTGTTGTTTCTATGTAACATGCCACATAAATGCAAGGACTTGGTATGTACATATAAACATGTGACTTGTTCATGTTTAAGTACCGTACATGAATATTATGTTTGCTGCAATCAGCATGGATATACTTTGTTTTTGAATCATGTACAGAAAGCACTTAAGCAAGCCTATCACCTTATCAGCATACAGCCATCGTATATCAATTCTGCTATATTCAATTTAATTTCTGATATAGGTCCCAGCTGTAATTTTATAGCCTTAGGGATGAACTGGAGCTCAGAATGTGGGAATTGAACTGTGAACAGTGGCTGACCACTGGAGCATGGGCCAGGAGACTCAAGGCCCCACTGTGCTACTCCAGACTTAATTAGGTTTTCAGAATTGCCATTTATTCATATGCCTTATGTCACTGTTATAACATATTGTTGTTTATTAATGTTTTTAGTCTAATTCACTTAGAGGCTGTCGGGTCGTTGAGACTTTAAGTAGGGCAGGGTGATATGGCCTAAAAAAATGTTTTACCACTGTATAAATGAGAACATTTATGATCACGATATAAAAGACAACATTAAAATTAATACTTCCCTTACTCGATTTTTACTCTTACTCTTTCTGACTAAAACAAAAAAAACACAGAGTAGACATAAACATAAAGCCTACACAGGATAAACTTAAACTTAGTGTTCAATATTGAGGCTGCAGCATTTTGATGGGATTATGAAGTTTTATCATATCGCCATGTTCACTATGTTTACATAGGCACAGATTGGTATTTGCGTTGCTTGCTTTTTTTTTTTTTTTTTTGCATTTCCACATAAGTAGGTATCTCTAGAGTCTTGAGGATAAATCATGGTACAAACTGCAGGGAAGCTGTAGTTTGCGCATTATTGAAGCAGTAGCAGAGACTTTTATTTGGTTTTGAGGCAAGTAAAAAGATGCCAAGAGCAGAGCACATGGCTACTTTGTATAGTAAACAAAGTTTTGAAGATACCTCTCTTAGTTATAAGAGAGCTTTTTCAGCCAGCCAGACTTAAGTGCTCAATGTTGGCAAACTTCAGCTTCTACTCCACAATTCTGTCATTGTGCTTTTAGCGTCTGCAGAGCCACTAGAGTCAGGGTTTAAGCTTCTCATTATGTTAGCTGTTGCTTCGTCTGATCTCCCACGTCTCGGAGTTAAAAACCAGAGCAGTGCAATGCAATTTATAGAGCTGTAATCAAAATTCATATCACCTTCCGCAATTACACACTTTCGATATCCGGTACAATACACTGATGGTTCGGATAATACAGTGTAACATACATTCATTAACCACTGCAGGTTCACAAATTAAATGGACATGTTTTTATGTGATGGATATGAAACTTGAGAGCCTCAAACGGGAGAACAAGATTGAACCCACAGTCTTTTTGCCACAATGCAAGGTTTAATTAACATAACATGTGAGGAGCATTTTTTATGAAGAGCTGAGTGGTTCATCTTTTCCTGACTAATAAATGTTTTAGCTTCTATAAATGGACCTCTGAAAACTTTGGCTTAATTAATAAAGGTTAATGCATTCAAGATGGAACATTCATTGTTTTATATGTGAACATTTGCCCGAACAGTCACTTTCTCTGTTTGATATCGTTCATTAGGTTAATTTTAAATTAGAAAAATTACATTCTGAATAGTCTTTCTCTGTCTCACCTCACCTTTGTGTCTTAAACAAGTTTTTCCCAACTGAATGTGTGCAAATCTTTAAACCATGCTCCAGCAGTGACTAATGTCATTTTCCCACTACAGTTGCTGCACAGTGGTTGTTATCCCCGTGAAATGTGTTGCTTTGATCATTACATGGTCAGTTATTTTGATGCATTTACAAGATGATCTGCAGCTTGCCTGGGTCAGACATAATGTGTGGGCAATTCAAAAGCTTAAAAACATATGCCTGTTTTGTCTATGACCCGCCTGGCTTTGTCTCTGTGTTACATTGTAGCACTGAACTGACAATTAAACAAAATTGACATAATGATGCGTCTCACAAAATAATCACTGTCAAATATGTTTACACAAGTGAACTAGTGTTACATTTTGTCCTGGCAGCAACAATTAGTTATGTTCAAGGGTTTCAGGGATGGGCTGAGCATCCAAGCACCGCTCAGATGAAGGCAGAGGTAGCAGTATGATCGGATTGATCGTAAATGGCGCAAAATTAGATAAAAAACGAGTGATTGAACTCGAGACCTGATAAAACGAGAACTGCTTGAGAAAGCTACCATGAGCTGACACCCTTCTAGAGCTGCTTTAACTATCATAGGAGAAAGCACTGACCATTGGCCGCTGGTCAGAACTGCACAAAGCTGGAATACGTGATATGAACTGCGACAAGTCTTTGGTAGCAATGGTCACGTGGTTCGAAGCAACACTCGAATTCAAATGTATTCATTGTTTTATGTTTTACCTTAGACACTCAAGACAAGTTCCTATATTTGCGAACTGTGTTTAATGACAATGGCAATAAACATTTTCTGATTCTGATTCTGAAACACTTATCCGAAACAATACTATTCAAATACATACACATAAACGACAGAACGGAGAGGATGGCAGTGTGCGGGATAAATAGGTTAGGGACAGGAAGAGGAACATCATCTCATATATAATCATAATATCTTTCTCAAAATCTTTTTCAGTTGTGTGTTTGCTTAGAAGAACAGTACTGTACTGCCTGGAGCCTTTGTAAGGGGTATCAGGTGTGTGGGCAGCTGGACACACATCCCGCCTATAGTGTCTGTAGGGTTTCCCTGGCCTGTCCACCTGATGTACTGTACGTGCCACTGTCTACCTGAACCGGAAACACAGAGCCCAGAGTCAGCATCAAAGTGCAGCTGTGCAGCCTTTGTCCTGCGTGCACCCGGCCTCCCTGAAGACAGCTTTATCAGTCTCATGTTGAAAGGGCCGGTTTGCCCTCTGCAGGTGCTCTCAGTACAACCGCCATATTGGATTTTTTATGGAAATGGCAACACTTCAATAATTCACGTTTGCTCTTTTTCTTTTTCCTGAATAAAAGAAAGAAAAAAGAGCATACTGAATTAATTTATACGTATGGCGTGTGCTTTCTCTCAAGCATTTATACTTATAATAATTTACATTTGTGATTTTGAAATTTCCAGGTTTTTTTCTCTCTCCCATTTTTCTGTATTTCCTCAGCATTTAGTGCCTTTTGTCCTCCCATTTCTAAACATTTCAATGTGTTGTGAAATTGCAGCTGCCTAAATCTGTGTATGGTTCGTTCTTTGTTTTTTCCGTTTTGAAACTAAATCCAAAACAAAGTTTTTCTGATTTTCCCCTTTAAACTTAAGTGGGCTTAAATGTTTGAAATTGTTACTGTGGTTTGGCAAAGAGTGAGAAGGAACTCATGTATGCGCTCGTTTGGAGATGGCATTACGCACTCAGCAGCTCCACAGGTGCCCTGAGGTGCTGCATGCCATAAAAGCCATCTTCCAAATGAACGCACACCAATACCATTCTACACGCTCTTTGCCACAATGACAATTACACTTTTACCCCATCACGGAGCTAAGTTTGTACGTAGGGTGTCCAAAGGGGTTCGAGGGCTTTAGTGGGCTGTGCTGTGAACCAGGGAACACACGTGGATCAGCGGGTACACAGCATCAGCTCTCAGTGACCTCAATCGAACAATAATGTTACAATAATGAAACAAACAAAATAAAATGACTATAATGACTATGACTATATGACTATTTTTTAACAGAAAATCAAATTTATTGTTGTCTCTTTTTTTGGATTTTTGGATAAAAAACAAAAAAACGAACAATACATGGATTCCTCTAGTCTTTCTCTTTTCCTGTTTTAAATTTTTTTCTGGTACATTCATAAGCTTTTTTTTCTTTGAGAAAAAGCAGAATTGAAATTTGAGTCTGATAAATCTGCATTTCATTATTACACATATTCTCTGTGATTTGTCTAAATATTTGGCTGTGGCAGTGATATGAAATGTGCTGAATGTTTTAAAAGCTGTGGGCAGGGAAAGGCCACGAGCAGTGTCACCTAATATTAACTCAGCATCCCCAGCGTAAGCCTGCAGTGCTTGGAGCCACGTGGGAATGCATAATGGAAAAGCATGGATCTGAGAGAGGAACTGACCACTATTGTTCACTGGAGAGGGTTTTGTCAATCATCCATGCAACACATAATTAGATTAATACTATCAAAGTTACAGGAGGATGAGTCTATGAATCATATTATAAAAGGATAAACTGTCATACACATTTGTCAAAAAACAAATGATTGGCAGATCTCTTGCACGACTATGAACTGAATACAATATAACATACTCATCATGCCTTTTATAAGTGTTCAGCGTGCAAGTGTTGCTCAAGTGCTGAAGTGTCTTCTGCTACAGTTAAAAACTATATAAATATCTAAATGGTAGATTTATTGCAAAACACTCAAATTTAAACTGGAATTGTATTTGATGACTGCACAGTGGCTTTTGGCTAACACTGTTCCGTTTGTTGAATAAAATTTGTTTCACAGTCTATTTAACGTCAAGCCTACCAGATTAGTACCGCTTTTAAAGTCTGAAAAACGGAACTAGTTTTTTTCATACTGTTTGCATGATGAGTTTATACTGTAAGTCTTAAGTCTAAGTTTCACGATTACTGTGGCCAGAGCGAGTAAACGGTAGAGCTCACAACAACTAGCATGCTAACGCTTTTCCTGGTTTTCGGGGGAATAGAACGCTGTATAAGTAGATGCAGAACACAGTCAGTGGTCTCATTATGACACTAACAATTGCTTCTACAACATATCTGTGTTGGAGAAAAACGTGCTCAACTACATGGCGGAAAAAAACAAGTACAGGTTCTTTAAGGCTAAATGAAGCACAGAGCTTTAAATAGTGGTTTAAGTGGTTGTAGTTTTGAAAGTTTTATGATCTTTACTGCAATCCCTATATCAGCAGGTTTTGCTTGCTCTTTTTCCTTCTTTGTTGAACTAAATCGTGTTCTTCATGGTGCTAGCAGGAGGTAGTCGACTGTTTAGGCCTCTCGTCCCTCCTCTCTCTGCGCCCACCACCACACACTTTTCCTCTGCCGGTCCAGAACCCACCTTAATATAGACTGGGCACCTGGGAGAACACCAGGGTGGCGCCGGACCCTCTGGCCTCTTCCACAACTTTATTGATAGACATCAAGCTGAGCTGCCAATATCACAGCTGCATACGCCGCACACCTGTGGAGAATCTACCTTAAAGCGGAAAACTCTTATGAAACAGCAAACTTAATTCAACCTGCATCCTCCCTCCTTATTGGTGCAGGAGCATAAAATATGGAGAATAATGGCGCGGCAGAGGAGGCTAATAAGGAAGTGGAGAGGAGTGCAGGAGGCAGGCCGTGGATGGAGAATGAAGAGGTGCTTAATATTTAATTAGTTAATTAGACTGTGCTACATTTGAGCGCGCCTGTTGTAGCTCCAGGCTGCTGGGTGTCACTGTGGCCGGTGCAGTCATCACTTACACTGCAGGCGCATTTCCAGCAGCCACTTTCATTCACACATAATGTACAATAAGTCATATGGATGATTCAAATTGTATGCCCTGAACCACAGAAGCCATGTTCATATCATTTCTTTATCTTAACCATCTGACACTTTGTATTATGTAAAATGAGTTCTAATTATCTTTCATTGTAACTGACAGTATCAAATCTGCCATGTAATTATTATCTAAGATGGATCAACTGTGATGAGCAAAATTAGCATAATAGTTCTGCTTTGATGGTTTCCTTGGATATTTTCACAGTTTTTGAATTGAATATTCATTGTCTTCACCTGCAAATTTTCTGATTGGAATTTCTATTATTTAATTACGTGAAACAAATGGGCCAAGGGTTAGATTTAAGTAGGCCTTGTACTTCTGTGGAACTATGCCATTGGCTGCTATTACAGTTTTATAGAATTTCAATTGAGAGATAGTCACGTATATCGTAGAAAAGGATTCAAATGTAGTCATCTGGACACTGTGAAATTCAAGATGTTTTGACTATCAACTCAAAGTCACTGGGTAACAAATGTGAAACCTAGGCCGTGTAAATAAATAGTTTAACAGGAAAGGCCACTATTAGGAAGCTCCTCCCTGAGGGCAGGATTTATGAGGCTCAGAGTAGCATAAATACCTGAGACCAGGTAAGATTGAGAATGACTACACAAATCAAGGATTACACAAAATAGTCAAGTATTCATTTATAGACTGTATTGTTTCATAATGATTTGGGAATATTTTACTGTAATTCATGTATTTGTATGTGCATTTAATGTGCTATAATTTAGCTAAATATGTTACATTGGCCATGACTCACTGGTTTTGATTTCCAAAAGTGCCCATGTTAAAATCAAACTTGAATCAAATCTAAATATGCTTTTCAATGTTTGCACTCTTGTCTTTGTTTGCCCAGAGTTGTTACCTGAAGGTAGGCAAAGTAAGGACAAGGAGGTGAAGCAAATCCTGGACAGAAAGGATGGCATTAAGCAAAGCAATAAAGGTTTTGGCTTACTCCGAGAGAAAACCATCAGAAAAGTTTAACGTGTTCTGCTTTTTAGGTCAGATAATTTCTGTGCTACTTAGAAGGATGCTTGCTAAAAGATTAGATTGAGGCTTTCTTGAGCTTTTCAAATTAGACAGCGAACTGGATGTTTCTACTACAATTTCAGACACAGTTAATGACAAAATTGTTACAAAATACACTGCCTTAAGGGAAGTGAGAGTGGGCGATATTGACCAATAGGAACATCTCAATATTTTTAATATCTAATGCAAATTTGTTAAAACATGCTTATTAGTTGTGTAGTAGATAGTTTTCCATATTAATTTATAATTGGGTCTTTTTGCAATGTTTTTTGTTCAATTTTATTATTATCATAAATTATATACCTGACATTCAAATTTTGCATATTTTCAAATCAACATTCACAATATTTCTATAATCTGCCCACGTCTAATAACTGTACTGTGCTATTCAAAAGTGAAAAATTAATAAACCGCCTAGCGTGATTGCATTGAAAGAAATAGGAGCAAAAAGAATCTATTCATAATTCTTGTGTTATTGAGGTTTACAGTATTGTTGGTCATCAAGTAGATTGACTTTACCATTGTGAGATAGGGCCAATGTGGAGATCGGTGCTTCTTGTTTTAGTGCTAAACCATGCTTTACACGTTGCATTTAGAATAGTAACTTGCTTCATCCTACTGCTAAATCACCATTATACAGTATGCATGCCATTGCCAACTCCACTCTAGTGCCGTCATGTGCTTGAACCTCTGTGCAGTTCAAATGTACATACAATTTTCCCACTCACTCCACTCCCTCCTTACCTGCAATGTATCACCAGGCTGAATTAGCTCTACAACAGAAGATCAGCATTTGACGCTAGCTTTCACTCTCACATTTGGGTGTTGTTGCTGCTGTTTTTAGCTGCCTTCACTCCTACACTGACAGTTTGAGCCAGAGATGACTCAGGACTACTAATTGTCTTGATGGAAACATTGGAGCCTCAGGGACATCAGAAAATAACCCTTACTGATCATTCACCTTCATACTTTGTCTTGTTTCAGTTTGTTGTGCTCTGACTTGGCCAATGCTTAGTATAGATTCAAGACTGAAGATAAGTGGGAGATTCCTGGAGCAGATACTGATGCTGGCAAGTCAGTCGGGATTTATTATAGTCCTCAAAGGCTTTTACTGGACTAATTAAGGACTCTTGGCACATTTGATACTGTGTTGGGGCTAAAGGCTAGGTCACATCACACTCATCATCACTATTGATCAGTCATTAATCCATTTACCACAATAGAAATTTAATTCATCATGAAAATGGCATGCTCGTGTTGTGCTCCATTAATGAATCTAAAGATTATTCTGTTAACTACAAAATGATAATCATGCCAATTTTAGAATAAAAATTAAATAAACCTGCAGGCTTGGGGCAGGCTCGGGGCGAGCCCGGGGCGGGCTCAGGGCGGGCTCGGGGCGGGCTCGGGGCGGGCTCGGGGCGGGCTCGGAGCGGGCTCGGGCGGGCTGGTCGGGCGGGCTGGTGCGGGCTGGTGCGGGCTGGTGCTGGTGCGGGCTGGTGCGGGCTGGTGCGGGCTGGTGCGGGCTGGTGCGGGCTGGTGCTGTAAATTCAGCAGTCATGACATTCTTGACAAAAGGCAAAAGAGTTTTGTGTGCCATTCATGTGCAGTTTACAGGCGCGCGTGTGCTGTTCATGTGTTGGTTGCTGCGCGCACATGCGCCGTTCATGTGTCGTTTGCTCCACGCGCCCGACAGCCAACAGCGGGAGCCAGTCCAGATGGATTCTCTTTTTTAATTTATTTTTTAAATTAAAGAACATATCAAAACAAACAGAGAAAGAACGCAGAGACCAGAGAGCAGTCACAGAATAAAAGCAGCAGACATCCAACAAATAAATGAGAAAATAATTGAAAAAATTAAATCATGGCCTAGAGAACCCTAAAAGAAAAGAAAATGACCCATTTCTGTCAAAAGTCTGTCAAATTTGTCCAATTTCCAAATGTCCAAATGTCCAAAATGTTACGTTTGTCCATTATAATGTTAGTCCATTCCTTGATCGTCGGTGCATTTTGTGTCATCCATTTTTTTGTGAGGGCTTTTTTTGCTGCTGCCAGGAGGATGCTCCAGAAATAACCGCTGGTTGTGTCTATTGCAGGAGTCCTGAGGCCCAAATACATAGTTCTGAAATCCATTGGGATGGTGATGTCATAAATTGTCTGTAAGGCTTTAATGATCTCAGTCCAGTATTTGTGAACAACAGGACAATCCCAAAACACGTTATAGTGGTTTGCCTCCTGGCTGCCACATCCTCTCCAACATTCTGCATTTCTGTGTGCAATGGGCACTTTGACATGGTGTTATAAAGAAGCGAGACACATTTTTTCAAATGAATTCCCTCCTAACATGTGATTTTGTGGTTTTCCACTGATATGTACATATACGTTCCCTCTCTTCATCATCCAGAACAAGAGTGAGTGCTCAAATTGTTAATACATTTGTACAATTTAGATATTAATCCCTTTGAAAGTTCAGATTTATATACTTTAATAAATATTACAGTCAAAGGGCTATGATGGTCATCATTCTTTTTGATTCCTTGATTATAATAACTCCTTATTTGTAAATACCTAAAAAAAAGTCCTGTTTCTCTAAGCCAAAGGATTCTCTCAACTCCTCAAAGCTGTGTTTTGATCAGCTCCCACCATGTTGTAAGAACAGACTTCACCCAAGGGTTCTCCATCCCCCCCCCAAATGACTCAACCGTCCGTCATCCGCCAGCAAGGCCTTTACAAGAACCCCCGGCGCAACAGCAATCTCAATATTATTCCATTGAGGAATTTTTCCCCAAAAATAATTGATAAAAGGATTCAAATGCTGATTGAATTTGGTCTTGTTAAATTAAGATTACATAATTTTGCCTATCCCGTATTTTGAAAATTGTTCTTTCAACTTGTTGTTTTTAAAGTTTCCAAGATAGTAATTTAGAATATTTAATTTCATAATATCTTTGTTTGGTAAAGAGCATTTTCTTAACTATTTCCTGTGAAGTCAGATCATTAATTTCTCCTCTTATCTTTTTAATTTCTTGTAGCATTTTAGGACACCCCTTTTTGGCATGGTTTTCCTCCAACAATTACATTTTTTCGTGCATATCAGTTAGCTTTTTCCCCCTTTGTTTCTTTTTTTCGGAGGCTACCGCTATAATTTGTCCCCTCAAGACTGCTTTAGAAGCATCCCAGATAAGTCTTAAAATTGTTGGAAATTTTTTCCTTAAACAAAGTCATTAAGCAGGCTGGCATTGAACCTCCAAAGTGAGTTTTTTCGTCTTTCCTCCAATTCCAAAGAAATGTAGATAGGAGCATGATCACTAAATGTAGTCTATTCTGGAATAGAGTGTACGTGGATTTGAAAAAAATAGTGTACTGGCGTGCCGAGGGTTCATTTCCCTCCACATGTCAATCAATCCTATAGTCTTCAATAAGAGATTGAACTTCTTGTTAATTGTTCCTCCAGTGCCGCTTGAGTTTGACACGTCTACTGTAGGCTGAATGCGAAGATTCCAATTGCCGCCACAAATTAGGGTTCCCTCAGAGTGGTTTACAATCAAGTCCATGACATCAACATAGAAAGTGATATATCACTCCCTGGTGGAGCATATACATTTAAAAGAGTGAAAACCTTTCCATAAATATTCCCTTTAACCAATACATATCTGCCTTCTTTATCCGTACATTCAAAACTCTGTTCAAAAACTATTTGGTTTGAAATCAATATTGCAACTCCCCTTCTATATTTGCCTCTGTATGATGAATAATAGTATTTTTTATAACAGAATTTTGTAAGTTTTTGATCTTCAGTGTAATTCAAATGTGTACTCAATATAAATAATATACCGTATATTTTCCGGACTTTTAGCCGCTCCCCTATATAAGCCGCCATTTGCCTCTATTTTTAAAAAAACGATAATAAAACAATACATAGGCCCGCACCTTTTGTATAAGCCGCAGAACTCTTTCCTTGACTTTTGCGCATCGCATGAGCTCGTCCCGCTGTCCCCCCAGCGTCTCACCATACATTCATTGATGTTAAGCTTGCGTGCAGCAGACCGCGCGTTGCGGGCTTTCCTAGCAAGATCGATGGCCTTCAGCTTAAAACTTGCTTCATACGAACTTCTATTCGTTTGGGTTCCATAATGATGGGGTGCAAGAATTTTGAAAATAATTTATAGTTGGTAATTTGGTCGTCCGTGTTCGCCTCCCTATTTGCTAGCTGAATAAAAAAAGCAACATCTGCTTCTTTGCTTAACGTTTTCTGCTAAGTTTTGATTCTAATAATTCCGGTTAGTATCGCCCCTAGCGGTGTGAAAGAAAAAAAACACAGAAAAGCCGCAGCCTCTAAATAAGCCGCATGGCTCAAAACATCTGACAAAAGTAGCGGCTAATGGTCCGCAAAATACGGTAATGTTTACTCTTTCATTTTTGTTAAAATGTTTTGTTTGTTTGATTGGGTTCAGTATGCCATTCACATTGAAGGATGCTACTTGTAACACTTCTGATGCCATAGGGTTGATTGTATTGATCCTACCGTTGATAACTTTTGAATATTTTTAATCGCTCTCTGGTCGAAACAACTAAAATTTTTTGCTGTTGTTTGCGAACCTCGTATGGAATATCTGGAGCAAAGAAGACACGCTTGCCTTCGTACTGGAGGTCTCCTTTAACCCTTGCAGCCTTCAAGACGCGTTCCTTCACACGATCTTTAAGAAACGTCATAATAAGGCCTTGTGGTTTATCAGCTGCTGGTCTTGCTTTGCCCAGGCCAGGGGTCTACAACTCGCGGCTCCGGAGCCGCATGTGGCTCTTTCATCCAGCTGATATGGCTCCATGTGGCTTCTGAAAATAAGTCATGAGCATTTACACCAAATGTATTTTGTTTTAGTTCATTTGTTTTTAAAACAGGATTCTAAATTTCAAGATTATGGTGATGTCACACACAATTTCTTGAACTTTTCAAACCTAAAAAAAAGAAAGTGTCTGAAGAAAGCAGAACGTTTAAAATATTATTGTTATTTGGTTTTCTTTGCTGTCGTTCATTGATTTAATTATTAAATTAAATTTATTGAAATTTAGGTTGCTGCCCCCTGGCCCAGGAGATGTGTTCTTTCGATTGTGATGGGAGGCCAACAAGGAGCTCAGGAATGATCTTTTCCAAGACATTTTCTGTGTCTTTTCCTTCCTCTCCTTCTATGCCCACAAACCTCAGGTTAGGATGACGGGATCTGGACTCCAAATCCAGGAGCTTATTTTTCATGTTATGGTTCTCCGACTCCAGCGTCGCCACCCTGGCCCGCAGCACCTCCATCTCGGCCCTTACTTTCTGCAGCTCATCCTTATTGAAACACGCTGCTTGTCTTCCTTCATGCATGCTCCATTTACTCTCTCTGCTTTCAGTTTAGCGGCCACCGCATCAGACACGGCCGGAGCTATGGTAGCTAACAACTCGGCTCTGAGAGACTCCATGGCATGCTATACTTCGGACATCTTGAGCCACAACCGATAACCAATTACATTCTCTCCCCCTCCCGATGCAAAGAAGTCTCGAGAGTCTTCATCTGGGCCAGCGGGACCCCGCGTCTCAGGCAGGGAGGGAGTGCGGCTCTCAGGTTTACTAGTCATGTTAGCCATGTTAGCCATGTTAGCCTCGTTAGCCTTGGTAACCTTGTTAGCTTGTGATGCATGCTGATTTCCAATGGAGCCGTGGACCATCAGCTTTGTTTGTTTTGGTCCTGTGGCGCGACCAGACTTGTGTCTTCCTTGTTTACTCATTCTCTCGTCCTTGTTCTTTGGGATTAGGTGGGTCAAACGATGATTTTAAAACCAAGTTTTGCAGTAGCGGTGTGAGGTTATTAGACAGGACAGCTTAGCTTGAAATCTGGATGAGATAGAAGGCAGATAGAAGAGAGAACTGTCCGAGTCGGGATTCGAACTCACAGCACTGTGACCGGCTGCCAATTGACAACGGGGCAGCACCCAGATAGATTCTCCAGAATGTGAACTCACTAATATGGTGAGAATTCATATGGTTTGCCAGGTTAAAAGTATCCTGCTTTGGGGCACATAAAAGACTAAAAACTATGACACCTGTATCAGATTGTTTAGATCATTATGTATCTGTACATTTATTTTTTTTTTAAACTTGGCCACCAACCTTTCAATTCCCTGACATAGACCATTAACTACCGTACTGTCCCACATTGTGCTCTGCCTATATACTATAATCATTGTTTTTATGCCCCTTTATTGTGACAAGTCGTAACTGTAGGGTATTAGACAGTGCGATGCAGTGACAGAAGTTTGCTGTGCCAATGGCGATCATTTATTACAGCGCTGTCAGAAGTCCACTCAGTTCTGTAAGTTTGTGAGGCAGTGAGCCATCGTTCTTCCTCAGCCCGGCACCAGCTGCACCTCTGTTCCCCGGCTCCCTTCCTTACTGTATGCCATACAGCGCCTCCCAGCCCTATCCATAAATGTCCTGTCAAGTCGAAACAAAGCAATTACCACACGATTACGTAAAGGGGATGTAAAAGAAGCTGTAAATGCCAAAACGCCTGTTCTATCAGATCCATCAAATGTTACAGGTGTCATGTCTTCCGTCAAGTTGCTTTTCAAACATGTCCAAAGGCATGTATGTTGGCATTTAATAGACATTTTACTGTAAGGTTTATGGGGCATTGTTTGAGTTAATGAGCTGTGAATATTTGAAGAGGGGATGGGGCAAAACAGCTTGAGTTTACTGTGGGTTTGTGGAAGTGGAGCTGGAAGTGTGAGTCTGAGTGGGCATTTAATACAAAGGTGTGGTAGAGCAGGAGCAGAGAGTCGACACATATACATTTTTATCAGTATATGGACAGGCATTGCCTCATGTCAAAGCTCAGAACCTCCAAAATTCCCTCCCTGAGCTGCAGAGGCTACGCTAGCTCTGATTCATGATTAGCTGCAGGTGCTGGGGTTTTGGTTGTGAGGATTTCATTTTAGGTTTAACCAACTTGATTTTTGGAACTGGCAACCAAAATGAGAGACTCATGAGGCAGCCTTGTGGTGGGCAAAAAGGACATCATTACAAACAGAGCAATGCCTACTTAACAGTCAAATCGCTAGAAGTTTCTATGATTGTGTTTGGGGCCAAAAACAATGAGGGCTAAAGTGAGCTAAAAGTTTTAGTGAATTTTTAACACTCGGATTGTACAAGTAACAGTTGTTGTGGCCAATACACACTTGACTTACACACTTGTTTTGGAAGCTAAGCAGGGTAGGGCCTGGTCAGTACTTGGCCGGAAGACCACTGCAAGGCCAGTAGTGCATACTACTGTTGCGTCCTTGGGCAAGATACTTCACCCACCTTGCCTCCAATGTCCATGTATGCTTATGTCTGTGAGAGTGAATGCGGGACAATGGATGGAAATTAGCCCATGGCTACAATCCAGCGTGTTTACAGCATGTGCATCAGGTATAACCTAATATTGAATTGTGAAAAACATAATAAGCCTTTTCCCTCATTTAAAAGATTTTTTGGCCTGTAAGCTATGTTGGACAGGACAGGGTATTGTGAAATGGCGATGAGAAAGGGAATGACATTCAGCAAAATGTCTCAGTCAAAATCAAATTTACAATGCTGTGGTCAGCTGCGCAGAGTCTGGCAAATATATCCACTTCTAACCTGGTTTATGCCAGATTGATCTGTCTCACTCTGAATGTGAGTTCTTCACATGAATCAATCTGGGAGGGCTCTCACCAGAAGTTGTCTCACCAGAAGTTGTCAGAATGTAAAAAAAAAAATGCTTCACGCTGATTGATCGAAGCGTCACAACAGCGGAAGAAACCGAAAAATCTAAATTGTGTTAAATCCAGTGTTCGGAAAAGCACAGTCCTCTTTCTCATCCACAAATGTACAAAGTGCCATTGTGTGCACATTTTTGAAAAACCATAGTCAGTATTTCTCCCAAAATAGGCTGAACTACAGTGCTGCTCTGTGATTGGTTCCAGTCCCATCTGCGGGCCTTAAATGCCATGTGATTAGCCCGTTTACCACTGGTACGCAAACGAATCAGAGGTGGCTTAACATGAACATCTTGCTGGCTAGGTTAATCACTTGGCCACCAAGCTGCGTTATACAAGTGGAAATCTTGCATAATGAATGTTTGAAACTCATTTAAGAAGCTGCCTTTTAATGGCTGGTGGTAGCTAGGAAGCGCGCTATCTGTCAAAGTTAAGTTATTAAGTCAAACACAAATTTAGATTTGTTTCAGTTCTAGGTATTTTGTTAATTTGTAAGATTTTATTATAATTGTTTTTTGAGCAGGCATTTTTCCAGCTAGTTAGAAGAAGTGTTACTGTTTATTCAATTGAAATGTTGACTATTTCTGCCTTAAATTCAGACAGATGATGAATTCTAGCATCATAATTAATGTGGGACTCAAAATAGAAGATTTTCACAAGAGCATGAAAATATTTTTGGCCATATACAGATTTAAACTTGACGTCAGAGAAACATTAAATTCTGGTGGATTTTCGTATGATTTTCATGTTGTCCAAACTTGCTCTTTTTGCATATAAATGTGTATACTGAATTGGTTGTACTGGTGTCCTTCCCCATGCAACCCTCTGCATTTAGATGCTTGGACAGGATCTGAGAAGGCCATTAACTTCTGAACAATAATTATAAGCCTATCTTATCTGCTGCTTATGACCACAGCAGTAATGACTCAAAGAGAAGACATCCCTCCTTGCTCAGTCGGTGTGGCACAAACCTGGTGGTGAAGCTCCCACGCTCTCCGCGGCTCCCCAGCATGGAGCAGCCTCTGTCTGTCAACACTCTAATGGGAGGGAACCAAACAACGCCGGGGGACAGGGACCAGAATATACACGGCCCACATGCAGCGAGAGTAGCACACGTAAATGGATAATGAGCCAATCTTTTACTCAACACCATGGGTTTAGCTGCTTACAACGAGTCTGAAAGCCTGGGGTCAACAAGACTATTTGTTGATAACAAAATTAACTAAGTAAATCTATGAAGAAAATAAAACAAACCCTAAATGTCTCCAAACAAAGTTAATTTTTCAAGTTACAATATACTTGATATGTGACATTTTACCAAGACCTAGCAGCCAAAACATGTCATTACAACTTACTGTCTTTGAAAATAACCTACGTTTGTGAGTAAACTTAAATAAATTCGCAAGCAGTACTCCATTCTTATGATTTTCTAAACACTATAGTTTTTGTATGGAGGTGCACGGTGGCAGAGCGGTTAGAGCGCTTGTCTCCCGTGTGCTCGGTAAACTCTAAAATTGCCCCAATTGAATGAATGTGAGTGTGTGTCTATGTTTCTGTGGTAACCCTGTGACGAGCTGGCCCCTGTCCAGGGTGTACCACATAAGGTCCAAAGTTACTGAGATAGTCCCGTACAAAGGTAGACAAATGCTCCTGCTACTCTGCTGGTTCTGTCCCACATGCAGTCAGAGATTTAAGACCAATGTCCAAGACCTAGGCTAATGGTGCATATCTCACTACCGTTTGTCTTTTATGATTATGTTGATTGTATTGATTTGTATTCAATGTTTGTACTATTCGTATTGTATTGCATTGTACAACTTTCCCTCACAGGTCCCAAAGTTTAACTTAACTTAACTTAATTTATATAAATGGAACTATGGATAATATTACGACTGTGCCATACCAAAGTACATTGTAGTTTGTAGATTGATCAATAGAGCAATGGCAAAAAAAGCTGATTCACAAAACATTTAAAATTACTTTTCCTATGTTAAAGTTCAAAATCAAAAATGTATTCTATCCAGTCTATTACTTCACATTTTTGTGTTCAGCCTCAACATAAAACTGTATCTAGAACTACTGTAATCTGCAATAAATTCGTTGGCAGTGGTCCAGCAGACACAATGCTGGAAAAAAGGCCTGTTGTTTTAGTGCAGTTGATGACACAGTTAAAAACGAGGCTGCATAAAATTGAATAATGATTAGGGTAACGCTGGGTCAAGTTAAAGAGTGAATAATCTTACAACATGGTCTAGTTACTGCTGTGGGATGTGCATTTGTCCCTCTGGTTTGCTGAGCAGGACATCCCATTGGAGTCATTGGGCAGAGATGGCAGCTAAGTAGGCCCAGGATTGATGCTCTCCCCCAGCACGGCACTGCAGAGGCCCGGGCCCCCCCTCCACCTACGTCGTCCCACCACCGCTCGTCTCCACTCACCTGCATTGCACCAGATATTTCTCACCTCAGACGGTACGCCTTCTGTCCCACTGATGCATCCGGAGAGGACACCCACCTGACTCCCTGTTCTGTGTCTCTACCAAAGACCGCAGGGTCTGCTTCTGTGTGGCTTGGCTTCAGAGTGCCTCAATTATGATTTAGAGCTACAGATGATGGCACCATGATGTACAAAAGGAACTGAAATTGCTGTGGACATGTTAAAGATGCTCTCAAGCCTCAAATGCTGGACTTTACAGGAGTACTCAAACATGCATGTATCAGTTGAATAACAATTCTGAGTATGATTACAAAACACCATTGTTTGGTTAAAAGGTCCTAAAAGTTGATTTAAATGTCCCATTTAAAGAATGACTTGATTTTAGCAGAGGTTGTAGCTCAAACAATGTTTTACAATTGTTTAACGGTTGTCTTATTAAAAAATGCAGGTCATATCTAACTTGAGCACTTTAGTCTCTTTAAATTAGGGCTGTCCATTAACCCATGCGATTAATCATAGACACATTAATCATCAAGCAGAATCAGAAATAGGTTTATTGACATTTTCAGTGAACAAAATTCACACTACTAGGAACTTGCTTTGGCGGTAAAGTGCAACATATAAAAATGAATAATAATAATAATAGCAAAATGCATACAATTTAGAATTTACTAATAAAATAAAGTGTTATAAGTTGTTGATTTATATAATTGTTAAAGTGGCTGGTGTTATAACAAAACAAAGCACACCAAAATGCCAGGTATCTGTCAGCGGTACCATCTTGGTAATACCTGATACAAATTAATCACATGGTCTGTTTAGACCAAACATAGTATTTTAGAGTACACAGCAAGGCTTTACCTGCAAGTAGGAGGAAGGTTCAGGTGTAGAGCTGTTATCACGCTGTTAAATTTACAATCTGACGTGGACGAGCACAGATCACTTAGCGGCTGACTTTACAGAGCAGAGCAAAGTTGCACCAGTCTCCTATGGCAGAACTAACCAAAGATTTTGTGTCGCACTGTAAAAAAATTTGAGCAAAATATTCCACCAAACCACTGGAGGACACTGATAAACGGCAGGCCAATCCCAGCATCTTACATCTGTTTATAACATTGTTTATTCTGTTTTTATTCGTTTTTTTCCACTGTAGCCCTCGAGGCAACTACTGTTGTGATTTTGGGCGTTACAAAAATAAATTGAATTGAATTGATAAATGAAACTGTCGCCATAAGACCCAGTTAAACCTGCAGGCAGCTCTGAACTCCACTAAACCTATTCATTTAAATTGACGTATTATGGCTTGGCTTTGTTGTTGAATTCTAACACTAGTTTCTGCTGTCTTCAGACCTTTGCATGTTGGATCTGGAACAGATTATAAACCAGAGACGACCCTCTTTAAATAACTGCTCTCTCAAGACTGGCACAATAGTGGTCTTGTTTAGAGTTCTGATCACGTAAGCTTTCTATCCAAAATAGGCACATTTTTCTAGTCTGTGGCTTTTTTACCAGGTGTTTTCTCTCAGCTCACTTCCCTTGGGTGCCCAAGACTTGTTTCACACATACAGTAAGTATCACCTCTATAGCACTTTTGGAGTTTTACTCTGAAGTGGTGTCGGCAACCATGCTGGAAATAATAATCGTAAACCAGTAAAGTATATCGCTTGTAAAATCCTACAACGATTTAAGCCCAGACACACTGTGGCCAGGCCCTGTTTATTTACATGAGCAGTGCAGTTAGAGAAAACCACAGATAACATTTTGTATGTCCCTTACCTTTATCCCTGGCCTCATATGTGCATGTGGGAGATCTGTGATGGATCATGATTCGGGGCAGTATTGCACCGGCTCTGATGAGGACACTGTAAATCAGGGCCCTTCCTCTGGCCGTCGCTATGGCGATGACTTCCTGATCCACTCTGCTTTGATTTAATAGTCCCGGGGGACCTCTAAACACACGCCATGACTGCTCTTTGGGCTGTGCTCAGCAGGCTCACAGCACCGTAAATTCAATCAGTTAAAGCTGGAAGCACCTGTGTGCACTTGAGGGTTCCTCCGTCTCTGTGTCGTTAGATCAGGAGAGATTAGCATGATAGGCTTGAAACTTTTAGCATTTGTTGTCGAAATACAGAATCCAAGCATTATCAGCAATATTTAGTAATGGAAACCATTTTTACTCTCAGCACATTTTTAAAAAGACATCAATACCTCTTCTGCTTCATGATTTAGATTGCATTTATTGGTTATATGGATGTGTCTAATAGAACATTTTAATTCAATAAGTTTAAAGGCTTTAGAATGTACAAACCAAACCTTTAACATGACCACTGACAGAAAGTATAACTATCATGGTACAATAAAGGAAGGAATAATAGGCAATGGAAGTAAGGACTCTGTTACTGCTCAGTGTACATAACAACATCATGACCATCACTATTTGGCTGGTGGACATATTTGAAGCCTAATCACATTTCGTTGTTGGCAGTACACCTTCACCCTGATCAGTAGCTAACATACTTGTATGCTGTTGCTGCCAGAGAAATTTAGTTAGCACTTATCGGACATCTGAGCTGGTCAAAGTGGGCTGCGTTATCTACCAGTGTGACAAGAATAAATCAAATATTCCCATCATGTTAATAGTGATAGTGCTGCTTTTTAGCCTAGTCGCTGCGCCAGAACCTTTCTTGTCATAAGGCACACACTTAGATACAAGATTATATGTAAAACACATAAAAAGAAAGTGCATGAACTATTAGGTGCTATATGAATATTAAACATTGTTCCTGCGTCAAATTAGATTAAATAGAGTGGACATCAATCAGTTATTGTCTGCAATTTCACCCTCCAAAAATGTGAAAAATATGATATGTTTACTATATATTATAGTAAACAGAATGACGCCATTCTTTGAGAGCATGATCTCGCATTGCTAGATGTCTCTATACTGTTCTCTAATTTTCTGTGTTTTGTAAAAAAAAATTTCATGAAAATCTATTTCACATGAATGCCAATGTAACCAATACAATTTCAATTACAAATAGCACATCATTTCCATGAATGTCTCTACTTCATAATTGAGACACATTACACCACTCTCCAAAGGGAAAACCACATTACAGGTATGTCTCGTGAGTAGCCAGCACTCAAGGTCAACCTAAACTGTAAAATCTTACTGGAATGACACTGCTTTGAAGATAGTAAAAAAAACTATAAAACAATAAACATGATCTGATGCTATGGTCCAATTTTGTCTACATTATGGATGAAAATTCAATATTATCTTCCAAGTCCAAGCACTATTGGCTTTATTGATGTCTGTATTGGCTGTGCAGTGGAATCCTTTTGTTTAGTGGTCAAATACTCGTGTCTCGGTTTGTGGTTTGTTAAGGTCAATGACATTGATTGTGCTGAATTACCTCATCTTAAGTCTTAAGCTTTTTGTCATGTCTATTCATTAACTGTCAGTTAACAGTTATCCTACAAGAATGTTTAATGTTTTGATGGTTGCGAACATTTTGCCTTTTTCTGTAACATTTTAGTTTTTTTTGTATGTTTGTTTTTAAGGATTTATTTTGCCTGTAAAGCTTTATTAGACAGGACAGTGCAGCGTAAAACAGGGATTAGACTAAGGACATGCAGAAATGTGTCAGAGATTCTAACTGTGGCTGGTGTGCCATCCACTCGACCACTGAACGACACAACATTGCAGTTTTGCAAGTTGTCGACACACCTGTAGCCCTTTAATGACAGTCACTCCCTTCATAACTAATAAGAGTAGGGCAGGCTTTAAAGGTGCAGTATGTAACTTTTCTTGTGGGTGCGCCGCTGGCTCGTCTCCATGGGGATGTTATTGAATTGTCAGAAATACTCCACAGCATTATACGGATCTATTTTGCATCCATTCAATTACAGGCACAGAGCTGACCTGTAGCGTGGTCTCCATGCGCGTCTCCATGGGGATAGATAAATAATGTCATGTAATGGAACAATAAAACGCTCTCATATTAAGACACACTTGTGAGTTGTGTTGTCCTCTGTGTAGTTTATTTATTTATTTCTTTTTTTTTTTAAATTGCTTTTAACCATTTGTTATTGTTTTTTTTTTATTATTATTTATATATATTATAAATTATTATTTTTTTACACTTTTTTTTGTCTGTACAGCACTTTGGAAAATCATGTTTATAAAATGTGCTATATAAATAAAGTGGATTGAACTGGGTTGGAACATTCCAGGCAAAGCAATAAAATGTCAATGCAGAAAAGTTACATAGTGTTAAATTGTAGTCACTAGCGGATATAAAAGCTGCTGCGTGGCGCTCCATAACACAACCTCAATAAAACCCATAAGTAAAAGAATCAGCTTTGTTTTTTGAAAAGCTCTCATTATTTGTTTTAGGATCAAAAGGGAGAAACTTCTATTTTCTTACGAAGTTGGACAATCTGCCATTCTCTGGCAAGTTTATTTACTTGCTGGAGATGTATTGTATTTGCCTTGGCAAATCTGACAAACACAGACTGCTGTTGTTGTGTGGATAATTGAAATCTCACTTTTGAGCAGTCATCCTAAATCATATGATGGCAAGGAAAATGCCTTTGTAAGTGTTTATAAAGTTGATTCATGGACTGTCTAATTTTTTTTGCAGAGAGTTGACGTGCCTGCATTTTTTTGTAACTGTGAATCTGCATCATCCATACAAAGGCAAGGTTATCTCTCGGTTTAGTTTTATCATATGTGTTTCCGTTACTTTGTATTACATGCCAGCTATATTTATGTCAATGCTATAGAAAATTACTGTTTACATTTTCACATCATAACTTTTTTGGGCTATTGATGAAACTTGGTTTTGTGGTTGCCATGGTTATCACTCTGATCACCACGGGTGCATTTCCCTTTGGACATTAAGGCTTAATTGGGTGAGAACAGACCAAACTGAAAAATATTGTCTGCTGCAGCAGTGCGTCCTGATAAAAATAGCTCCTGATGCATTCAGACAATTGAGGATATCCCTTCTACTGTGGCATGGGGCTAGCCAATGCAATGTCTCCTTCCAGCTGCTGTATTATCTGACTAGTGCCTGACAGCCTTGGGATGTCTACCCTGATATATTTGACACATGCACACATAGAGACGCACGTGCTGCAGCATCAATCCTGCCCTAGCCTTAAGGGAAATGTAAAAGATGTGGGAACGATAGCCGCAGGGCGTTACAAGGTCGCTGGAAAAACCTTTTAGCCTGCTGTACTCTTCCTATTGGCCAACATGTCAGGACCGGTTCATCAGTGAAAAAAACATCAATGATTTATACAGAGAAATAAAAGCTATGGTCTGGGGCTAATTTCTGCCATATTTCTACACCTTAAAGGAAGGTTAGGTGTTCATTGTGTGTGTTCTTTGTATTTTGTTGAATCATTCAGAGTTGGAACAGCAGTATTAACATTAAATGTTGTATGCTTTTTTTTGTTTTTTTAAATACCTCAAAGTGCTTTGGACTATCTCCACCTGTTGGAGGCCTGCACGTTTTGACAAATTTAGAACATGGTTAATTGTGTAGCAAAAATGCTGGAACTTTTAAACTTTATAGCATTAATTATTACATTTGAGAGACAGTAATAAGGTACTATATTTCACTATTGCATATGTCTGCATGTTGCAGCTCAATTTGATGTACAAAACTTTTTATTTGAAGGTAAGACAAACAGAAGGTGCAAACAAAACAAACAATGAAAAAGCTACCTACTGAATTTGGTTAATCAGAACTAAATACAGCTATTTGTAATCCTGAGTCACTCACCGTATCCTTCATTGATTTCTGACCTTTCCTTGTGAGGTCACGCTCCAATATCGGAAGAGAAAGAGGAAGAACATTGCCTGTGACAGCCAGCATCACGAGTAGCCTCATGGGAAATGTAGTTCTGGCAATCTAGAGTGGAGTATGAGTCACCATCTGTCCTCCCCTCTCTGCTCAGTCACTCACATGCACGCTTTGTCGTAATAGCACGTCTGCTCTGACCTTTTTTTTGATGACATAAAAATTGTGGCTTGACCTTGCTAGTGTCTTGAACGGTAGCCCCAGTCTCCTCACCTGGCGCTTGTGTGTGGAGTGCGACTCGACTTGGCGGGAGTGTTTTGGTATTCTGCGCGGCGCTCCCTGGCCATATTGGCATTCCCTTCTCATTGCTCTTCTCCATTGTGCATTCCAAAAGAGTCGCTCCTTCGTACTGCCATTCCAACCCCCCCAGCCCGCCCCTCCTCTCAGCCTCCCTCTCAGCCTCCCTCTCATTCTCTAGCACATCAGACTTATTATCCCCATTCACACTCAGCACTAAGAAGCCAAGGCATACATCAAAACAGGACCAGTGCACTCACGCAAACAGTGATTACAGCCAGTGTGGATGTCCATTATACAAGCGCATTTTAGTGTTTACCATTTTACACATTTGTCAATGAATTGTGTCAATTCATTCCAATAATAGTTGTATCTCTATATGTAGTGAAGTGAACAAAATCGTGGTTTATTGGCTGATTTGTTGGTTGGTCTCAAGAATGATATTTGGACGTTATTGGACGTTATATGACTTTACGGATTTTCTTTTCTAATGTTGATTGTTTTAGGATATCAGCTGTAGTGGTCATCAATTAATCCTATGCTGTGTATTAGAAAATCTGTTTCCTAGTGTGTATTGTTTAATTTGCATGTTTGTTTCTTTTTAAAATTTAATCCTCCTAATTTATTTAATCAAGCTTCAAATTCTGACAAATTTATCACTAGCCCTTGTCAAATGGAAATGGATATGGACTAGTACTGCAAGATTCATCAAAATCATGTCCAAAAACGACTAAATATGTTTCTACAGGCCATGGGGCCTGAGGTTTGATCGTGCCGTTTAACAGTACCTGAAGAAGTTAATTTTGAGCCCACAAAAAACGATTAGAAATAAAAACTAAAAAGTTATGTTGTAAACTTTCAAATAAGGGTACATTTGATTATTTATCAGGTATTTATTCACATTTGTCTGATAACTAAACCTCAACTACTACGTTTAAAGACATGATTTTTTTAAAGATATTTCTGTTGGCTTAACATATCGTCTGAATATAGTATTGGGATACTTTAAAAACATCGAGATATTCATTTTTGTCTATAAATCGCCTACCCTTAATTATAGTATGTTTTTGTGTATTGTTTTGTATTTTGAACAAATATGCTTTCTAACGAATTTTTTATTGACATTTTTTCGTCCTAACCAATTACAGCAATTACAGTAGGTGGTTGAGAATAATTTTTGTCATGCACTGGGTAGAATGGGAATACCAGAGACATCATTAACAGTCTTTGTCTGCCAACGCTAAACACAGAGCTGTCATGGCTACCGCTGATGCACAGAAGAGCAGCAGGAAAATCTCCATTGTGCCCATATACAAAGAATTAAAACACAAGCATATTTGTGTGACCCAGTGTTCTGAACATAGACTTGGCTTGTATCCTTTGGCCTGTGATGTTGCTATGCTTGTGTCAGGAGTGTGATGGCCGACTGCATTAGAAAACATCTCTTCTGGGAAAATGAATGGGCTTCACAGTGCTGTTATGTTTGGAGGCACCAACAGGAGTGTGCAATTTGTCAGCAAAATACACGCCTGGGTTTATTTATTGCTTAACACTCAATCCTATTTACTCCTCTGACCCAGCGCTCACCAAGGTAGAGTTATCAGGTCCATTTTCATTACAGTTTGAGCGGGCGTAAGATACAGCAATAGGATAATATTTAAAACATGTTATGAATTACAGTAAATATATGATCAGTGTTACTCAAAGAGGGCAGCATTAAAGTTTATTTATGTATTGATTATACTCATTTGTATGTGGTGAAATTTAAAACAAAAGCAAAAAGCCATGTCCCAGGCTTTAGCCCAAAGAAATTAAGAAGAATGGCCCTAAATTTGATCAGAATGGCCTTAAAGTTGGGGTACTTGACTTTTCTTTTTGTAAATGAATACCTTTTGTATTTTCCGCTAAAGAGCAGCACTTTGTGAAAAAAATCGTCTATTGCACATTGTCTGCGGCTAGTAATTAAGTATTTTATTTCTCATCAACCGGAAAGTAAGGGCCGAAAGCATCGCTCTGATTGGCTGAGCGACTTATTTTGCCATTTGAAAAGAGCTGTTGTAAAGCCATGCATGCGCCTTAAAATGAATTTATGCGAATATTAATGCTGTGCCTAAGGGATTATGAGAGTGTAGACAGATTTTAAAATTCCTGGTTTTGTGGTGTGAAAATCAGGTCCGCAGCTTAGATGGGTCTGAGCTCTATACTGTATACTTTTTTGTCAGCTCACCAAATACGTCTTGTTATTACTTTTCTTGATCTAACTTAGACTGGCAGTGGCTGAACTAAATCTTAAAGTTCTAGTTTCAGTTCCTAAATGTGCAAAATACACATTGTGCAGATCTGGATTAATGGCATTATTTTGGCTGTATCAGAGTAGAACATATTTATTCATGTATGAAAATGCACAGACTGGGGATAGGGCACACCACCTCACTCCATTTCTCCTCACTCCATTTCTCCATCCCTTTGAAAGCCTCACAGGAAAATGACAGTGGCAAATTTTGAAACCAAACAACACGCCGAACCCTGACCCCGTCCCTAGAGAAAGAGGTACGAGAGAATTGAAAGACAGATGGGGCTGTGATGAAGGGAGCGCACTAGAAAACAAGGGACACGCCCCAACGGAGGAGAGTTTGGAAACTGAGATAAAAAGCAAAGGGACACTATCTCTGGTGAGCCTCATCACAGACGTCCTGCTGGCTCAACAACTGTGCCCCTGTGCTTGTTGGAATCACTCAAATTAATTAGTTTGGGAAAATGGGAAATTTTCCGTTGAAGAACAGAGGCGGCATAAAAATGTGCACCACTTCACTCCAAAAGGAAGATTACATGCAAAACCGCCGGGGAATAAAATATGAATTCATTTTAAATTCCAATTATTGATTTAAAAAAATATGTATTTTTATAATAATTATACATCCCATAAAGGTTTATTGTGGAAAAACAGAAGAGTACTGTTGTAATCTCAGATAGTGGCCCTATATAACACTATGGGACATGCAGTTTTTGTTTGTTTGTTTGTTTGTTTGTTTAAAGAAACTTCAAAAAAATAAATCTCCAAATTTTCAACCTTATCATTATTTGTTTGGGATTTGCTCCACAAACCTGCAATATTAATCTTATGGTGTTCAGTCCTTTCAAGTGAAAACAATCTGGTATTTGGAGTTGAGGAGTTGAATAATGGCACCAATTTCTGTGGCCATTGTGAAAACATTATTTCACTTTTGTTAATTTATGCTGACAGAGAGGACGGTGAATTTGGTGCCAGTTTTTCCTCATCTGCCTGGATGAACTCTCTTATCTGCAAATGAACATCTGCGGCCTGTTCGTCTGTGGGAGTAGGATCGCTCCCTGAGGTTTATACTTTTTTTTATACGTAGGGTTTTCACCCGTCTTTTCACAATTCTTTTACATGTCAGTGTCAGTCCAGTAAACACAGATACAGCCATAATGACTTTACAGTAGCCAATAAGAGAAGCGAGGCAATGTTAACAATGTTGTAGTTGCATTTTATGTGCTAAGCGCTTTACCTCAGATCCCAACTTTTCACAAATAAGATTTATTTTAATCCTGACTTCAAACGATTGTCCGTACTGAATAGAATCCAGCATGTTGTTGTGTCAACAGCATTACTAGCGTGTGTGCTAACGTCATCTGACAAGACTTCTCTCTTCTCCACACCAACAATTTGATAAAATTAAGACCTATGTTGTCACTTTTGTGATCTGTGTTGAAGTTAACTTTTATTATTGAGTTTGTATCTGAGTTCAGAGTATTTAAATCCAGCGCTGCCCCAGTCGGAGCCATGAATGGTCAGAGCGCACACAAACAGGAGCGTCACTCTGGAGCTGCATTCAGCTGCACTACGGCCTCTCAGACACACAAGCAAACTGCTGCACAGACAAATTGTGCCGCACTAAATATTGGGGCATTCATTTGTCAGTAAGTTGGATATAATGGTTGTATTATAGAGAGTCTAAGCTTTAAAATTATGTATAACATACTCAGGTAGAATATTGGCCAACCAATATAATTAATGGGCCCTAATAGTCATTCAAGAATGTTGTGATGTCATGTTTTATATATGTGTGGGAGTATGTGAAACTTCTTATAACTGTTACAGAAGTCACAAGTAAATATAGCCCATAATCCAGAACTTTTGGGCCCGAGGTGACTTTTCCCTGGGAAATTGTTGCAAAGACGGGAATAGGCAGGGGTTGCATTTGCCCAAGGAAAAACTGATGATATGATGACATATGATGACGATATGTTTATAGTTGAACTGTGCTTCCTTTTTCATGTCATTTTCTTAGACAATGACATGTGTTTCATTTTGCATAGTCAATGTTCACATTTACCTGGGTAAATCCCACATGATCGATCATAAGAGAAAAGCTGCTACAGCTCAGAGTAGTGAGGCTTCTCTGAGCCCGTGTAAATACTGTTATGTCCTGATCTGCTATCGGCCCTTTTGCTTGTTCGGCACAAATCATGGCCCTATCTTATCATCAAACAAATTTTAGCCTGTGAAAATGGGTCATGCCATATTTATTCCCCATTTCCTCCGCAGCTCAGCGACACTCCCAAGCGGGTCGCTGCCTGACACCAAAAAACTGATTATTTCTAGCAGTTTTCACATGTTTGTATCTGTCTTTGTAAGTGCAAGTAGGAAGCCACTAATTCAGGTATTGGAGAACACACTCATTGACAGATGTGCAAACAGGCTGAATACACACACGCTTTAAGCGATTGGGCATTGATCACTACCCCTGAGAGTGGACCTTTCAACAGCTGTATAAGTGATACTAGCACACGGTAGACTTTACTTAGCATATTAAGGCCACCCCAAAGTTTCCCTGGAAAGGCTTACAGGCACACATGCCACTTCAGGGAGTTTTGTGGCTACTACATTCGCATGCTGATGACATTTAGCTGTACTCAGAGTCAAGGGACCTTAGACAGCTTGAAGAGGAGACTCAGTGATAAGCTGGCAGAGCTAAGTCAAAATACTGTATCAAGAGGGAAAGTAGATGAGACTATAATAAAATTATTTACATTGGAGTTACCTTCTCAATTAAAACTATAGTAAGTAGAGTAATAGCAGATGAGTTCAATTTTAAAATGGAGGACTGTTCATATAGACATGCCTACAAAATGTGTATTTGTTGGAACCATATAACCATGCTATTTATGTCACCACTGAGTTCTGAGACTTCCAGTGTAGTTAAGTGTGCACAGGCTTTGCTCAGGCATGTTTACTTTGAGATGTTTGCAAACATCTTTATTGAGTTGTTCCTCCAAATAGAAGGAAGTTTGTTCCCTTAGTCTCTTCTGTTGCTGTGCCACAAATCTGCAGTTGAATGGAGCCAGCAGGCTAGCCGTAAATCTCACTGACATTTATGTGCAATGTAAATACATTCACACCATGTCAGGGCTGAGGCCAGTCTTTACTACCTGCTGTGATTCTGCGTGTTTCTGTAAAACTACACATTTTCAGACCCTTGGTGATAAAAGTGTGTCATGAGAGAGTTGTAAAAGCCAAGTAGAAGCGAAATATACTTAAATACAGTTAAATACATAACACCAGTCTATCTTTTTAAGTTCCATTAATGAAACTTAATGTAATAAATAAAATTAAACACCGCACCTGGTGTCTGCTGAGCTGATGTTACTCTGATGAGAGCCTGTGAGCACCTTCAGCACCTCCACAATGTAACTCCTACACTAAGTAGTAACAACATCTTTTGGTGATTTTGAGCTTTCAGTGCTTATTAGTAGTAATAATTATGATGCTACATTTGTTTTATATAGTGCTTTTTCGGACACTCAAAGACACTTTACAGTACATTATTCATTCAATCCACACTTGGTGGTGGTAAGCTACTATTGTAGCTACAGCTGCCCTGGGGCAGACTGACAGAAACGAGGCTGCTTCTCTATGCCATCCGATCCCCCAATCACACTCTCTCACTTACCAGATTCACAGGCAAGGTGGGTGAAGTGTCTTGCCTAAGGACACAACGAAAGCCACAGCCGCCACACTCAGGTTGTGACCTAGGTCCGTGATCAGCCCGTGAAAAGCCGTGAAAGCTGTCCGATCGATTCAGTATGGCGGCGAATGCCCTGATATCTGCGCAGTTGGCAAAAACATGATTGATTATTTTTAATTTTACTTTTTGTAGCTGTGGAAGATTAAAGATAGTCCATGCAAATGGATTTTATTTAATGCATTTCATAGATTCACCCTTATGTAGAATAGGCTCGCTAGTTACTAATGAATGCACATTTTGATTTGATTGCAATTATCCTGATTTTATCGCAATAATAATTATTTTTGGCAGTAAGCATAATTATGAATACAGTATAGCTCTACATACATGTGTGCTCAGTTGTATGTACATTACACCATGAACACACAGTGCGGGTGGAGAATGAATCAAATCTTATTTTCAATACCAGCATTTCTTTTAACTAAGTTGAGCCCAGGCATAGCCTTTGTAGTCAAATGTGCAATTAATTGCTTTGATATTATTGTTTATTAACCCACACAAAATCCTTCTGGACATTACCTACCTACAATCCTACACAAGTGTTATCCACAATGTGATGAATAGTCACAGAGAATATGCCATGACATGTTGGCGCCACCGTGTGAGGAGGAAACAGTGCTCTCCTTGTTCGGCCTGTAAGTTTTGGTAGAGGCCATGTTTTGGTAGGTTTGCAGATGTTCCATACTCTTTCCATTTCCTGATGATGGATTGAACAGTGAGATGTTCAGATCTTTTTATGAACTAACCCTGCTTTAAACTCTTCTCCACAACTTCATCCCTGACCTGTCTGGTTTGCTCCTCGGACTTCATGATGCTGTTTGCCCCCCAACCTTCTCTTGACAAACTTCTTTGGCCTTCACAGAACAGCTGCATTTATACTGAGATTACATTACGCACAGATGCACTCTATTGTATCGTTAGGTCAACATTCAATCTTTCAGCGATCAACCAAGAACTTCTGACAGCGATTTGTTGCACTCAGAGAAAAGGGACTGAATACTTTTGCTCTTTACTTTTTTTTTATTCATTTCTTAAAATGAACAATTTCCTTTCCACTTCACAGTTGTTTGCCACTGAGTGTTGCTCTTTCACAAAAAATGCCAATACAATTCATTGAAGTTTGTGGTCATGACATGACAAAATGTAGAAAGGTTTCAGAGGTACAAACACTTTTGCAAGCCACTATAAAGCCATAAGATGTTGGTGCAAATCCCAAACAAATAGTGATAAGGTTCAACGTTATTATTGGATATTTATTTTAATTTTTAAAATTTTTTCTAAAACAGTGACTCTTCCATAGTTAGTTACTGTCTGTCCTTCATCTGAGATTATAACATCAATTTCTAGAACATGATTGTAACCCGTTGTACTGTCACCTGGTATACACCCTTAAAGGATTTGCCGTGTCAAATAACAGGTCAAGCTGGCATTGGGATCCTCCTGTATATTTCACAGGTCATTTGTGCTCACATTACCTCCACTGTCTTGTAATAGACACATTACCAAACAATGGCAGAGCTCACAGCAGTGCACCCCTCATTTTGTTCCCCCTGATGCTAACACCAGCCCTGCATGTCCTCTTTTGGCACCTGGGATGACTTCATATGCACCGGCTCGTGTGCATGAACAACCTTTTGTGCCCCATATTGTGGAGGAAAAGACAGTTCTACTCCTGTGTGTGAAGGAGGAGGACAGTGGTGAGAGGGGTCATCTGGGATTGTGGATATTGAGGGAATTAAGGAATTACTGACTCGGTTTTCAATTTAAATGCTAATGCAATGGAGTATAAGTGGTGACACCAGAGTGGAGATAGTCGTACAGGAGAGGTGGATGTACAGTATATGAGTACGGGCAACGCTGAGGACAAGGGTCTTATGTAGGAGATCCGGTTGTGACTAGCAGGAGCCAGAAGCAAATTGCACCTGTTGCTTTAGCTATAGGGTTTTGTGCAATACCGGATTTTCAATTTTGGCTCTGTAGTAGTAGTGATTTCTTAGTACTTTCTGATTAAAAAGTTAAACCCGGTGGGATTGAAAGTATTGATTCTTTAGTATCAATTGGCACATTGCACTAGTCACAAAAGAATGTTTTGAATTGTTTGTAACTTCCACTTTAAGAAGATGCTGAAAGAACTCTGCACCAGTTTCCTGACACGTTCTTAAGAGGCCAAACCACGTCACTCATGTATTTGCAAGGAAACGCCCTCTAAACTTCCAAATATGTGCTCCACCTTTCATGTGACAGGAAAAAAGTGAATGAGGAATTTGCGCTTCTACATACTATCGCTGTTTTAAAACCTCCTCTGCAGCGAGTCAAAATATCCAAACATACATGAGCACACTCAGTGAAAGCATATTTAAGTGATCATTTTAGTGCTTTTTTTGTGATCCTCCGAGACAGAGGCAGATCGCAGAAAGGAGTGCCTCTGGTCTGTGCATAAGGGTGCTCCTGACTATTGTTCTTCCAGAAGAACATTTTGTTGGATGCCAAAAATCTTCGTAAAAAGGCCTTAAATACATGAATGAGGCCTAATGCTTGTATGTATGTAGGAATGTGGTATGTACTGTATGTGAGTGATTCATGGCAGTTGGAAGGGCCAATGGTGCTGATAGTCAGGCCTTCCGGATGTCACATTTACTCCAGGGCAGCTGTGGCTGACCACCAATAGAGGAGTAAATGCATGTTTAAAAACTTGCTAAGCTCAATATGCAAAGCATTATTATTATTACCTTGAAAATGTGTTATTCTGGTTTTATTGTTGTTTTTGTAATGTATTTAGTTGCACTTAGTCTCACTTAACAATATAAAACATTAATGTTAAGTGTATTTTATAATAATTCAACTAAATGGTAGGCTTTTTCTTGTATGGTAACAGTAATAACCCAGGTATGTCTGTATGTAAGTGCATGCTTTTTGTGAAAGGTCCTGCTTTCACTCATCCCCAGAGTAACTCTCCCACTCTCATTTACATAATGGAACAGAGCATTCTCATTGGGGATTGTAACTTTACAGAAGTTTGCTACAAATATTCACTTTTATTAAACATATTCTCATGGTCTGCACTGCAGACTCATGTTCACATATCATACTGAATGTAATAAATCACTGTTAGGAGGTTTTCATTTGGATGCTTATGAGTAATGGTATATCAGGTGAAACCCACCACACTGATATAGAAATGAGTGTGAATAATAATAATAATCAGATATAAACACAAATGTAAACAATGAAGTACACTGAGGTAATTTTTCTCAGAAATAGCATTTGATATGAATTCTTGCTAAAGTCATCAATGATGATGATGATGATGACATATTTGATAAAATATAGACTGTAAAACTTTTCAATTGTAAAACAATGTAGTAAATAGTTTTCAATCATTGTTATGAATATATATGAAACTGTAGTAATTGATGATGCAATCTTGAAACCAAACAGTCTGTAGTCTAGAAACTCTTCTCATAAGTTCAATAAAAGGGCCTAGATCTGAGAGTCAGTATCAGTGGACTATGCTTGTCCATTAGAGTCCGGATATGACTTATCTGTTATGGCTGAGCTCAGTGTTGTGGAGACAGGGCGACTCTTCTTTATTAAGTCTACCATGACAGTAATTAGCCTTGCGTTGACACATAATATGTTTGATGAATAGCATGTTTTTGGCTTCTTTGCCCGTGCATCTTTCCTTAACCAGTGTACAGTGGCTGTTGCCAGTGTAGCACTGAGACAGTCATTGGTAACTACCCTTGCCTCAGAGCGCTCTTCTTCTTTCTGCTCTCATCTCGTCTCCTAGTCTATAACCTGCCTGTGCAGTGGTGAAGCCTGGGCCCCTGGCAACCAGTACAGCTCTTCCAGTCAGTCTCTGTCATCACTGGGTATTATACAGCTTCCTGGAAGTTGTGTGTGAGGGTTCTTAACATATTAACTACATGGCTGGAGTGGTCCTTGAGGTGTAATGAGCTGTCAGGTGGAAGGAAAGAGAGTGGCTGCCTATGGCTGAGATTATCCTCAACAACTACATGTCTACACGCTATACATTTTATGCCCATTTTCCAAACACTATTGTGCTTGTGAGGCTGTTTTGGTTAAATGTGATTATTATGTTTCCAAAAGGCTGCTCTTGTTGCGGAAATAATTCAAACAGTTTATTTGTCACCAGTATGTGACCTGGAGAAAGTCTTCTATTATAATCTAAGATTACAGAGAGAGCTATTTACAAAGAAATGTCTACAAGGCCTGAGTAGGTCCTAAGTCTCCTTGGTACATCAGTGCAATAAAAAAGTCCCCATCAGTCCCTATATACTGTATATATATGTGTATACGGATCAATAATGCCTGATGCCATCGTGTCTTTGGGCAAAACACTTCACCTGCCCAGCCTCCACTGTCTGCGTTAACATGGTAATGTGTTAGTGGATGAGAGCGTTAATGGTTGAGTGGTTGTTCAATATTTTCTTTTTTATTTTTGGCACATTTGTAATTCAGATGGACCATCTTTGATTTTCTTCGATCAGGTCCATTTTTAACAATTTCAACAGCTTTAGTACATTTTGAAACGTAACTAAAGCCATCTGTTTCTTCTATGGGTTCACATTTCACAATTAAAGCCTCCACATTGAGTAATTTGAGGAAAAGTAGAAGCATTCTATCAGAGTTTGAGCATACAACTATATTAAATGTAACAGGTTCAGATCAATGCAATGTTTAATTGTTATATTTCTCACTAGTTCAAGGCTACTACTCTCGTCTCCAATCAACTTTACTACTGTCTCGAAGAAGTCTACTTTTATGCAGGCTCCAATCTGATTAATAAAGTAAACAAGCCTGTAATTGCCCCGAATGAAAAATTCAAATGGCACGCCTGTTCCTCATCCTTTTCTCTGTGCATCGTGCGGATTAGCTGCCAGTGCTGCTTTGACATGCCAACCCCACCCCCCAATTTACCTTACCTCATCCCCTCTTTGCATATGAGCGCCCTTAAGACTGCCCTTGTAGCATCCACGTTCCCCCTCAGCCATGTTATATTTCACTGTGACACGAGGCAGAATCCCTTACTAATACCATGCAACTAAACAGTGTCACCCGTGCAGCCTGTGGTGAAATATGCACTGACGCTAACTTGACTGTCAAAGTTTGTGCTGGTACATATGTATTTGTGTGCTTGTGTGCAAGGGGGCAGATTGCAAGTGCACAAGGAGCATACCAAGCTAATGATTAAGCCATGAATGAGAACAGAATCAGAATCTGTCACGCACACGGTAAACCAGGATGTGTGTACGGCTAAGGCAGCGGAGAGCAATTTATCTCGCCTTCCTCTCCTCGCTCCTTTCCTTCCTTCTTTGACAGTAAGAGGCCAGGAATGTGGCCCGGTTGAATACATCAGCTCACGACTCAAACACTGCCTGTACTTTTTAGCCTAATTGGGTGCACCAAAGCAACTATGTCTCGATGCTATGACCCCAGTGGATTCTGTCATTCCTTTTTCTAAATTTGGACCCCCATCTGAAAGCACGCCCGTTCCTGGCCCACTTTACCGCCCACATGTGAGAAGCGAACATGCACCCTCATTGACCAACATGTCCTTTAAACCACCTTGATTATTCCTTGCAAGATGTATATTTTTTTTAAAGAAGTCATGGGAAGACTGAGCATACATCTGTACTTTGTTTTCACTAGTGCTGCTGTAGAGGGACAAAACAATAGGATGTAATTTTTTAGTGTCAGAAAGATTAGGTGAATAAGCTGTACTGTATTGTTTTTGTATTTATTTTGTTTAAGCTTAGCTTCGCAGTATTTTGAGTGCAATAATTCATTTGTACATTGTTTTAAAAGACAGATGTTCATGTTTTAGAACTTAATGATAATGTACCTCAATTAAAACCACACTTAATTTACCAGTTATGCATAACCTTATCAGGATTGGTATTTGCACTTCATCTACTGGCAGAAGAGGGAATTACCATAGAGAATCTAATATTCAAAACACTGTAAATACTGTTTCTTCCTTAGAGAAGTTATAAAGTTATTACTGAGTCATTATGTTGGTGAGTAAATTAAGGTTGAGGTTCCAGAACTGTCCCTGGTGGTGGCGCAAATTTATTTTGATGAAGGGTTTTAAGCCCAGGTTTCATGATGACTCAAACTCCCCAGAACTGGATTAAAGCCGTTGCCACATTCTCACATATTACTTGTGCACAAGCGACTATGTCCTTTCTTTTCTGTTGGCTGTCTGCTGAAACAACATGATCTATTTATAACATAAGGCGCAGAGCTGAGTTTGTATTATCATGTTTTAAATTCACTATTCGAAGTGCTATGTTATTTTAATTTTTCTGTTACATGTGGATTGTATTTGTGCAATACAACACAGTGATTCTGTAGTCATTTTAATTGTTTAAAGCGGAACAATGATGATAGGTGGAGGGTCCAAAACGTTTAATTGTCCATGTAGATGTGGTTTTGCCCGGGATGTCCCACAAGATGGCATCAATTTTGCAATAAATATGCAGGTAATTGCAAACAAACAATAGATAGGTACAAAATGCAGGTGAGATTATTTGAAGATGGTTGGTCCTTACTTTGCAAAATATGGCTTGAAAAATGTGAGTTATAGCAGAAAGTATTTGTATTATTTTATTTAAAAGTATGTGCTCTAAAATGTTGCTTTTTACAAATGTATGTGTATCTTAAGGCTAAACCTGGATCACAAAGGAGATTGTGTATTACCCATCAAAAATCTCATAAATCCCTGTTGTGTTCCTTTAAATCCTGTAGACTATTGGTCAATTCCAAAAACATTTTCTAACCATTGCCGGCAGGTGACCGTTGGCAAAACCCAGAGAGTTTGTGAGAGAAAAGCAGTCAAGGAGATCTGAAGCACTGATGTGGAGGCATGTTGAGAAAGGTGAGCTGAGCCAAGTTCCCAGGCGTCCATATCACAGAGAAGCTCCATGTTGATGATCAAACAACACCTATGCATCCTGGGGAGGGCTTTAAAAATGCATGCTCTCACTGACTGTCCTTATGATCTTACTCTCGTGCTGCTTTGTCAAATAATCAATAGCCAGGAAATTGAATTGAAAAACTGAGGAAACTTTTGATCTAAAACTCTCGTGTTTGTTGTTTGACCATTGTTCTTATTTTATGTATTCTTGTGCAATAATTCACAAAGTATCTGGGGGTAAATATCGAAAATCAGTTGTGGTATGTATAGTCACAATGATTAAATATGTTCCTATATTAAATCGTTATGAATCATGTAGAGGTGGGCAATATAGCTACATTTTGATAATATTGTGAAAGTTGTTTTGAAGATAATGCAAATAAAAATAATTTTAAAAAGTGATATAATCAACTTTCCGATAGAGTATTTGGTGCACTTTTAACACATTTCTGTTGAATCGACATAATATCATCTAACTATCGTTATCAGGATATTCCTTTTTCTTCAATATCGTCCACCTCTAGTATAATATAATTATGTTTTTTCTTTACTGTTGCCATATAGTAGTTTCCAAAATGTCTCCTGTTTAAATGTTTAAATAATCCTATTCTGCAAGTTATCCACTTTGGCCCAGGTCACACGTTAAGAGGTTTCGATCTCAATGGGTTTTATAAATAAAGGTTTACAAATAAAATATGGGACTGACGATACAAACTTCACCCACAACATAAAACTTCCACTAGGCGCAAGCAATGTGCTTATCTCTACGCAAACTGAGACCCTCCTGTAAGTTCTGCACAAAGTCTGGAGACACAGGGAAAAGATGTCATTCGTGGCGAGGAGAGAAAGTTTGAGAGAGTGTTTGATTCAGGAAATTGTCAGCAAATACATCTTTTACCTTAAAATAATTTCATTCAGAGATATTATCACATTAAACAGAATAGAAACATTTGGCCACCTCATTATTCTCATCAGCACATAACACATATGAAGCCGTGCGCTCTCGTAGACATTTCTGGTGCTCTCAGTCTGCGCTGTGACCGGATCAGTCTGTGTCTGTGATCCTACAGAGAAGATCCTCTGAATTTGTGAATGGATTTCTGAAACAACGATCGGACCTGAGAGAAAACTCCTCCTTCAGACGGAGCACATGAGCGAGGTTTGGTTTAATGAAGCGCTGAGACAAGACACAGATCCAACACGTTCATTTGTCTTTACGCACCATACCCGCTTGAGTTCGGATCGACTCAAATGATCCAACGCGATCTTGCTTACGATATGTAGCCCAGTGTCCGAACCTGACCCAGACTTAGAATTATCCTCATTATTTTGTAACAGACAGCTTCCTCTCAAAGGTCCTTCTGTTTAAATAAATGAAATAATGTCCGTGCCTGACCCAGTTGCGCGCACTCACAGAAGTAACCAAAGTTAGGCATTTGTAACGGGCTTTAATTACTAAAACATCAACTTCCGAGCTCAGTTATTGTACCCAGTGGGCGTGTACTCATCGTTTTCCTCTGGCAGCACGTCTATATCACTTACCTGATTCGTAGAGAGTTTAGGTTTTCGGCTTGTGACTGTCATCTCCTCCCTTTTCAAGATCCCGTGCCGACAACATTAAGCTATAATGACTCTTCAAGGTTTACGGCAATACATTTGCTTCACCGCGAAACTTACTAGGCCTTTTAGCGATATGAAATAGGACCTTATATCCGCTCATCTTTTCACCCTGTTTTGACATGTTTTGACACTGTAATCACGATACTAACTTGTTTATTATAAAGAGTAATGTCAGTGTAATCCCTCATTCACCCAGGAGTGTTCCATTGTAGAAAAAGTAGTGTAGTCATCTGGACTCTGTTTTAGAAAAACAAAACGTTTCGATTCTCATCCAAGAGTCATTCTCAATCTGTGAAACAAGTCTGAGAACTCCGGTTTATATCCTACTCTGTGAAAGCCCTGCCCACAGGGCGGGACCCCTGATAATGGCTCATTGAAACCAACTGGGATGAGCCTATTGTTCACTGACTTTGGCTCCCTCCACCTTGAATCCCTTTATTAGCATCCGAATGCCTCGGGCGTCTCCAGGGTTTCAGTAAACCATTATAAACAACCGGAAGGTTGAATCTTAAACCTCCATTACGATTTAAGGAAGGATTCTCTTTTTTAACAAACCATCTTTTCTCCCTGCTCAGAATCTCCACCTCACTGTCTTCATTAGAGTGGTTTGTGGCTTTGAGATGAAGATGCACGGCGCTGAACTCGCGTGTCTTCTGTGCTGATAAAGCCTCTTGTGAAGTGGCTGTTTAGTCTCCCCTATGTACCGCTCTTTACAACTTTCTTCACTGCATTGGATAGAATACACTACATTGCAATGTAGTGTATTCTAACAGCCACTGCACAAGAGGTGTTATCAGCACAGAAGACACGCGAGTTCAGGACCCCAGAGCGCTGTGCATCTTCATCTCAGATGACTACAACTCCAGATGACTACAACTGAATCTTTTTCTACAACTATACAGAGTATTCGGGAAGTGTATGAGTACAACTGAAGTCCTGAATGATACTTAAAATAGCTAGGCTATGCTGGGCTTAGCCAAATGCAGGTGTTCTGCAAGTCTTGCCTCGCTCAAAAAAAATTTAAACAAATGTAGCGCCGCAAAAGCACGTGAATCAGCAGTGCACATCGCCACGCAGCGGACTAAACCAATGTGTCACAACTGAAGGGGTAGATTGGTTTCTCTTTAGACTTACAAACTTATTTAATAAGAGTGAGTGGTGTGTGTGAATAGTAATCATATAGTCTGATAGATAGTTTTTAACAATAGTTCACTATATATATATATATATATATTATTATATATATATATATATATATATATATATATATATATATATATATATATATATATATATATATATATATATATATATATATATATATATATATATATATATATATATATAGTGAACTATAGTGAACCCCCTGTGATTTATCGCCTATGCCAGAGTATTTTGTAAATCTATAGTTTATTTGCTCAAATTAGATGTTGCAAATGGAGTGCGGCAGAGTTTACAGTGCTAGGTAACCCCGCACTCAGAAAACGGTTTAATTTCAATGTCATGTTAAATAAATGTCCAAATGCTAAGTGTAATCATATAGTGATATATGTTGTTGTGATTTATTGATGTTCATTTTATTAGTGGTAATGATGTAAATGCTGATTTGTAGTGTTTACATTTAATGAACTGTTCAAATAGACATACTATAGAGCATACATTTGCCTAAAGATTTTGAAGTTTCCAATTATATCATTTCAATTCAACACAATTGTTAAAAACATCAGCAGCTGTGCTTGTTTTGAATATAAAGCATGACACGACAACTTGAGACTGCATATCAGTAGGACCATGCAAAATAAATGATCCCACGTTGGATAAGTTTAGCTTTACATTGCAGGTTTTCATACAAGTTAAATTAGTATTACATTACATGGTGGAGAGTGGTCGATATGATCAGACTGAACTATGAACCTGTGTTCTTAATCCTCAACAAAAACTTTCCAAACTCATTACTGGCCTTTTCTGAATATCTTTATCTAAATCCCACATCTACTTGGGTTGCTCTGCTCGCAAACCCACAGTATACAGTAGCATACTTGCCAAATGCATGTTCGTGAACAGCATTTGTGTTTTGGAGCCAGCCTTGAGTGTCCATTCATTTCTGGCACTCCCATTTAGCTCAATTTATCATTCCTGAAGGTTGGAGCTTGGTTAATTTCCTTCTATTAGTCTAAATGTGCTTTGACAAATAGGGTGAGTGAAAGTGACGTGGGCCTTTTGAGACACCAGCCCGTCCTAAAGTAGAAAAGTGATGAGTTCTGGAGCTGTCCTTGTATGTTTCACGGAAAGGCTACTGTTGTATCATGTAAGTTTGCTCACAGTGATGCGTTGGGGGGGTCACTGCCCCGAGTGCTCCAATGACCACGAGCACCACTTTCACCTTAACCTTCCACGCCTTCTCCAGTTCTTCTCTGAGCCCTTGGCATGCCTTCAGTTTCTCATATACATATACATATAATATATACTGTATACAGTATATATAATTCAAAAGGCACATAGAGCAATTGCAGAATCGCGTAAAACTTACTCAAACCTTTATGGCTCGAAAAAGTTAATTTAATTTAAAATATATACCCTTTATATTTTAAATGCATGTCTGTAAACAAACTGTATCCCAGCAGAAGTACCAATGAGCTAACTCCGAGCATCTTCTAAAAAGGTCTTCCCAAGTTTGCCTGGTGCACCTTTTGGACACAGTGATAACAGGCCAGTGGCAACAAGCTATTAATGCTCCAAAGATCTGCTGACATGACAAGTGCACAGCAACCCCAATGTGCTTTTTACGTATGCAGCATCTGTGTGTTTGGGAGGCCAGGAGACAGAAGGAGAACAGGTTAGAGAAATAGCACAGTGAGGCTAGAAGCGGCACACTGCTTGTGTGAAGGTTAGTTTATGTATGTGTTGTGTCTCTGCCCACAACCTTGCACCATATTTTCCTTTCAGGCCATTTTTCAAGCTCCTGCATCAGCTCTGCAGAGTGTCAAGGAGAGCAACGGGAGATGACAGTAAGAGGGATTTGGCCTTGACACTCTAAACTGTAGTGGTGATTTGAATATGTCCAAAATGAGTTCAGAGCAAAGAGTGATGAGGGTAGTTTGTTTGTGATGCTCCTGGTACATCTTGTCAGTGTTACATTGTATTATTTTATTTTATTTTTTCAACATTAGCAAACCTACTCATTTGCCACGTCAGTGATATTAAAGTCATAAAGGTTTCATCACATGTTGTATCATGTGTTTCAGTTGTTATATTATTTAAGGTGCATAGATTAAATGAATTAAACATACAGTAATCTAATAAGACTAATGCAATTGTTGAATCAATATCTGACCTTAAAATCAAATGGCACACTGTAAGTAATATTTAGCATTACTTAAAAGGCCTGCTATTGACAGATATTATTGATTTTTTTTGTGCTTGTATATGATTTACTTCTATGTCAACGTGTCAATAGTTGTGTATAGCCGAACATGGCATATCAACGTGTCCTGTTTCCTTATCTGAGTTAGCTTTGCCAAAGTCTGCTGCTGTCAATCATATGCAAGCATAAACAGAAGTGATTAACACAGCATTCAATCAAAGAGACGAGACTTGGAGTGGAGACATACTCACTGATTCTAATTGCTCTCTCACATTGAACTTGAGAAGGAGAGAGACTCCAGATCCGCATTTGAAATAATCTGCATTCTGCAATTTTGGGACATTTCATGCATCTTTATAACACTCAGCTTGTTCTAAAATACTGAGGACAGCTCTTTCTATTAGGTGTGGGCAATATGATATGCAAAAGACATATTCTCACACGGTGGACACCACTTATGTAGTAGTTCTACTAGTTTCACATGGAGTCTGTATCTGAAACACTGAATCACAATAAAAGCTTATTTGTCCCAGGGGATGAGATAACGATTAATTTTGTGTTGCCCTATTATTATGAATAAATGCTTATTAGGATCCAGTGATTTTGCCGCATATGATTTTGTCAGATGCACTTCCTTACACAATTCGTTAAGCAGAGAGAACACGAATCCAAGCACTAACTGAGAGTTTGACATTCGTAGTTTGAAGAATGAAGACACAGCAGTGGAATTCATTCGTGGATTGCTCCATGCTTGTGCAGGGGAACATGTCCTGCCACAGCTAACAGCAGGCCCAATGACTGCACTGGGTGTTGATTCATCACTTGCACTTGCAGTAGGCCCATCTTGCCGATAATTATCTTTGTCAAATTAATTATCAGTGTAAGTGTCAGCATGACAGAGCCTGTGAATTACATCCACATAACCTTGATTAATCAACACAAAGGCTTTTGCGGCAAATGTTTGGTGCGTATGGCTGCGCTGTCTCCAAAAATGTCTGCCTTGCCTTCTGATCTGTCTTCATTTCTTATCTACACTCCCCATTTTTTACGATCCTGAGGTCCTTTTGTCCCTTTGCAGTCTCCTCTAGATGGAAAACAAAGCCGTCTGCCTGGAAACATCATCTGCTACAGCTGGGCTCTGCATGTAAACTGATCATGAGCATGGTTACTATTAATAGTGTGAGCAGCGCACAGGGACAGAAACACAAATCCATCTTTAGCATCAAAGCGTTCTACTTATTCTTATACTGTTATCTTTTTTATTGATTCAGTTTTACTAAAGCAGTTATTTATAAGTCCATACTATCTTGTCAATGCCCATTCTCGTTTTATCTCAGAATCCAAACAGGGTTGGACCTGGTTAATACTTGGATGGGAGACAGCTGAAACCAGGTGCCACAGTGAGACTGCAGTGGCTCTTGTGAATACAGTATGTCATTGTGTCCTTAGGCAAGACACCTCACATACTAGTGGCATGCGGTCAGAGCAATCAAGGCAAGCCGTGTTTGAAACTAATATCTAAAATCATAACCTTTTAGAACCAGAGCAGACAGCAGCTTCTTTCAGAGGTCTGTGCATGGATGGAGTGAATGAATAATGCGCACAATGCACATAAAGTGACTTTGAGCATCTTGAAAAGCACTATATAAGACTAATGTATTATTATTATTATTATTATTATTATTATTATTATTATTATTATTATTATTATTATTATTATTATTATTATTATTATTGTTGTTGTTGTTGTTGTTGTTGTTGTTGTTGTTTAGTTTATTATTTAAATCTATAGCTTTAGAAATCTATGCTTCTGATAATTGTGACTGTAGAGGTGGGAGATATATTGAAAGGTGGGAGATATATTGAAAAATGTAAAAGATCACAGCTGCAAAAGAGACAGAAATATCTAGTGTAATCTCCCATTTGTATAAAGTGATATTGCTTTTGTGATGTTTTGTGCAATACTTGAACCTCTACATGACATTTACAGGCACATTTTAGCACTTTCCTGATGCTTTTAATAAATATTGTCTGAATAAAACAGATTTATAATATCTCCATGTCTCAATGTAATCTCAGGTCAATAGTCAATGTATTGTCGGTTCATTCTTAAGTTCAATTTCCAATTTTTCAACATCTATTTTGAACTAAATGAATTAGTGGAAAATGATGATCACCTAATTGATCACCTAATTGTGAAATACATTATGTAACAGTAGTTGAACAAAGTTTATTCAAACTTCTATGGTGTCACTTTTGTGTGAGTGCTGACATTCTACTTTGAGATCCTCACTGTGAGACCTATGAACCAAGAACCTCACACGCCCTGAGGTCCTGCGCACTCCATCTGTATGGGACCATTTTCTATTCATAATTTACCTTCTGTCATGACGGTGTCTTAGGTTCATTAATGTTTCACTTCATCCAGTGCTAGGGCCTTTTTGTCATTCAGATCATCAGCACTCTCGTACAGCTTTTGACACACACGCATTACACAACTGAGTCTGTGAGCTGGACCGCTGTGAGGTCAGGCCTGTTTGTTTATTTGGAATACAAAATGTTGCATGCAGTTGTTACAAGAATGAGCGGTGTAGCCACATTTGATCATTGGTGGTTAAAGTGGCAATAGTTCCTACACATCTGATTTGTCATAGTTTTTATGCCCAATAACATGCAGTGATGAGAGGAACTTAAGGTTAAGGTTAAGGTACTTTATTGTCCCCGTAAGGAAATTCGTCCTATGCGTTAGGGTTAGGGTTAGGGCGACCACTACTCCTGAGGAGATGCCCCAGTGGCGTCTCCTCAGGAGTAGTGGTCGCCCCTCGGCTTGGTCAGGACTACCGTCGCTGGAGGATTTGACCTGGTGCATGTTTTGAGAACCATGTGTTGGAGATCATGAGAAAGGCAAAGATTTATGGATGTATATGGATGTATGGCTATTGTGCCAGACCAACCAATGTAGATTCATAGTATTTTATTCTATTCTATTCAAATTCAGAAGGTGTTGGAATCGGACCATAAGGGGGCGTCAAAAAAATTCATCCACAGCCTCTAGTTTGTAGAACGTGTTTCTCAAACTTGGAAGACATCTCCCCTCAAATATTCAGAACAAAATACATAACTTTACTTACCACAGATTTATAGAATTTAGTGCATCGCTTGTTGGCTCTTCTGAAACGGGTGACAGGATATGATTCCAGACCAACATCTTTGGTAAAGTAGTGTCAAAGCGTGTGGTCTTTTCTGGCCAGGCGAATGGATGTTAGTTCTTGGCCCTCAACTCTATGCCAAGGACGGAGGTAGACAGGTAGAATGTTAGCATTTTTTTGGATTGCCAACATCATACCAGAATAATGCCATGAATCTCTGCACAGACCACTGATTTGTGCTTAACTCATGTTTGCTTACCTTCATGCCTGATTACGTACATCGACTTAGGGCCATGTTAAGCCACGCATGCCTGTTTGTTTTTTTCCACATGGGTATGTCAACACTGTTTTTTCTCGATTATATTTGGAGTGACCTCTACTTTTTGACCCTTCAACCGCATCTTGTAGTGGAACTCCCATGGGCCCTTGCTGCTTCCACTGCCTCTGCCTCTGCTTACTACTGCTCGAATTAGGATGCTAGTTTACATGCTGGTGCTATCAGCCGAACAGCAACCTGTTTGACCTTTTCCATGCAATGTCACTCGCTGCTCGTTTGATGGAGGGCAAGTTGAGGGATGTGGTGTTTATCCATAAAAACTGATATTTCAAGAACTTCTCTCTTCGTAAAATACTATAAGATCTAAATCGCCATTTCTTTTGCCATTTGATTTATTCATTCATATGAGTCATCCGGTGTCACTAGCTACCACTTCTGCTGCTGAACTGTAGTCGAAAGGTTAGTCCGTCTGTTATAGAGAAAGCTTGGAGCGCACAAAGGCAAAAAGAATAGGAACCATAAATAAAACAATGTCGCTATTTTTGGACAGCTGGTGAATGGGAGACGGAAAACACAAGAAGTGTAAAATTAAACAGCTCAAGACTGCATCTAAAGTATAGGTGGATTTATTTTACCAAGTATTTTTCCAGGATTGCGTAGTTTTTACCAACATAATAAACAGATCACTTTTTTTATTCCTGGTGATTTCACTTCAAGATTTGAATGTAAATTATCACATAAATTTGTCATTAGCTTGACACATTTTTCAGAAAGATTAATATAGTTCAAACATTGGCCAAGGAAGAAATTATTGTTCTACTAGTCTGATGTCGCAAGCCAAGATTTTTTTCACGTGCCTCCAGCTTTTGTAAATCATTCACATTTTGCAGGTTGCTAACTCATATCAATAGCCCTGTTACCTTCACTTGTTGACGGCTTCAGCTTGAATTACTGAAACAAACAGCAGAACTGAGCTTGGAGAGAAAGCGGATCTCTGCTCTGCGCCCGTGCATGCATTTACGTGTCCATTGGCTGTACTGTGGAGCGTGCTGTGATAAATGAGTAGAGTGCCTCGATAGCGCCTCGCTCAATCTATTTCAGCACTTTTCCCCGTGAACACAAGTCCAGATAAAACATTAAAGACAAGGCAATGACAATACAAGGGCCATCTGGGGCCACTTTAAACCAATACTGAAGGGCAGGGTGGGGCCTTTGTCAATTAAAACTGCATTGGACTAATTGTAATGAGATAATCTAATTCGGGAGGACAGCTGAGCCTGAACTGAAAAGCAACCAACTCGTGGATTATAGAAGGCAATGTATGCTTAGTCAATGTAAAAACAATCTGTAAAGAAGATAAGGCATCGACTTGGGCTGAGACAAGGGCACAGGAGATGCAGAGGAAAGAGATGGCCGACCTCTAGAGAGACCGTCAGGGAAGGAGTGATTTTTCTTTTCTTCTTTTACGCGAGAAAAGACTGTTGTAAAGGAATATTGCAAGAGTGCACTTGCTGGACGGAAAGATGATGAATGTGTGTGTTAGGTCCACAGAGGAATCGAAAGAGCAGAGACCTCTCTTAGGGTTGCTGCAGAGGACTTTACTAACATAGACCGAGCAAGAGGCTTCTGTGGACCCAAGAGAGCACCTGCTTTGAGTCCACTTCTAACCACAATTAGAAGTTGGATGAATGTTTGTCTGTTAAAAGAAATAGTAATTCGAATTTAGATAATGTCTAGCCTCTGTTTACACTTTAAAGGCTCATCATGTAATGTAAATTATTGTCAAATTAACAATAGTGTTTTTATTGTTATTATTAAAGAAACCATATTGTGTTTTTAGGGGGGGATTTAATATTTGACTGTAACATATGTATCATTGCGTTTTACATTTTGCTTTCTGTGCACTGCAATATTGATCTAAAACTGCTTCAATCTGGAAAGATTCAAACAGACAAAACAAAAGCTGGTACACAGAATAGATTGTTGGCACTTAGACAACGGTAGAAGAATGTTGTACGACATATGAATGCAGAACAATTCAGGATTGCATGGATCAAGAAAATTGGAATTTTGATTATGTATAAGTATATTATGAGAGAACATCATTATAAAGTCAAAAGCTAATAAAAGAAGATTTTACATAATACGTACATTTCAAAATTGTACTCGGAAAAACCATTGTAGGAGATTTTATTTTCCCTTCTCTATATTGTTTTGGGTCACACAGAAGAGTCAGGCTATACCCTTTGTTTTGAAATATGATGAAATGAGATGTCCATTTTACTTTGTGGACATACTGTGTCCTGTGCCCTGCACCAACAAAGGGCTCAAACACCACTCATGTTTAACATAGGCCACCTACATGTTCCCAAATAAAGCACAGTGTATCAACTTACCGGTAAACAGAAGAGCTGAAGAAACAGCATGTCCAAGTCACAGGTGGGCCCTTACGTAGGTAATCAACATCCAGTCACAGTCTGCAGGTAAAGTTGAATGCAAACCGATAATATAAACCAAACTCTGACAAAATATTCCTCCTCCTCAATTCAGGTAAAAGCTTGATTCCCAGTGTGGAGCGTATACAGTGTGTGTCGGCGTAAAAATGTAGCCAAACAAGTCTGCATCGGGTTTCCATATATATATATAAAGTGTATTGATCTAAAGTGCTGTACATATGGGGAAAACAAACGTGACACTTTAGCCTGCGTTACTTCACGAGAGCTGAGAATCAGCTGGGCTGCAGACTCCAGTCAGGTTCTTTTGTTTGCACATTTGATATAACTGAGCATGTAAGAGTAATGAAAATACAATTCATCATAGTTATTTAACATATTTCTGTATAATATTGGTCAACAAAAAATACAGTCACAGAAAAAAATGAACTGTTGAGATAATGGTATTAAAAAGCATGTATCGTTAAGGTACTGTATTGTACTATTTTTGTTTGTTTGTACCTAGCGCTACAATATAGGCTTTTGTCATTTCAATCTGCTCCAGGGATTTTTTTTTCCCTTTAAATGTTTGACTGTGCAAAAACTGTTTATTCTGAATTTTGTTGGAATCCTATGTTCATATGTACCCGCCACTGGTATAATTTAGCAATAAAATGGTTATGTTAAAATGTTAAGGAGGTTCAACCAATTCTGCTGTTTGTTTCCATTTAATTATGGAGTGGACGGTCTAATGATGTAAAAAGCTCCATTGCTATTTGTAGGTAGACTGACTCCATACAGTTATATCATGTGACCAGATTTGTAACGCTGACATTCACACATGTGATGGGAGATTAGACAGAAGGTCATTGTGTGTGCAGCGTGTCCTCAGGAAGCGACCATATCTGGCATGAGAAATCAGATTATTAGCACACAGTGGTGGGCATAAGGGGACGTGCTACGTGCACTGGTGCCTGGTGGTGCATGTGCAGTGAGCCGCTTAAGCCTTGTGTGAGCCTCGGAGGGTCTGACATGATGCTGCTGCTGCCAGTTCATTTCATTTTACAGCAATATGTACTGAGTGCGTTATGAAATCGTCAGCATAACTGATGCTACTTGCTTTGTAATGTAGAGATTGTGTGGTAATATTTTATGAAATGATTATCTGACCTATATGCCACTACAGTCACTTGTGAATGTATCAGAATAGTTTCAAGCCTACTGTACATTTATATTATGAAAGAACATATATCATACAGAATTGAGCTTTGAACCAGGCCGCTATGTCGTTCCCCCATCATGAACCTGAAGGTTTCAGTAGTACTAAACTGTTGTCAAGGTCCTCATGTTCTGAGCACTCAGAAAATACTATTAATGTTTTTCCCAGATAATTATGCAACAAATCAGTAACCCGGACATTTCCTGCACATGGATATATTAGAAATAATATTGGCCCTGTTGCTAAATGGCTTGGTTATGGTATACTTTATCGTCCCTGTGGGGAAATTTGTCCTCTGCATTTGACCCATCCTTCAAGGCCACTGGGGAAAGCTGTCAGGAGCAATGGTCACTGCAGTGCAGTGTCCAGGGACTCATCTCCAGATCTTTATGCTAGGCTTAGTCAGGATTACAGTAGGTGGAGGATTTTACCTATGATGTCAATAAAAGCCTCTATAATCTATTTAAATATAATAATATTATTTATTCCATCAAATACAATATAGGTGTAACCAATCTTCTAATCTTCAAACCTCTAACATTCTAAATCCGAAAATAATGTTAAAATCTAACCCTTTAACCCCGCATGAGGCACTATATTGCTGAGTGCTACCTATAAACAGCCTGTTCAACAGTCTGTTTACTTCCTGGCAGTGGCCCCATACGTCTGCACATATAAGCTGCATGTGATGTTATCTGTAGTTCGGGCGCTGTGTTCGGGCTCGATGATAAACTCACAGCAGGTGCTAGCTTGCTCAGCAGTCCCTGGAGTGAAACGCAGGAAATACAAGCTAATTGCTGCCTGTGCTAATGCCAACCATGTGACCAGCCTATCAAATAAGAATAGGAAATAATAAGGTGCTAAGTAGTCATATGTCTTCACTTGTGGACTCGGAGAGTTGAGAAAATGGGTGTGAGTTATTACAACACATGCACAAATTACATCCACATAGAGAACTTTAGCTATAGAGAACCAAATCCACTCTCCCATATACTACGTCTGTTGGATAAGGTAAGAAAAGATGATGAGCCAAATAAATAAATTGTGATTTCCAAGGGTTAAAGCTGGGGTACCTAATATTCATACAGCAAAACCGGGAGTAGGTATTTAAATTAAACTGTCTAATTAGTTCCTTGATCTCACAAATCCTTTGGCTCATTGTTAAAATCCACAAGCATTCATTTTCAGGCATTTCCCCCCCAAAGAGTATCTAAAAACAATTGACATACTTACAAAAAAAAGCCGGGTACCTCGATGTAATTTTCAGATACAAGGGCCATTTAAAGCACTGCCCTTGTATGGGAAAATCTGTTTCAAATCCCAATCTGAGTACCGTTCAATTCAATTAATTTTTTTAACGGCTGAAATCACAGTGGTTGTCTCGGAGGGCGACAGTGAGAACAGATTAAACAGTGTTCATAGGGACTTTGCAATGTCCCAGTATCCCGAGTCCGTAGACAAATGTCCCAAGCTCCCCTGTCCTTAGACCCTCCTTCTCATCCAGGAAAAGTGACCAAACCTCTTTGGGAAAAAGTGGTAACGTTGAGGGGGTCATAGAGTATACCATTGTCAAATAGGTCCAGTACCTGGTGGTCTGCAGAATGCTGCTGTGCTACACATTTATGTACAGTATCTCTTATTTGTTGTGTAGACTGCACAGTTTTGATAAAACATCCTTGTATTGTAGTTCATTGAGTTCAAGCAAAATCACAAAGTCCGACTTTGTTGTGGCCATCATTTTACTATATATTGTTTCAAATACACTATTACTGTGAGCGTTGTAGCCTCTCCACAGATCTGACCTGTAACATGGTCTGTTGGTGTCATTTACTTGTCTCCATGGAGATAGATCAATTTAGTCCTGTACTGTAACTTAACATAGAATTGAACAGACAAAGCAATACCATATCCATGGAGACAATCAGGCTGCTGAACCTCCTCCCATACATTGAGCATCTTTAAAGAATCAGTGCATTTGTACCCATGGCCTGGGAATCAAACTCAATTAACATAATTAGTTAGATTAGAAAACATTGTTTTGGTTTACTAGAGAAATCTCTTGCTGTATAAACATTATGAACAATATATAAGTACAATGCCGTAACCACTCTTATAAATAAGATCTGTGCATTTATCGACGTCAGCCTTGCATTAATTAAACCATGGAAATGAGAGTCAGGCCACAGTTAATCAATACCTTTAGAGGTCATAACTGTTATGTGTGTGTATGTCTCGGGCAGTGTGACCCTTTTTAACCCATCAATAACCCCCTCCCTCCTCTCTCCTGCAGATTGTGTATAAGCCGTGGCTGTGCTCTCAGTACTTCCAGACCAACCAGTACCACTGCTCCAATCGGATCCCCTGTAACCAGTACTGCTTTGAGGTGCAGCAGCGGTGCCCATTCATCCTGCCTGACAATGATGATCTCATCCACGGAGGCAGCCCCAGTTTTGTATGCACAGGTAATGAAGAATAAGGCCACGAGTCCCCGATTATTCTGATTATTATTTTCTGACATTACCATTTTCAACAAACTTGCATTTCATGTTGAAAAGTAGGATTCTTAACATGAAAGCGCATTGAAAGACAGGATATTTTGTTGTTTGCATTAGACATGGGACAATATTACAAACAAACAACAATGATCTAGAACAGGGCTATTCAACTAAATTTTCCCGAGGGCTAGATTTTTCTGAGGGCCAAGGCCTCTAGGCTTGGACTAAACCAGACCAAAGCAGGTCCTAGTACTAACCCAGAATTAAACTTGTAAACAAGATTTTCTAAATAAATAAATAAATAAATAAATAAATGAATGAATGGAACATGGGTTGTGGGCTTGATTAAATCACTTGGAGGGCCTAATTTGGCCCCCGGGCCTTTTGTTGGATAGCCCTGGTCTAGACGAAACATCATACATAAGTAGATTTTTATCATGTGGGCCAGCAGTCACCAATACAGTGGACACTTGTGACTTCACAGTTACATGATGTTCTGTCTCAACCTGGGGAAATACAACCATTTACTGTTGATCTGTGCACTGTAAGAATGACTTAGAGCTCCACTGGACATGTAACACAGAAAATCACAGTGTACAATTAAATACTAATAATAATGCTTGGTGTGAGTGAGTGAGTGAGTGAGTAAGTAAGTGAGCGAGTGAGCCACATGAGCCCATGAACAAGTCTTTGATGTTCTATTGTAAGGGAAGGCTGCTCTCTGGTGGACATGATGAGTATTGACCTTTTTTTGCTTTGTTTTTAAAATATATATATTTAAAATATTTACTGTTAAGATACAATAATCATCATCACAGACATCATCAAATCCTATAATCTGAAAACCACCTATACATTATCTAAAATACAAATAAGTAGCCATGCAGCAAATTAATATACGTTATGTCAATTGATTGTGTTTTAGTCTGTATAAATGTTAACACTTTTATACTACAACATATTTACTTCTATCATCCTTGCAACTGAAAAGTTGCTCAGTATATAAGATAATAAATAAAATAAACATGGAACTCCTGGAATAATTGTTAAATATCTTTTCAAAATATTAAGTCAAAGTAGCAATCAAATAAGATTTCCCCTCAAGAGCCTGCAGTGTTGTGCAACCCTGCCTTTTGTGTTGAGCTCTATGATTATGTAATTCTGTTCATTTGTGTGCTCCTTCTTCACACTCCACCTCAGGGCTGCTGGAAGACCATCCATCAGGTGTGGACCCGCACTCGTACTGCTGCGATGTACGGTGGGACTTGAGAGTGGACAACCGGTCTCTGGGGAGCCTGAAAAGGACTCACCCTCCATGCCAGCATCGAACCTCTCTTAGCTCAGCGGCGGCCTGCAGACTGTGTAACAGCCGCCTCAAACTTTACCTGCTGGTCCTTGTCCTCCTACACACTGTTGCCAGCCTCACTGCATCCCACAATGCAACAGGACTAGGCCTCCCCACCATTACGCCTCTGGAGGAGAGTCCTGCCAATGAGGAGTGATGGAGCTGCCAGGAGGCGGGTGAGGGGATTCCCTCACCATGGCAACCGCTGTGGAAAAGTACAGCCAGGGTTGTGCGGGTGGCTCGCGCTGTGCTCTCATGGACATTCTGCAACATTTTCTGACAAAGAGAAAATGCAGGGAGCAATGAGGCGAAAGACTCACCAATCAATCAAAAGGAATAAGTAAACAAACAGACACAATAAGGGATGGGAATAGTCTCCGTGGAGACAAGGGAGGGCCAAGGGAGGGCCAAGGGAAGACCAGCTTTCCCATGGCTAGATTTCTCTCACTGCGCTTTTTTACACTGTGTTATAATTATAATTTTCTGTTGCACTGGCTGACTATGGAATAACACTATCATATTCTCTTTTTAATGTTACTGTTTGTGCTTGTTTCTGGATGGCTCTCACAGCACACGCTCATCTAACCACTCAACAAGGTCGTTATCATTTCAAATGAAAACCTGCACTGCAGCTTTATGTCCATCTTCACTTTTCTAAAATAACTACCCCTATATTCTTAACAGTGTGTGGTGGTTGACCATCTTCCTGCTCTGCCAAACCCTCAGCTCTACAAAATCCAATCATTATCACCAAAACAACCCCTAGCGTATGTCTTTCTTGTACCCAAAAACAAGTAAATTAACAGTTCTGTAACTACACAACCTGTAGCATGCATGTAGCACATCAGGACAGTGTCGAAAATTTCCTAGAACATTAGTGGTTTATGTAGCTTTTATAGACTATTGTTAACCTTTGAGACACAGGGGGTGTTTTTGATTGCTGATTAAGCTGTGCTACTAATTACCAAGCAAACATAATTTAGGCTGACTATTATTTGGAAAATATGATGATGCATAAAACAATTTCACCGATTTCACCAGAGCTGAGTCCATCTTTTCCTCAAATTCTACCAAACCAGTAGCATGCCCATTGTTCTGCACTCCTCATTAAGTAAAGGGCTTATTAAGATCTCTGTATACAGCAAACACATGTCCACTACACCACACTTCCACACATCCATACAGTATATATAAGTCTGTGTTTTCAGAGGTCATTTACAAGATTCCGTATGTGAAGAGCAACACCAGAATCAAGCACAAAGCCGAGGTCTCATTGTGTAGTGTACTATGGCATAACCTGATAATCTTTGTCAGTCATTTTGAATATATTTTATCAATATTGGCCAGCTTGTGAACAGAAAGAACTAGGTTTGACTTTTAAGGGCTGACTTCTTAGTTATTTTCTCCTTCGATGAACAAGGCTGGAAGATCAGGTAGAAACCACTGCTGTGTTCGAGTTGCTTGCGTTTTTGTTTTTTTGTTTCCATTCAAAAAGTATGACAGTGACTGAAATGAAATGAGATGTCCAATCTATCAAAAACACCTGATGTCAACATTTAAAGCTGCAGCTGATATGAGGATTCTTTGCACATCTATAGAAAATAGATCTGCTTTATGTATTGCTGTTTGAACCCCGCCCACTTCATCATCCTCACTTGCATGACATGTACCTTCTTCCTCACACCCATGCCCTTATGGAAGGACTGTATTTAACGACAAATGCTGCTATACTATTGGCAACCAGTAGATGGAGATATTATATTTTGTACTGCACTACTGCACAAGGACTGGATTAAGAGAAAATGTGCATATGGGTGGACCTGCAATCAGTGTGCATAAATTTGTATCCATCAACTATCGCTAACTGCCTTTTGAAACTTGTTTGGGCCGGTGCAAGAGAGCATCATTATGTGTTTGTATCTAGACCCACAGACACTGGTGCTCGGCCCAGACACTGAACGCTCTGCTGTGACTCAGTTTAGGACCAGGGATATGATTAAAGTGCATTTGACAGGTTCTCATGTTTTCTATTTATTACATTGTTTGATGGGATGGTCCCTGTGGTAAATATTTATCACAGTTTGAAATCAGTTTGGCAGTTTGTGAAGAAACGTTTCCGAATAAAAGCTGAAAATTACAGGAAGTAAAGCAGAGAATCTTTCTATGTCACCGATCAGCAACATTTAACTGAAAATGACAATTTAAATGCAACTGGCACCTTTCCATGACAGTTAAACACAATATTATATCATTTACCAAAATAAAGGTGTTATCAAGTATTAGTATTTGTCATATTATAACTATTGTGTAATTTATATGGCTTTTGGACAGTTATTGACCCGGAAGTATAAACTTGACTGAAATTGTCAAACTGGGGGAAAATGTTTCATAAAATGTTTAGTAAAATCTTAAATATAGTCAGGTTTGCTAGGTTTTAGTGAAGTGTGTCGTCTAACCTGTCATTTGCACTTTAAGGTTAGGACCAGGGTTACATAGTCCCGTCGTACCTCCAGAGCAGACTCTCTAGAACTAACCATGAAGATTCTCCAAAGTCATCCATTTCTTTTGATGGTGGTGCACAGGAAGCAGGGAGGACGTGGAAACCGACTCCTCTGCCACTGACTGTCTCACTACATTGAAAACAGCACTTCATGTTAGTTCTAACCACTCAAAAAGTTACCTCTCTTTCTTGTCAGATTGTGCAATGTCAGCAAACTCCCACCTCACAACTGCAACTGCTGTTCCTGGCGACAGAAGTGCGTCCTCGTCACAGAAATGCTGCTGGACATGAATCCTACATGTCCAACGCTGTGTCTATCATGTTCCCTGCTCTGTTTGGTTGCTAACACTATTTTAGCCAGTTTTACAATGAGTGTGGTTGCTAAAAGACATTGTATGCTAGTCTAGATCTTGGACAGTGATCTATACAGTGTAATAGTGGTGTAGTGACATTCCAGGCACACACAAACCGATGATTTGTCCTGCATTTGTTAGACTACGTCCGCCCCCTGCCCCAAAATGTTTCGGACGCCCCCCTCTCAGCCTTCTCACCACTTCTCAGTTCTCTCTCCTGTGGATCTATGCAGAAGCCCGTCCCTTCTTTTTGGTTGTAAATATGTTCCCTCGTATGCCGAACAACGTCTGTCTTTCTGCGTCCGAGTTCTCATGTATTTATTTAACCTTTCATTGGTTGCGTCCAAATTTTGCTCAATGTTAAAAGAGAATGTGGTGAGGTTTTAACCAATAGACTTGTAACTCAGATCCACAGCCTTATTGTGGAGGGTTGTGGCTCTGCGTGTGTGTGCGTGTGAGAAAAAGAGAAAGATTATTTAAATGAAAAAAGGTTTAAAGGCATATAGAAGTATCATTGCGATTATGATTATTATGATTACTATTATACAACCAGTATATTGTAATATGATAGATGCTTTAGTTCAAGTAACTTCTTTAATTTTTTTACAAATGACTTTGATGAAATGATTTATAAAACAGTGTTGCGAGTCATGATCTTTTCGAGAAGTATAAAGATTACAGCTACAATGATTACAATTGTGTTCTGATGAAAATAAATACAGACCTATATAAAGTTGTGGTGTGTGTTTGTAATTGTGCATGACATATGCTGGACCTTTTGGAAATAATGGGAAAACAGGATCCTTCAAATGCAATTACTGTTGGGCACATCAAATACAGTCTGAGGATTTAAGTTCATGTTAACGCTGGACAACAGTGGAGGAAGAAGTACTGTGTGACTGAAGTTAAAGTACAGGTACAGGAGCATTACAGGTACAGATACAAGTATAGCACATAAAGAAAATTTGGTATTGAAGTACCTTTAAAAACATGTACTTTTAGAGTGAAAAGTAAAAGCATTTCACAAAGATATTGAACTGTTAAAGAGTTCAATGCAGTGATTTGAATAAAGAATTGGGCAGATTTTCAGTCAACAAAGTATTTTAATACTTTTGATTTAAGTCATATTTGTATATGCTCAACTCAAAATGGCAGGATGTCACCATGAAGATGCTAAACATAAACCCTCAGAACATAACTTTTTGGTCAAGTTCCAAATGTAATGGAGAAGAAAGTACAGATACTTGCTCTTAAATGTAGAGAAGTAAAAGTAAAAAGTATCCACTGTACAGATACCTAAAATCAGTACAGTACTTTTGTACTTCATTACTTTTCTGGGTAGCTTACTTAAACAAAAAAGCATTATGCACCTTGCAAATACTTAAGACAGCCACAGGGGGTCGGACAGGGAACAAAAATAAGTTACTGCAGCCTGTAATTGCAATACCAGGGACCCCAAATCTATTCAGCTCAACTCTGGTATCTGGTATAAAACGGCTCCTCAAATGAAAATGTCTAAATAAAATTCAGTCAAAACTTGCTTTAACATTATATACCCTTTTAAACATTTTATATATTAGTCCTACATTGTATTAATTCATATAATAATATAGATATATTTTATGGGTGTTTCTATGTAAAAATATATAAACTCCACCAGAAGATGGCGGTCTTATCACATCTCGTCTTGTGCAAGCTTTACTCTGGGAGCTAAAAATAAATGACGAAAGGCATCCAGATCCATCCCAACCACAGAGATCATAAATGAACATCTCCACCAGCTTCTTGCTCCAACCCAACTCTTCACTGTGGAAACAGGATTATCCAAATGCACAAAACAAGACTACTCACACAGTCTGCATCAGCTGGACAGTGCAGAAGCAGTGGACAGTGATATCTTATATCTTGCATTACAAAACAGCTGACCAAGACTGTTTCTATTCACGCAGGTGAATTGACCACACATTTAATGAGCTTGTGCACACATTTACACTTGCCGATATGAGAGTAGCATCACCTCCCCTACATCTGTCAGCTGCGAAAAAAGAAATGTGTGAATGACATCACAATTGTCATTCACACATTTTGATTATGTAGACTATTAGATACAATCCTGTTTTGAAACTATAAACCCTTGTGTAAATAAAAGCATTCTGAATTCCAGAATGGAGGCAAAAGTGAAGTGGAACAGGATATGATTTCAATATAGAAACTGGGAATATCCTGAAATGTGACAAAGGAAGGTGATTCTGGCAGACGATGTGAATGACAAAGGTTTAAAGGCATGGTTTATTGGTTTATTTGATGGGAGATTAAGACAGATACTTAGCATTTTTGATGAAAGGGGAAAAAAATCCAGATTTTTCTTTTTTTCATTTGATCTACAAATACTTTACTACATACTCAAAAATAAAATTTTGAGGCTAGAAAATTAAATTTTTCCCATCCTTTATAAAATAAATCAAACTACTGACATTTTTATCCTGAAAATTCAAATTGTAGCTTATTTTCAGTTTGTCAATGAAAATGTAATGTGGTTTGATTCATTTTTCTGTAGTAAGATTTAGTGTGAAACAATGGTGTTGTCCTTCTCTATGCACTGACTGCCACTGGCCCCCCCGACTCAGGATTAAAGCCCTTTTTTTCTATTTCAGCTTGTTGCAGGGATGAAGTGCTCGACAGACTAATCCTCAACTAGTCTGCCAATAGTGGGCTGCAGTGCCCACCTGTCATCAGACCACACACTCTCACTGAGACTGCATTTGGGAGGCAAATGTATCAGGCTTCATTGTTAAATTGGTTTGTGGCATAATGTCATTAATAAAGATAAGTTTGCAGCAGCAGATATGGAACGCGTTATCAAGCAAATGAAATGCCAAGTGCTCAGTGTGCGTGATGATCAGAGGATATGTTTTTGTGCTGGCATTATAATTTGATGAGTTGTCAGGAGGAAAATAGTATTTGTAGTTGAAAAATCATGATTTTGAATAGCCTTAAATTATTCAATTATTAATTTACACCTGAAAAAAACAAGTACAAATGGGTGGAAATCTGCAAGAATTGGCCAAATAAAGTCAGGGGGCCCTCTGGACCATATTTCAAACTCCCCCCCAAAAAGACATCCTAAAACTCTAAACAATTTTATAGATTCCGCCTGGACTTTATAACAAGTCCCTAAATATATATATATATATTTATTTATTTATTTTTTTTGTGTAAAATTATCCAGACCCAACAGATGCCCAAACTAGTTTCAATCAGACCATCCTCCAGGCATACTCATCCTTGTATTCACCAGTCTGTGTAATCCCTCTTTTGTCCAGGAGTGTTCCATTGTAGAAAAAGATTCAGTTGTAGTCATCTGGATTTTAGAAAAACAAGACTTTTTAACTTTCGTCCAAGAGTCATTCTCAATCTGCGGATCTAGTTTGTGAACTCAGATATTTATCCTACTCTGAGTAAGCCCTGCCCACAGGGCAGAATCTCCTCATAATAGCCTGTCCTGTTTATCTATTTGTTTGCACTGTTTTAAGGCTTGCCCGGAACTGATCTCCTTTCCATACCATTCTTGTAATGGGTTATAGAAATCCTATTGTTACCTGGCTGCGGCTCCCTCATCACGGATGAGTACCTGATTAGCCTCTGAATGGCCAGGACTTATACCGCCCCATGGCTCCAAAATACTGCTCTATATTCCGGGTAAATTGAACCTTAAATCTCCATTCCCGTTTAAAGAAGGATTCTCTTTTTTTAAACAAAAATGGCCTCTTTAATTCCTCTTTCAAACCATATTTTCTCCTGCTTAGAAGCTTCACTGTCCTCAAAGGAGTGGTTTGTGGCTTTAAGATGAAGATACACACAGTCTGTGGTCCTGAATTTGCGCGTCTTCTGTTGTCTGATACAGTCTTTTGTGCAGTGGCTGTTTAGTCTCACCTGTAACGCTCTTTACAAGTTTGCTCACTGCATTGGATTGAATACACTACATTGCTCTGTTTTTGAGTTGGAACTTTGTGTTGTCTCAGAATTCTTCGTAGCTTTTCAGACATCCAGACACATTAGGGATAGAGGCTCCATTCCTTAATGGTTCTGTTTCCCTTTTGTATGTTTTGTCCTGCTTTTTGGCTCTTTTAACGTTGTGAAGAGCCCAAGCAGGGTAACCACAGGCTGAGAGAGCATTCCGGACGTGTTCTTCCTCCTTCTGTCTTGCCCTCTGAGCTGGTGGGCACTCCTTTGGCTCTGTCTTGTAATGTCCTGATCACCCCCAGCTTGTGCTGTAGTGGATGATTGGAGTCAAAGAGCAGGTACTGATCCATGTGAGTGGCTTTCCTATAGTATAATCCTATCTGGAGCTTCCCGTTCTCTCCTCTGATCGTGGAACAATCCTCCTGTTTGTTTCCATGGAAATCTTGTTGCTTTGGCTATTCCACAAAATGTATATATCTTTATGCAGAATATACCGAGGTATGGCTTTAACTTTCTAGTTCCTTACTCATGCTGGTGACTTCTCACCTACAGAAAGTTACATACTGTACCTTTAAAGGTAATCTATGTAACCTTTCTTTCTTTTGCATTTTTTTTAGAATTAAAATTAAATTGAGGAAATTAAAGATGGATAACATGTGGAACATTCCAAGCAAAGTAAACACATATTCATCTGGAAAAGCCATTACATAATTTAAGGAATATCTTGGATGGTCTCATCATTTTGAAAACTTATCAGATTTTAGATTACATAAATTATGTAAAAGGTAATTGTAAATGAGTAGAAAGAGATTGAGTTGGTATCTTTACATAATATTGAGTAAAATTGGATACTTGATGACTGTAGTGTAAATCAATTCTAAAGATTCACATCAGTTTCTTTTTAGTGGGATGCAGCTTCTGATGATTCATATCAGTTCTCACTCTCCAAGATGCACTGAATTCACACTTCACTTTGCAAGAAAGCCGCACATCTCACCAAGTTTTTCATCAGCAATGTTACTCCATGGAAACTGCACAAATATGCCATAACTTACACATTTAAAGCACTGGCAATTCTTTCATGGCCAAGTATTTTGTCTTGGCCACATATTTGCATTTTTAGATGAGTCTTGGAAACAGGAGCGGACAACACGCCATCAGGAGTGTTGCACTACATTGTCAGTGTGGGATCATTTGTCAACAAGAGGGATCATTTTTATCCAGTCGATTTGATGGTTTGATGGGCAAGAGACAATCAATATGATCTTTAGTCTGTAACAGTTGCGCCCACAACCACAAGAAGTCGACTGCTCACACTGCTTTTCCCTTGCTTTGAATAAGTATGGACACCGAATAATGCAAGAGTGGTCAGTGTCAGAGGCAAAGATAATTGATAATCGACTTTTAACCCTGAATGTGGCTTTAATTACACAAAGGTTTGGGATTGATTTGGAAAATATAGTGCTTGAAGAGTGACTGCCTACAGCAAGATTATTCCTGAGACACTTCGTAGTTCAGAGGTTCAGGGGAAGACGCTCCATCAAATCAAACATGAAGCATTTTATATTCCACCACGGTAGAGTCACTTCATTAATCTCCCCAAGGGCATTTTGTTTGAGCAGTAATATCGAACAATGAGGAGCTCTTGGATCATAAATACAATTGAATTTAAAAGACAATAAATATGCAATTTTACAGTTAAGTTTTTGTAAGGTGGACCCCAAAGCGGAGACAAAAACTGGTACGTTTTCAAAGGTTTATTTGCAGAGTCCTGCAAGTTCATGTCACAAAGACACGCTGGAGACAGGCTGGGCCCAAGCTGCAGCAGGAGCACCAAAACGACCAGGACAGATGATGACAAGGTAAGTATATTAGCTCTGGAAAGTAAAAGCAACTAAGTGAGCACTAGGTCACTACCCCATGTTATGGAATGATCTGACTTCGAAGAACAGGAAAGGCTATATACACCAACTGAAGCAGTGCCGAACCTGCAGCAGCAGGAGCCAGCCACGCCCCGTCACACATTAGCTCTGCAACAAAGAACATTTACAGAGAATTTATTCCTTGTGTTTCATTGTGACGATAAAGTTGCCATAGCAATTAACAATTCAAAACACATATAAACAGGAATCCATGAGTAAATAACAGAAATAATTAAATCACCTCCCTATGTGGATTAGGACATTGGATTCAACAAGGATTTCTGTAGGTTTTCATGCATCAGACTCTGTAAGATCGCTAAGAATAGCATCTCTCCATGACTGCATCATACACTTCCGTCACTCTGTAACTGGACAATCAGCGATCTCAATGAAGCCCGACTCTAGAAGGACACGTGTTACGAACCAAGGCTTTAAAACGGAACTAAAAAGCACCTCCAAGAGCACCTAGAGATGAAACCATTAGACTCTTTAGGTCCCATTTTCTGATGGTACTGGCCCTCTATGAATGTGTGTGTGTGTGTGTATCTGTGTGTAGAAGAGTGTAATAGATTGTATTGCATGTGTAAATGGTTTATTTGTGCTTGTGTGTACTTTCTGCACATTGGAAATTGTTTATAAAATGTGCTGTATAAACGAAGTGTATTTGGATTTGAAGACAGATACAATAAATAAACACTTACATATATTACTTGGCTATGCAACATTTAGAAAACCAAAGAACACCAATGCCTATTTGTAATAACTACTCAATTAACACATCATTAATAATGAATATTTACATGTACATGTAAAAACTTTCCGTCAGTGGTTGACTTATAAATGTATTCCTGTCCGCACTCGTCTCCATTACCGACGCCACATTCATTCTAATCACTCTTAATAAAATGTAACGTGTTTATTTTTCACACATCAGCTCGATTCGTGCAGGCTCCTCTCGTACCCTTCGCGTGAGGAGACAAAGCGGTGAATCATACAGACTTTACCGTTGCCAGGTAGAAGCACTCTCCCCCTCACACATCCGTCTCATCTTCAGAAGCCCACACGCACTGGTAACGTCACTTCACACTTTACATTTGACAAACAAGAACAAGGCACTAATGCTGCATCACGTACTATATCATGCCTTCCACATTTTTCCTTCATAAAAATAGAAAAACTGGAAACATTTGTCATCATATTAAAATTTTTACAAATAATGCAAAAATACCAACATCTTTGGATAAGATCAAGATCATGTTTCAGATGTTGACTCGTTATTTTGTACAATGTTTTTGGGAACCACAGGGGGCGTAATGCTAGACCTAGTAAATATAGCATTTTTATGACCCAAAATTACAACTTCAGAGGGCTCAAAAATGTTTTGAAAATCAAGCAGCGACAGACATTGAACAAACAAAAAACAGTTTGAAGTATGTTTCTGTTCTTAGACCTGTCACACATGATACGTTACAATAATCAGTGTTTAAAAAACAACTGGGATCATGGATGAAACTTTTGAAACAGCTTTACCTCCAGCTCTGATGCACAGTTTTTTTATGCTACGGTGATGATTCACCGTCAGCACACCACCGCCTCACTGGCAGCTATCATCTTGTCGCCATGGCAGCACTTCAAGCAACCACTTGGACCCAAATAGGACACCAGTGCAGTCACACCTTAAAGACCAACTAAATATATGATTCTATTATTCTGTCATGTACATTGTCTCCTCACAATAACATTCTTTTCTCTCATGTTTCACTAAAGCCAGATGAAGAGAGATTAGAATTTTTCCAACAAAAACTTGTCGATGTAAATGCAAAGCAAGTGAGACAAGTGAAACAGAAAGCAGTGGACGTAGCACTGTTTCCCCTATCCTCTGCCCCCTAGTAACTCTGAAGTACTTTTTTCAATCCTTCTACCTTTGATTAGTTTTGAAGTAACTATAAAAAGAGTTTGGTAGTACATTTACTTGAGTAAGACCTTTTGAACACAAAAAAATGCTGTTTACAAGCAACATACTTTTACTTCTTACGTAATATATTTTATTTAAATATATATACACATACACACATATAGACAGTGTGTGTGTGTGTGTGTTGTTATGGAAAAAATTCATTTTGACCTTATGTTTCGTGACATTATAGACTTTCCACCTCCAATTCGAACCTTGACAATACTGTTAGCTTATTCCTTGATTATCACACATCTGCTGTCTTCTTTTGATCGGAGACCTATCTCTGCATGCATGGGGGACTTCCTGGGGCGCCCAGTCTCAGGCCAAGCCTAGTTTTTCACACCAGGGCATTGTCTCTCTCCCGCACCAGCGGGCCAGAAAGCAAGTGTAATCAACAAACCCCCACCCTTGATCCTGTACCCAGCATTTGGCTCATCGGGCCAATAATGTTCAAGTATGTAATGTCATGTGAGCTGTTCGACCCGTATTCTATAAAAGAAGGTGAATCCTTTTGTGTGGGGGGGGCCTTGAGACTAGGGGCCCTTGAAGGGACACTGGAGGGTAACTTCCCTGCCGTCTGGGCAGAGATGTTTTGGGAGCAGGGACAGAGTGTACAACAGAATTAAACCATTCACTTTTGAGAAAAGACAAACTATGTTCTATTGTTTTTACTTTATTTCTTGATAACTATTACTTAAGTTTTCCACAACTTTGTGTGCGTGTATGTATGTGTGTGTTGGGGGGTGTGTGGGTGTGTGTGTGTGTGTGAAATGAATATATACACTGTATAGATACACAATAACATTTGATCTCATTGCCTTCATCCTCTGTAAGCGTTTCATCTCATAAACCCATCTTTGAATTCCATTGCATCTAATCACATTCATCCGTCCTGGGCATTTCATCCCTAGAGGACGTTTTATCTCTCCTGGGCGTTTCATCAATTCTGGGCATTTCATTCCTCCCAGGCTTTTCAACTTCCCTGGGCATGTCATCCCCCCGGGCATTTCATTGTTTATAATTGCATTCATCCCTGCATTACGTCACATTTGCTCCCCCTTGGCATTTAATCGCATTCGTCCCCACTGGGCATTCAATTTTATTTAATCGCATTAGTACTCCCAATCGTTTCACCACATTCGCCCCCCCCGGGCATTTCATCCCGCAATCATGTGATCTCGGAGATCAGAATCAGAAAAGGTGCATACATAATGTACTGTACGTCAGACTTCCCAAAATCAAAGCGCTCTTGACAGCTTGTGAAACACATACGCATAACTTTCCCTTGATTATATAAGTTTTTTCAATGAATCAGCGTAGACAAAGTCTGGTAGTTGTGACAGAAGAATTTTGTGAGTGAGATTGTTGCTTCTTTGTGGCAAATTGCTGATAAATTATTACAAATATGTTTGCAGTTGTATTGCCTGTAACTCCATTAGGGTCAAATTATGATTTCTACATCGTTTCAAGCTGCATCTCTTGCAGATAAAAAACATTTTACCTTTTAAAAAGTTTAATAGGTGGTTAGAGTAACCAAAACCATGGAAAAGTACTACTTCAAAATAATATTACGAATGTAACATTAGCTAGGTGTTCAAGAATCTCAAGCAGAATCAGAAGAGGTTTCCCATTGTCAATGAACAAAATTCACAAACATAGGAACCTGTTTCAGCATTAAGGTGCAACATAAAACATTGAGCAATAAAACATGAAATCAAAAGGGCATAGATTAGGAAACTATTTAAATTTACTATAGCATAATATAAAAATAGACTATGTACACAAGAATTTACAGTTACATTTACAGATGTACTGCAGAAAGTGACATTAGACTTTCCTGAAGTCCATGATCATCTCCACTGTCTTCTGGGCGTTGAACTCCACGTTGTTACTGCTGTACCAGGACACCAGCCGGTCCACCTCCCTCCTGTAGACAGACTCATCCCCGTCCGAGATGAGCCCGACGAGGGTGTCTGCAAACTAGATCAGTTTTACGGAGTCATGGCTGGAGGTGTAGCAGTTTGTGAACAGGGAGAAGAGCCGAGCAGAAAGTACACAGCCCTGTGGTGATCCTGTGCTGATAGTTAGAGTGTCTGAGACATTATTCTCAGCCGCACGCACTGCCTCCGATCCGTCAGGAAGTCAGTGATCCACCTGCAGGTGGAGTTAGGCACGCTGAGCTTGCCCTGGAGCAGAGCAGGGAAGATGCTGTTGAACGCAGAGCTGAAGTCCACAAACAGGTATCCTGGCGTAGGTTCCCGGGGAGTCCAGATGCTGCAAGATGAAGTGGAGTGCCAGGTTGATTGTGTCGTCTACAGACCTGTTGGCTGCAGGGGGTCCAGCAAGGAGGAGGTGAAGGACTTGAGGTGGGGCAAGACCAGGCGTTCAAATGACTTCATGACTACAGACGACAGCACCACAGGCCTGTAGTCATTAAATCCAGTAATCCAGGGCTTCTTGGGGACAGGGACAATGCTGGGCAACTTGAAGCAGGCTGGGACATGGCATGACTCCAGGGAGGTGTTAAAAGTTCCTAAAGAGAGAGGACAGCACTCCTGGGCAGTGTCTTAAGGTGGCGGGAGAAACACAGAGAAAACTACTGTTGATGTAAAAGTATCTGTAAGCGTTTGTCACTTGTAGATTTACTCACAGCGAGAAGAGAAACTAACTTTTTCACTCAAGTAAGAAACTGTTGCACAATATGTCAGGAAAAGAATGGGGTCCACCACAGCTGGATCTCCTTCATGTCTGTCCTATAACTTTCAATAAAGTGTTGATTTTAGTATAAATTATTACCAATATCCAGCTAATTTTGTTTTCAGATAACTTTCCACTTGTAAATAGAAATCGATTAATGAATTAATGAATTATTATTATTACCATTTTAATGTCACATTCATCCACTCTTTTTGAAGGTTAAAACAAACTTTCCCATTTCATTTACAAATGTGTATCAAACTAAGGAAATAATATTTCAGAAAACAAAGGAAATTGTTAGACCTGAAATGTTTGGTACTGAATTGATCCATTTTAACGTCACTGTTTTCTCTTATTTTGTGAAAAGCATATGCCTCTGTCTGCTCCATGAAGATGTTCTGTGTTTCATGTTCTGTCATCCCTGATTAAAGGTTAACATTTTGTAATTAGTCTATGTTTACATACTATTGTTGGCTTCTCTACCCGTCAAGAGCTAAAAAGATATTTCACCCACACACAGAAAAATCCAGGCTTTTCCATGCATGTCCAAGGTGTTGTCTTATAGAAATATATGACCAATTCAAACTCTGTAACTATGGCAGTGTTCCGCTGTGTACCACTGTTGGCACACAATCTTTTTATAGTGATTCTATTACTGGTGTCTTTTGGAGAATACATACATTTTTACCTAGCGATGTACAGAACCTGTTATTTACGAGGTGTTCCACCGAGCTTTCACTGCATTTACCATTACGTTTGACCTTGTGTACTGTATTCAATATGTGTTGTTTATTGTGTATCATTGTATGCTTATTGCTGAAACTGTTTACATTTTCCAAGAGTTCAAGTACCCCAGTAGGCGCCGTGCGAAAGCCAGCAGTGCTCTTTATGCATGTCTCTCATGTCGCATCTGTCATCAAGTCAAGTTCCTATGTTGTGATTTTGTTCACTGACAATGGCAATACATATATTCTGATTCCTGATTCCTGATTCAGGCCAGAATGAAGTTTCAGTTTTAATTTTTGCAAAATTTCTAGATATAAGGGATTCCAGATATTCAAATTCCACCATCGTCATTTTCTCGCACATTTTTTAAGAGCCACTGCATGTGATTGAGTGATTAGTGCCAAACAGAAGCAACAAGGATAGAGGATGTTTTCACTGCAGCACTCCAAAGGTAAAAGGCCACGCAGATGGGACGAGCTGAGGATTTAAAAGTTAGGTAAATATGCACATCTGGCTTTCTCGTTTCTAAAAATAATTTAAATCCACATTAAAGCTGCATGACTTTGCCTACAGGTTGTTTTAAATTTATGAAACATGTCTGCTCACATGTTGGCAGGTCACATGACGCGTCGCGTGATTAGACCAAAGGAGCTGGAGCCCAGCTGACATCATCTGTTTCTGATGCCATCTGCCACCGCCTGACCCACTCACAGATGCAAACACTGGCATCCGGATTTCCTCTGTGGACAATGTTAGCTGATACCTGTAATAAGACAGAGAGAAGTACAATGAACATTTAAAATATGTCTCACATAGATATTAATTGGCGCAAAATTCTCTATCTCTGCCTGTTGCACAAACTCTGATCCACTTGGCTAGCCGATGCTATCAGGTGTAACCAGCCAGATTAACCCCTGCCAATATTAAAAGTATGAACTGGTCCAACATACCAGGTGGTGGTTAAGTTGCCAAGGCCAGACTAAACCCCTGGGCCAGAATATATCCCCTCTTTTGTCAAACTCATGTCTTTGTTAATTGGCCAGGTATGAAATGTCATAGAATGGGATATCCAATGAATATATCAAGCTAATTTTGACAGAAAATAAACTTACCTAAAGTGCCACATGTCAACACTGGCTGCCATGAGGAGACTGGGAAACCCCTTACATTTTCTCACTGACCATGGGCAACAACAATGAATGTCTGAGCTTTCGACAAGGGATTTAAGATAGCTTAAGTCCATGACATATTTGCGATGAAGGCATTTAGCATTCTCTCTCTCTTTAGACCAATTCAAAGTTGTTGTTTTTTTTACAGTGTATTGTATGAGATAGATACCGTGGCTACATTCCAGAGACTCGACCACCAAAAAAAGTTGCATTGTGCAGCTTTAAAGGTGGACAGAACTGATTTCTTGAACGTTTGAGCATTTCCATCTCCCTCTCAACACTTGTCTCTCACGGGTCGTAATCAAAAGCTCCTCTGTGTTTTTTAAGACCATATGCCTTCACTTGGCAAATTCTTTCAGTTGTATTAATTGTGAGTGTCTTCCATTCCCCAGCCTTTCAACTTAAGTGCTTGCATTTATCATTAGCTTCACTGTGCGGTGTAAAGTACAAGTACAAGTACAAGTACATTCCATATGATGCATATGAACTTGTTAGATTTAGCATATACATTTTAACGTATATCACCTCGGAATCACTCTCAACCTGTTCTCAGTAGTGGTGAGATTTCAATTTTTTTCAGTAATGGTGAGAGTTCACCTTCTTCCTTCGTCTGACCTCCTTAAATGTCAGATTCTAATATTCTGAATCACTTATTTAGGTTCCTGATTATTGAGATGGATTTGAAAAGTCACTGCTGTCATAGTTACTGCTTGGAGTCCACTATGTCATAGCAAAGGATTTTCTCAACATTTCTCAAAGTTTTTCATGTAATTGTCTTTTACAATCTGGTGAAAATCTCAGGCCAGTACAATTTATTACAAAACCTTGGTCATAAGCAATTTAAAATTTTAACATCTTTTTTTAGTTAGGGTTAGGGTTTGATTAGAGCCTTTCAAGTTGTAAGCACAGATTTTACCTAGAGATTCTTAACTAAATATTGCAATATTTCACAGAACAAACTCTATGTCTTTGTGGATCATATTGTGCACATTTATGATTACGTGCTAGGTAAAATATCTCAGCGTTAAGCCTTTGAGCAGAGATCCGGTATGCATCTGGTGCATTTGTGTGATGTTCACTGAGGAGGATATTAACTCAATCCCACTGTCAGCACGAATCAGACAATTAACTCATTTGCAAAGGTCGTCCTCTCACCTTAGGCACAGCTCTGAAAACAAGGCAACAACCTGGTGTTAAGCTGCTGTGGCATGGTTAAAACTAAAATATATAGCCTTTAAGCGGGATCATATAACTTGTCTGTTGTGGGGTCCACCACTTGCTTGCCTGGAATGTTCCAAAGTTAAACTTAAGTTAAACATAATTTTATCTAGCAATGATTCAATTACATGTCAGAATAAGAATCAGAATCAGGTTTATTGTCAGTGAACAAACGAGGACTATGCGTCGGTGTTAAGGTGCAGAGGTGTCCACCGTGGCATGGGAGCACAGTGGTTAGCATTATTGCTTCATAGCAAGAAGGTCCTGGGATTTATTCTAATATGGTGCCTTTCTGTGTGGAATTTGCATGTTCTTCCCGTGTGTACGATTTTTGTTATTTCTCAAACTCATGAGAATCCATCTTGTTAATGGGCCAATCACATGGCATGGCCCACAGAGCAGCATTGTGGTTTTAGCGGAAGTCAAAACCACTCAAACCAAAACAATCATGGCAGGGCTGATGGCCGAACGTCGCTCCTATTTTAGACTATTTTGTTTTTGAAAAATGTACACACAAGGGCACTTTGTACATTCATGGATGAGAAAGCGGAATGTGCTTTTCTGAACACTGGATTTAACATAATTTAGAATTTCGCTTTTTTCCGCAGTTGTGAGGCTTCAATTAATCAGCATGAAGTTTAATGCCCCGACGGCTTTTGGCGAGAGCCTTCCCAGGTTGATGAATGTGAAGGACTCAATTCAGAGTGAGACACAGATCAATCTGGCGTGAGCCAGGTTACTACCACCCTACCACTAAAAACATGTGCAATAGGCTCCTCCTCTCCGGGGCCAAGGCTCCCTAAAAATTAGATGGTACATGTGTGGGACTTTACTGGTTAAATTAAGGTCAATATACTACTGTGGTTGAGGGTGAAGTTTCGAATCTTGAATACAAGGAGACTAACGGGTCATCAGCAACGTGGGGGGCTCTCAGTTTGTAGATGGTGAGAAGCTGGAGCTCCCTCCACTCAGAGAACTGCTGCTCCAGATGCGTGTTGTGTATTCATTGCTCAAAAATACCTTGAAAAACATGCTCTAGCTAGATCCATGGAGATATATAAGTTTAATGCCATAGCATTGATTTCTTAGAAATTGATTGTTACTCTTAAATGTGGAAAAGCTTAATACTGAAATAAAGTACTATTATTAGTGTGGTATAATCTATGCCATAAATAATAGAATTCATGGGGAAGAAATAACATTTATGAAGAATGCACTTCATCAGAATCACATACACATGGTGTATACAGACACCGTGGTTTTACAGACACTATAGCAAAATTGGACAAGAAAAACATTATGCTGTGTTTCTAAGTCATATTATTCTCCAACAGATTCCTCCCTACAATGTATTCAAAAACATGTCAACATAGGAATTTAGTGCTGAGTGCATGTTGTGCATCATCCTGACAAGGTAATCTTGTTACTGTAATGGTTGCTATTACCAACAAAATATTTAACTGCAGCTAACCTAAAAACATCTAATACATCATGCATGACATTGCCCAGTACTCAAAGCTAAATGTGGATCAAATTCCTTAATGGCAAAGACAATCTAATATGAAGAAAGCAAAAGAAGAGCAATTTTAGAAGACCAAACAAGCATGAATTTTGTAATCCTGTTGAGTGTCTCTTTCTACTACAGCCATACATGTTTTTTATTTCATTAAAATGTAATCGCCAAATGGAAATGACAATTCAAACAAAAAAATAGGCCCGCCAAGACCACATGCTTTTACAAAACTATACAAAGATGTTATGCTCTGGAACCACATCATAACTCTTTCTTATTGAATGGATTAACTAATCTCATGGTCCGGTTTATGAGTTAAAGAATAGCATGAAAGCACTAAACGCTATAACTCTGAGGTAAACGTCTATTTATTATTTTATTAAGAGCCATCTATTACATTTAACAGGCACATTCTACAAGTTCGTTGTGATTGGAATGTTCCAAAATCAGACGTGCACCATCGTCTGGTTTCAGAACCTTCTACATTTGAATAGAAAATAGGAGAGGTACATTGATAGGTTAGTTGTTGTTTTTTTCAGTTTTGGCTGAGACTAGCTTGTTTGTAAAAGGAGGGGTTTTTTTACCATGTTTTGTCTGCTTTCTCTTCTAAAATACACTTTAGCCACCTCAATCTCTTCATCCCCTCCTCTTCACTGCTGAGTGTTTAGGCCCCTCTCATGACAAATCCATCTTATACTCAACTTACAAGCAGGGCTGACATTGTTTTTTCGTGGATCCCAAAAAAACCATTTGAATCGATAAGTGTTCCTATTGTGCCACTGCGAAAGGATACATTTCAAATCTCATCTTCTGCCAAGATATGACAGATATTCCTCTCACTGGGGGTCAGTAAAGGACAACATTATTACAGGTCAACCATTATGGCTGCTGCATATTCTATCTCACACTATTTTGGAAATTATATAAGACTAAAAACAACACAAGTCACATCAAAGCAGGAGTTTGTCTCGAGGTAGATTTGTGTGATGCTATTCAAAGCACAGCACTAAGAGCCGCAGTATACACCACAGCATTAGCTCCACATAATAAAACAGGCTTGTAAGTCCTGTCCATGTAGTCCTAATGTGACCCCTTCTCACAGAATTCAGACAGCTTTGATCTCACATGATATAAGTAGCAAACAATTTCCACTGTATAGCCTTATAAACAATAACAAAACAGGGATGTGAAGCAAACCCCAAAAGCACTTTAAAGTACCTTAAAATCGAGCAGAACACAGCCACTATATACTGCTGATACTACCAAAACTACTCTTACTTGTGTTTTGTTTTTTTCCATAACCACACATCTATTTGGTGACTTACGGAACATTCTGCCCATAATTCTCTGGATTCAATTTTAAAGTCTATAATCATTCAAGATGCTGAATAAGACTGTCTTTTATAGTTTATTTTACCACCTCATTCATATTTCAACTTCCTAGCTCCAGTTTGCACAAAAACCCTTCTCTGTTCCCTGATTCAGCACATCCCTTAATATAATGGTATATTGTCTTTTGTGACAATTATAATAATTTTATTATAATTAGAAATCAATTTTCATGAAGTCAACTGATTGTCACTGTCATGTCAAAATAACTTTGAATTTCTGACATTGTGTTACACATGCTAATTCCTCTATAGAAATTCCATTATGGTTTGCTCTTAGAGAAACCACTCTAGCACATTTGACCCTGACAACAGTCCAACTTGTATTAAAGTCCATGATATCATTGACAAACAAAGCCCTTGAGGTAATCTTTAAAATCAGACCATTTAGCATCTACTTCAGACCTGTGATTGTGTGTAACCTGCATTGCCCAGTGCATCTAAAAAAGGATTTTCTTTGCCATTCAAGCAGAAAGAGCCGAACCAGGATTAATTGTGTGTTTTCATCAGCATACCGGTCAGAGGGGCGCGTGGGGCAGGCTCCAAATTGCAGACCTCTTCTGAGCTGCCTTTTATTCTCTGGCCCAAACTCCCAGAGCAATGTTTATACTCCACCATGAGCCAGAAAGCAACAGCCAATACAAACTGATTTTGTATGATATGGGCCAAAACAATCATTTTCCAATTCAATAATAACAATACATCTTAACTGTAACCATTAATGTATTTTAGGGTGGATATGTAGTACATTATAGTCTGTCCAGCCTCCAGCCTCCACAAAAAAGTTACATAGTGCATCTTTAATCATACATTACAGGACAACTGGTGGCTACTTAGTATTCAAATGGGGCCATTGTTTATTATAAGAACACTTGTGTTAGAATTGTGTTTAACCTGTTCACATGCTGCTGCTGTCTGTGTTTGTCTGGAGCGTCAGCCTCTGGTGCCTCTCAGTTCTGTTCTCCAGCGCACTGAGCACAGCCTCTGTGGGTTGCACTGGACACAAGCGCCTGTTTTTCCTCTGCCTATTGACAGAAGAAAAATTAAACGAACTAAAAAAACAGTTGGCTGTTGCTGCTAAAACTCAATATGAGCTCACTATTTTGTATAGTTTAAGCTTATCTTTGTGATAAACTATTCATGTAATGAATCAAATGAGTGCATTCTGATTGTATTCACAGTGTCCAGCTCTTCACTCACATCAGTGTGGTCAGAGCTCACAGCAGCTTCACTTTGTCATGTTAATGCTTTATTACACTGCAGGAAGACCTGACCTGTGGCTTCTGATCTGTCCTGGTTTGCACTGGTTTTGATGTTTTCCTCACAGAGCTGTCATCACAGAAGTTTGTTTTTTTGTTGTTAGCTCCACATTAGCGCCACTGTTCTAACGTCCACAAACAGTCTCCTCTCTTCTACGTGTTTCCCATAGCCACACGTCTCCTTTCCGCTCATATTTCCCTACTGAAATCGGCACTAGGCCGTGAGGAGACACTCCAGGCACAGGGGAGTGGCGGCCCGGGCGGCTGCAGCAAAGGATTGTGGGACTCATAGTTCTAGCGATAAAAATGATATATTTTGATCAGAAATAAATCAATTAAAATGTTTTACAGGCCAGGTTAAAGCACCTGAGGGTATTTTTGACAACCCCTAATTAGTTCATCAGCTGTCTGTGCTCGTAACTCCGTGAAAAAGGGGGGGATTGACCCGCAATAAAGACTGGCTGAATGCTTATGGATGTTAGAAACTGTTTCCACTGCTTCATACAAGTGGAGAGCACTGAATTAGTGCAGATAAACATTTTCCCAACAAACAACGCATGCCATGCTCACACATACATGAAAGGAGACAGCCAACAAAACGCACATGGGAGGGGGGACATGCGGCAGATACATCAATGAGAGCTGTGTATGGAGCTGAGCAGTGCCACTGTGTGTGTCTGCAGTGAAACAGGTAGAGAAAAAATATAAATAATTTTGTAATCAGTGGGTTTTACTATATTTACACTTCCAATAAGTTACCCTAATTAATGTCAATGAAAGCAGTCACCAATAGATGCATTTCACAGTACAATCTGATGGAATGGCTCTGAACAATTACCAACAAATAGGAATGGAGGAGGCTGTGAAGTGGAACTGTAATTTGCGAGGTGAAGTGCTCATGTCGAAGCAGCTTGATCACAGTACAATAATAATCACTGTAAAGGTGACTCATGCAAACTTGTTGACTTCTTAATCTGTGGGTGCTCCAATGTCTGGAATGTGGTGATATTTTGGATAATATGCTGTAAGTAATGAGAGAAAGAGGAAATTATTTCAGAAGGCGGTACTAACACTGCTTTGTGAACTGGTCTCGAAAGCCTGACTTTGGAAAGCTTGACATCATAGTATAGTATATAGCAACTGCAATAACTTAACCCATAGAACCCTGTAAAAGAAGTTACAGTGTAAAACTTGTAAGTAACTAGACTTAGACTTAGTAACCAGATGAATAGACCCAAACTTACCAAGTCAGGCGGTTTTATAACTCAAGCCAGACGTAGTCCAAGTAGGACTGCTACAAATGTATTAATTGCATCCTGTTCTGTTGGAAAGCAGCATACCATAGTCAAATACGTTTCATGATTAATGGTAATGTCTTTTGATGTAACTGGCAGTTCTTCTTAACCTTGTCCATTATACTTAACGTTTTAACATACGTTCACATGCATGTTGGTGTCACAAATGCACTGGGTTCAGACCACACAGACTGTGCTGTGTCTGCCAGACCAGACGTGATCCTGTTTCTTACAGTCATAGTCCAAAGCCAGAGCGCCACGTTAAGCCATAGCAGCCCATGCGACGACAGGGGATTCGAGTTGGCTAAGCCTCTGGTGGGTGGATGCTGTCAAGGCTGAGTCGCTGCTGTGCTCAATCTACTTTTTTACCCAGACATTGAAACTTATCTGGTCCTTATCAGAGTGCGTGGTATTAGATTCAAGCTTTTCCATCAGCAAAAGATGAGAGGTCTCAAGGCCAGACCATTGTTGACACAACACACAGGCTAATTCTCCATGGAAGATTACCCTGGCACACCAACTTTCCTCTCCACTACACAAAGAAAATGAAACCATCATCTATTATTATTTTTTGGGGTTTTTTTTCTTATAAAGGGGATGTTGAGTAAACTAGTACTATCCAATTACCCTTACTTTAATTAAATGTGCATGTGTGTATGTATTTATGTGTTTATTAAATATTAAATAGATCTCCAATAAGACAAACTTTTCCCAAAATGAGTTACTTTGAAAACAAAGGAATTGATAACTACAATTATGTTTCTTCAAAGTAAAATGGGACAAAAAAAACAACAAAAAAACTTACACTAGTGGTCAGGGGTTGTTGTATTCCCCCTTGATCAGATCTATTGCACATTATGATGTAAAACTGCCACAGTTGTATGAGCTCTAATTTAATATTAAATATTGAGTATTCACACACTATTCTAATAGGCGTAACAGACCTAAACTGTAAAAAATCATTGTAAAATGAATATTAAAGGTGATTTGTTTTCTCTTGGCCAGGGCTGCTCTGAGGGGAAGCTGGTAATTGGCACTGATAGATTTGATTACTGCAGTGCGCACCTCCCGCTGTGTGGCTGTTCAAACAGCAGCAGCCGAGGACTGGCATGTTCAGGCACAAGACTGAGGGACATGCAAATGAGACGAGAGTGGCCACAAAGGTTAATGCAGGCCTGATGAGCTGTCCGAACCTCAGACACCCAGCATAGCCTACTGATGGTTAATAACACCAGCACCAGACACTATTTGTACATACTTTGATTGGTGCAGTTAATGCGTTAAACACACATGTAGCATAACTTTATAATGACGTAACCGTGCCATTTTACCAGTGTAATGCCAAGAGGAGCTGCAAACTCTCTTGACCACAATTTTGCCTTAATCAAACTCACGCTGTACTGATGTCCACATTAACTTATGGAAATAATGCTGTCTGGTCCGGACAGAATGTCCGTTTGCTCGCATGTGTGTCCCACGGGGTTGGTTGAGCGCTCATGTGCCGTTTGCAGCATGTACATTTCAACAATAACGGGCTGCGAACGGGTTCGGGCTTTAAAAGCAGTAAGCTTGTCTGGCTCGGGTCAAGTTCGGGTTGCATAATTTTGCATAATTTTTATGATTATAGCTCTAGTTCAAAGCATAGGCCTGTGATAATAGACTACATTCAACCTACGCTGTTCAGAGCTCTCCTTCTCACTCTCCATTCACTTGCTCTGTCTTCAAGAGAGAGGACATACTCTCTCTCACACACACACACACACACACACACTCTCACACACACACACACACACACACACACCCACACACAAACACACGGCTCTGTGTTTCTGTAAGTCACCGCTGTTTCCTGTAGAGCCGGCACTCTTATCTCTTATCTGACAGTTTTGCACGGTGTTGCTCTGTCCTGTGGGACTGTTCTCTGAGCCACAGGGAGCCAGTGCAGAGACCTGAGCGCAGGACTAATGTGATCGTACTTCCTGGTTCTAGTCAGGACCCGAGCAGCAGCGTTCTGGATGTACTGCAGCTGTTTTACAGCTCGTTTGGAGAGGCCAGTGAACAGGCCATTACAGTAGTCTAATCTACTGGAGACAAATGCATAGGTAAGTCTCTCCAAGTCTTGTTTAGACACTAGACTTTTGATTTTGGCAAAGTTGTTTGGATGGAAAAAAGCTACTGATGTTACTGAATATATTGAGTCCATTATTACTCCTGAATTTCTCTAACCCTAACACTTTCGCTTTGTTTTTGTTGGACAAAGACAATAACTTAAGTTTAAAACATACTAAACATACAAACTATACTATTGATTTAAATAATATAATATAGTATAATATAATATGTTGGTGTAATCCCTCATTCGTCCAGGAGTGTTCCATTGTAGAAAAAGATACAGTTGTAGTCATCTGGACTATTCTGGTTTTTAGAAAAAACAAAACGTTTTGACTCTCATCCAAGAGTCATTCTCAATCTGTGAAACAAGTCTGAGAACTCCGGTTTATATCCTACTCCCTGAAAGCCCTGCCCACAGGGCGGGACCTCCTGATGATGGGCCTATTGTACCCTGATTAGCATCAGGTTTCAATAGCCTATTTCAATGGCCCATTACCAGGAGGTCCCGCCGTGTGGGCACAACAGAGTTAAATCCAGTGTTCAGAAAAGCACAGTCCCCTTTCTCAACCACATCTTTCTGGCAAGGTTAACGACTTTGAGCAAACAAAAAGATACAAATAAAAAATGCCAAAAAAAATAGGAAATTGATTCAATTCTTTCTGTTAAACTTTTTATTTCTTTTCATCCAGAACACTACTTTTGACGTTTAAACAGTTTGTCATACTTTTACTCCTGTATTTGTACTTTTACTCAGATAACAAAATGTAGTACTTTGTCCTCCACTGAAAATGGTGACGTCCTGTACATGAACTTTAAAACACTTGCCTGTTCCACATGTTGATTGGTTTTCAACTAAGAGCATATAATAACTCAAACATGCATGAATAAAAGAAAATCTCAATGTTTATAACAAAGCGCAAAACAAAATTATAACATGGTTAAAAGCACAATGAAGTCAATTTAGGGGACCTTTTGAGAATGAATTTTGAATCTTGAAATGCAAGGAGACAATTGATTTTTGGGATAATCAGCCAAGAAATCACAGCTTCTTCTCCACTTGTGCAATGGTATTAGGCTATTCCTTGTGGAAATAACAACAGCACAACATGCTGTGCAACACATTTCAGTGTATTGATTTACGGTAATTCAGCTTGAAGCATGTCTATTTCTGGTCATTATGTTAGAAAAAATCTTGCCTGAAATGTTACACAATATGGCATTAAACAGATCTATTTAGCATTTATTCAATTACAGGTGTTTTTGCTGCACAAATTTTTTTTTAAAATCAATTGAAAAACATACATTGGTCTGTGATGGGCCCTTATCAGTAGTGAGGGACTGGAACAATTACAGTGCAGTATTGTGGTTTTATTGTGGTTAAGGTAAAGCACCCAAACAACACAAACATGACGAACTTTGGCCTATTAGCAGAAATGCGAACTATTTTGTGTTTCAAAATATGCACACATTTGCGGCTGGGAAAGATCTTTTCTTTTCTCTCAACTGGATTTAACAAAAGTTAGATTTCCTTTTTTTATTTTTTAAAGGATTTTTTGGCCCATAGGCTTTATTAGACAGAACAGCTTAGTCGGAAATGGGGATGAGAAAAAAGGGAGGACATGCAGTAAATTGTCAGAATCAGGATTCAAACTCACGACACTGCGGCCGGCTGCACATGGAGCTCAACCACCGGGCGACATAACAAGAGCCTTGCCAGTTTGATGTGTTGCCAGGTTACAAATATGCACAAAAGGTCAAAAATCCTCTGGTTAAGATGATCCTGACAAAGCCAAGCTCAAGATCTGGATATGGGTTGCTCCTGACAGTTTGCTCCAACAGCAGTGAAGGATGGGTCAAATGCAGCGGACATATTTCCCTGTGAGTCATTTTTTGTCACCATACCTTAACACTTACTGGAGTAATATATTTCAGGGTAAAACGGTAGTCTTAAAGGTTGTCATTATGCTGGGCTCAGACAGCATGTTATCTAGTTATTGTTGCTGTGCCAGAGCGGTCTGCTTTCAGTGTGCCCCTCACTCACAGTACTGTGGTGCTGTTGCTGTTACAGGGTCTGACGGATGGATTTTTTGTGGTCTATTCTTTGGAAACACAGATTTAATGCTTGCTCCTTCCTAGCAGTCACTACAAATTATAAATCAGATCTGCTCTGTCCAAGCAGTTGCTCTGGTAATTAGGCCTACTCTTGAGTAGTAGTTTCCCCAAATACTTTTCTCTTTTATCTCGAGTGTTTCCAGAGCTATACCTTTGGGACAAGTGCTATTATTATACTTATGTACGTCAAGTTGCCATGCATGCAGCTATCACCCTGTGTGTGCTACTCTACCTCTGGTGCTATGAAAGAAGTCGTGAATCTTCAGAACTGTGGCAGAGAACACGTCAAGGCTCTGCTAATCCCATATTATTAGCGGCTTCCTCTCACCATGGACGACATTTAGAAAAGTACACACATTTTCATTAAAGGCCACGTCGGACATTTTTAATAGTTTTTTTACACTGCTGTTTTAAAAGGAAGAATTTCTAAAAAATGTTCCTTCATTTTATATTCTGAACAGGAAATGTGATGGACCAGTAATGGATTTTAGAGCAGCGCTTAGAAGATGGAGGTGATCCAGTTGGAGCTTTTACTGTGCGTTCCATCAGGCCTGAGGTGTGGCTACATTAAAACACATATTTCCGTGGCTCTGCAGAAGGTCCACCATTTCAGCGGTCTGCCCCTTGATAAGCAATCAGGGAACAGGAGATGGAGCTGTCACTGATCAGTCATCTAATATGGCCTCCTACCTTTTTACACAGCTCCAGTTGGTCTGTCAGGGTTGTGTTGTCTCTGATGGCACCAGTTCAAGAAAAAATACCTAAAATGGGAACTTTTAGTGCAACATTTGTAAAACCTTCAGTGAAGTGTTTTTAATAACGAGTGGGTAAATTGGGGCACATAATGGTAAAATGACCAAAAATTATGAATGAAGGGCCTTCTGAACCAAGCATGTTTTTCTGTTCACGTTTTCTGTTCAGTATTTTATCAATTAAAGAAATATCGGCAATGAATGGCTGAATGTACGTTTACTGAAAATAATTGGTTTGACTTTATCTAGTGATTTTATTAAACACTCAATGATGCAAAAAAAAAAAAAAAAGTAAATCTGGACTGTAGATTTTTACTTGTCTTTAAATGAAAACATTGCTGACGAGATCCAAACACGGCGCACTTTACCACGCGCCACAGATCCAGCACTGTCCGTGCGCACGTGTTGGATGCGTCATTTTTGGTTTGTCGTCTTTAGCGACTCCAACTTCGTGATTACTTTGTGCATTTTGAAAAAATTAAAAATTGCTTTTTATCTTGTCTGTTGTTAAAATGCTCTAGCTTTCCTCTGCTCTCAATCATTTGTAAACACTGGTGCACAAAAGTAATCCACCATCTCTGAACTCTGATAAAAGTTTGTTAATTGCGGCCAATGCTGTTAGTTTCAATGTAAATTCCCTGCCAGTGTGGAGATTGGTGGTGCATGCCAGGAAAGTGTGATGATGACAACTGCAGTAGCTCTATGTTGACTCTGATGAATGCCACTGCACTCTGAAACATTTGTAAACTTCCTTAACATTTTAACAAGTAATTGCAGGATGTTATCTTTTTGTCATTTATCTTAGGAGAACAGCAAGAAGAGGGCGCTCAAATCTTTTGATATTTTACTACAGTGACAAACAAAAGCTGTCATTTGCCCAATTTTATCCTGCTGTTTGTTGCTAAGTTACAGAAATTGACAAATGAAACATTCTTTTCTGTTTCTATAGAGTGAAAACGCGTCCCAATCCCTTTGTCCCCATCTTTCCAGAGCGTTCCTGTGACTTTGTTGTCTTTACCTCAGCCAACAGCTAACATGTTGTCAGACTTGAGGTCATGAGGACTTTGTGTGTATCATTTGACTTCACACACTTACCAATTCAGTTATAAAATAAGATAATAGAAACTGTATTTGTCACACACTGTTGAAATTCCAGTGCTGCAAGGCACAGTTCAAGAGCAGAATAAAAACAAGATAAAGAACTTTAAAATAGTCTTAAATATTACAGAATGTGCAGCTCGAGCAAAAAAATAAAAACTTGTATATACAATAAGTGGCTATGACCGTGGTTATGCAATAGAGCAGCTTATGGACAGAATAAATACCCTAAAAATAGCAGTTAATGAGACTTAAGTGTATTATAATTATTTATACAAAAGGTGGCTATGGCTATGATTATGGACAGAGCAGCATATGGTTAGAATAAATGACAGCTAAATTAATTCATTGTAGAGTCCAACAGCAGCAGGGCAGGGTGGAGCAGTCTGTCACTGAAGCCGCTCTCTGGAGCAGATAGAGCATCTTGCAGGGGGTAAAAGTCATGGTGCAGCATAGGTGTGAGTTTAGAGCTTCTTCCTCTCCCCCTCTGTGATGCTGCTGCTCCAGCAGACAACACCGTACAGCAGTGCTATTCAACATAAGGCCCGGGGGCCAAATCAGGCCCTCCAAGTGATTTCATCTGGTTCACCACCCATCCATCGTCCAGGTATTATTTTTTTTTATTTTTTTCATAAAATCTTGTTTACTGGTTTTATTTTGGATTTAGTTCCAATCTAGTTTAGACATGGTTTGGTCTTGGTTTAGTCCTTGTTTAATTCTGCTTTAGACCTGTTTTGATTCTAGCTTAGTCCTGGCTCGGACCTGGTTGGTACTAGTCTTGTCCCATTTTAATTCTAGTTCAGTACTGGAGGGCAGCTTTGCAAAGCAATGTTGGTAAAGCATTTTGTATGTTATAAAATTAAAAATCTGTTATTGATCATCAGTTATTGATGCAATGTTGGGGATATTTTGTGCAGCCAAAAATGTTGTTACAGTAGTGGCGTGTTGTGCACCTCCGGCCCAGAGGCTTTAGCCATCTGAAAAATCTGTCCCTCTGGAAAATTAACTTGAATAGTTCAGGCTGGCTAATGCCACCATAAAGTCGTAGAAGGTCCTCAGGAGTGGACCTCTCAGGAGGTAAAGCCAACTCTGGCCCTTCCTGTGAGTCGAGTCCAGTCTGTGGTTCAGATGAACATCCAAGTACTTGTATAAGTCCACTCTCTCAATGTCCCTTCCCTGGATGTTCACTGGTGAGGAAGCAGTAGAGTCGCACCTGCAGAGGTCCACCACCATCTCCTTGGTCTTCCCCGCATTGATGAGGAGGTGATTCTTATACACCAGCATATGGCGTCTTCTGTGATGAGTCCGATGATGGCAAAGTTGTCAGAGAACCTCTGCAGGACACAGCAGTACGTGTTGTGTCTATAGTATATATTATATTATAACTGCAGAATATATTATAACTATCTTTCTAGGAAAAGCACATCCGATTTACATACATTAGTTGTTTGATATTATATTTCTTAAACTACTTTTATATTTATAAAATATAAATTAAAAGAAGAGATGATTATAGTTTTGATAGAAAACGTCCTCTTGCGGATAGACAGGATAATGATTGTGACACATTCTTAAAACACTACTATATACGGTATGTTTCCGTTCACCATTGTGCACTTGACATTTGGCTTTCTTGGACATTTGGCTCTCTCTGGCTCTACATTCAACGCTTCACTTGGAGGTGAGCCTGCAGTGTCTCTACTCTGCTTTATCATGTCCTTGTGCTTTCTAAAACTGACTTTACCTCCCCCCCTTCGCCTGCTTTGATTTTCCACTAAGTTTCAATAAGGTTACAGTAAGTCATTACTCTTAGCAAAACATGCCTTGTAAGAAAAAGGGGTCACAAAGGTTGCAATGAACTCTCCTCGCCCTCAAATCAAAGTTTGAGTTTTAAAAAAACACATCTTTATTCCTTGACGAGGTCACTAAAGGTCTGCATTGTCCTAAAACAGGCCCATAAAAACAACAGGAAGGCTACAAAGAGCTGACGTTTACATTGTCTAGAGATGAAGTCAAACTGAAAGCCAGGGTTATTCAAGGCAAAGGCAACCAATCATTTTATGCAAACTTGAAGCAAAACATGACTAAGACAAATGAATCTATTCTACCATTTTCACCTGAGTAAGCGCAAAAACAAATGCACAATTATTCATGCATTAAATGAGCAGGCAGGAAAAGACATCTGTCACACTTTTGTTTTCGTAAGTTTATTTTGTCCGTTATAAGCAGCGATCTACAAATGTTCTTAATAGCTAAAGAGGAAACATAATGAAGCTGAACTTTATAGTATCCAACACCACCTTATCACTATCTCAACACCGCAACACATTCTTCTATCCTTGGGTTTCAGAGTAATTGATAACTATTAACAATCCAAAACAAAATATTCTGTGGTCAAACGTTCTCTAAATGGCGTCAACTTAAACCTTTGAATGGCCAAATTTATCATGACCTTACCAACTAAAACACATCATTCAACTCCAAATCTACAATATCATCTGCCCCATCATCACTTAACAATGTCATTGATGTCTGTATAATAACAACCTAAGCACCAAGTCCAGGTCTCATTGAGAAAACATTTGAATCCTCTCTCCATCACATCATGCAGCAGCAAATGTGATTCTTGCCGCAGCAACACCTCAGTCTTTCTACCTCATGCTCTGCAGCAGAACAAAATCAACCTTCTCAACCCAACTATGCTGCCAAAAACCTAACTCCTCCATCATCACCTGACCAGAACAACAATCTTACTTTGCTAAGATCCAAACCCGCACCACATCCCTCACCACATCCATAACCATAACCGATCACTACTTCAACAGCAAACCAGAATCTGTCGTCACTCTGAACCTCATGTACAAAACCACATCTTCCTCACATTCCGCCATTCACCCGCTAACAAAAACATCATGCCCTCTCTCCAACAGCTATAGAGCTCCTGCTCCTGCTCAGAGGGAGAGGAAGATGGTCAAGACAAGGTCATTAAGAAGTGCAGCTCCGTCCTGGGCTGTGCTCTGGACTGGGTGCAGGAGGTGGGGGACAGAAGGGTTCTGGCTAAACTCACGTCTATGCTGGACCATGAGTCTCACCCCCTGCAGGACACTCTGTCCTCTCTGGAGAGCAGCTTCAGTGACAGACTGATCCACCCTCGCTGTGTGAAGGGAGAGGTTTCGCAGGTCTTCCCTTCCTGCTGCTGTCAGACTTTACAACAAACACTCTTGGTCCTGATCGTGTCATTCAGCTGTCATAATCCTGTGCAATACTGTGACATAATGTCAATTATCCCTGTGCAATATGTTCTGTCCATGTTCTAAGTTATCTGTTTTTATAAGAGTTGGGTTTTTTTTGGGGGTTTTTTCAGTTATCTGTTTTTATTATCATACTGTGCCTAATCTGCTTCCGTACCCTTTGTTGCAACACTAGAATTTCCCCACTGTGGGACAAATAAAGGTGATCTTATCTTAGCTTACTTACTACCAAACTACACTGGCAGTGAGGGCGGAGGGGAATTTGCATAGAAACAAATGCAACAATCACCAACAACAACAATCATCAAAAGCTGTTTACATAATTGACTGATAAAAATTATCTCACTCAACTCTCTCTATCACCACCTCAATAGTATTAATTTACTTCATACAGTGTGTTTACATGCAGGCCAGAATATCCAGATACCGTACTTTTCAGACTACAAGCCGCTGCTTTTTCTCACGCTTTGAACCCTGTGGTCTTTAAAACGGTGCAGTTAATTCATAGATTTTTACTGGCTAACGGCCACCGGGGGGGCACACTAGCAGGAAGCACAAGCGTTTGACACAATGTTGAAGAAGACGTCAGTGGACAGTGAAAGCACTGTCGTGTTCTCTATATTTTAAGCTTTTAAACGCTGTGTGTTTTATTATAATCAGACTCATTCACGGAGAAATTAGTGTAATGAGGATGTAAATCTAGACGCGGCAAAACGCAAATACACACGCTAAGCGCGGACATGCGATATATAACAGCCTGTGGTTCAGAACCCGCATTGAAATGAAACTTTCTTGGCCAGACCTGGTCAAAAGACAACCCTGCATTATTACCATGGAACAATATTTCTATGTAAAGATCCCATGTTACAACGTAACACTCACTCGCTTAGTACAAGCACAGGAGCAGACGAACCAGGTGTGAAGATATCCTCAAAAGCTGTTAGGATTACTCCGTCACTACTACCTTTTTTCTAATAGGGTTGTCTTTAGTTGGTTGACTTCCACGTTACCAGACTTATCAGATCTCACTTCCTCCATGTATTTTTGTCCTTTCTTAATTGTATCACTTCGTTCTACAGAGTTCTCCTTGGACAGAAAATACATACCGTTTAATGATTTCCTTAACAATGAACACATCACCATACACGATTTATCCCGGCACAAAGTGTCTCCACATAGTCCATGTTTTGGCCCGGGAAATCACCAGCGAAAGTAAGACAGGTGTATTCTCCTGTTTCTCCCCATTCACCAAACACATCAATCTCCACACACACCTTCCACAACACACACAAATCTGTCCAAATCAAGTGACAATGGTACACGACAAATCATTCCCTTCTTCTCCACTGGGCTCCAGCCTAAAACACTCCACACACGAACTCTTTCAAAAATGTTCGATCTGCAATACCTTATCCCGTTGTTTTTTTTTAATTGCATTCAATCACCACCAGGCCAGTTCTAGTGACACTTATCAACCTCACATCTCTGACTTTATTTCCAATGAACCTCCTCACCTTGTTTTTGCCTCCAAAAATTCTATTTTCCACAAGGTTTTCATCATCCTCCAAATTGCTTGAACCACTGGACACATGAGCGTTCTGTTTTTTATTCTTCCGTCCAATTCCATCTTTGAATTTCACTCCCTCCTCACCCTCTGACTCCATTTCCCCTCCCTCTTCAACCCGAGGCACTACCTGGTCCTCCTATATATAGCACCCATGGCTTGACTTGTGACAACTTTAGCTTTTAATTCACCTTATTCCGGAAGTCCGTCTGGGCGCCGCTGTGCAACGTAATCCTTCTTCTGGTTGTATTAGTTAGCATAGGGCTGCCGACCTCGAGAGAAGATAAGTTCTATCAGGTCCAGGAAATCGATGCATTGTTGACTTGTTGGTCAGATGAACATTGGATATTTTACACAAATCAATCTACTTTATAGCATGTTTTAGCGGCGAGACTTTTCCCTCGTTCTTCATTTAAAACAACGGAGTTCCCGCCGGACCGGAAGCTCGATTACAATGGAAGTGGAAATCACATGGGAAAAGAGGGAAAAGTGGGCGGGGCGGAATAAGGTCAATAGCATTAGTAAACAGGGTGTGTACTATGCACCAGCTCAACCGTACCCCCTGTTGGCCAGGAGTTGTTGCACACGCCTGTTTGAATTTCTCTTGCATGTGAACTTGGGCAGACTAGACTAATTGAGTCAGTTTATTTAGCGCAGTTCGATTGCACCTTTGTCAATGGTCCTGTTTTTAGCCATGTAATATTGTTATGATAGTTGTACTTCTCTGAAAGTAAAGTCCTATGTTGATTTCAGTTGTGGAATTGTGCCACTGAGTAGTTTGTGGATCATATGGAGATAAAACATAAAATTGTGGTATGATTTTGTTGTCGGCCTGGACCTTAGTCCTCTGAAAAACCTGGCCCCCTGGAAAAAAATATTGGACACCCCTGTTTTAAGGCATGTATAGAGCAGCGACTACACACCAAAAATGTTCCCCTAAAATGCTGCTGTTTAGTCAGAGCAGGGCTGCAGAACTAAGATCTCTTGTTTCTGACACTGTGTAACCATAACAATACTGACAGGACCCACGTGACACGCGCCACAGCGAGCTTGTTTCACTAGAATGTGCGCGTGCACTGTATAGTGGAGACTTTTGAAGCACAGAGCACCCACTTCTCCCAGTTTCACCCCAGACACCAGTTGCACGACAATTTTATAAAACAAATGTGCGCTTCTCTCTGTCTCGCTGTCTCTGTGTGTGTGTGTGTGTGTGTGTGTCTCTCTCTCTCCTTCTCTCTCTATCTATCTTTCTATCTATCTCTATCTCTCAGCACAGTCACTAATTTCTGTCATAATACGGGCCTGATTGTGGCGAATGTGCACAGATCAGTATGTACACTGCTGCTAAATAATTCCCTGTGCGAGAAGTGAGAAATCTGAACATGAATTGTTTGAAAATAATTTAACAGGAAACCGCCACACTGAACAACAGCTCTTTAGGACTCTAAATGAAATGCTGCGGACAAGAGATGTCAGACAAGGAGCGTGGACAGTGAAAGAAAAGTGGGACACGCAGACCTTAAGGGAGCCCCGTGCTTCAGCGGGGGAGAGGCTCAGAGAAGGAAGAGTACAAAGGATCTGTGACACTGAGGGGGGGGCATCGTAACAGAGGAGCAATGATGGAAAACTTTAAAATACGTGATTGGTCTGTGTGCATGGAGCGCGTGCGTGATGGTGCGCTCACTTTCGCATGCAGAGTCTGTCATTTCACAGTGCATTTTCAACCGATACAATAACCAATTCTTTCTATATGTTCACCGATAAAGGAAAAGTGATTACATATTTAAATTAACCTAATTTTCTTCCTCCGCTCTGTCTGACCTGTGGGGCTGCTCTGTGTGTGTGTGTGTGTGTGTGTGTGCGTGCAGCAGGAGCAACTTCACTGTCAGGGAGAAAACTCAGAGGAAAAGCGGTTGAATCTATACATTTTAGGTTTGTCTGATCAAATTATTGGTGGAAACTTTTAATATTGAATAGATGTGACGTCATACTTTGCCATTATTGGACGATAATCATCGGTGACCAATTATATCGTGCACCCCTTGTCATATGCTTTTAATCCAAGTTGTTGCCTCATCTGGCTATGTCGTTATCTCCTTCGTTACTTCTGCTATCATCTTTCTATGTTGTTTTAAATGTTTTATGTCTACTATAAATACTTCATCTACGTATGTCTATATGCTATGTTGCTTCACTATGTCTATGTACTATGTCATTGTACTATGTCGCTGCATGTATTGGCAACAATCCTTTGCAGTACACGCACCCTACTTTTCCTTGAGCCAGTCACAGAACTCTGGGCATTAGAAACACAAAATGTTCAAAGCGACTTCAATCACCTTTTTGATTCTGATGTCTGAAATGGTAAGATATAATTGCATAGCGACATTGGAAGACAACATTGTAAGTATGAATATAATGACACACATACAGTAGTACAACAACATAGAACAACGCGTAGAACAACAACATATAACAAAGACATAGTACAGACATATAGTACAACAACAGAATAAAGATAAGATAAAATATGAAGCAAATAAGACAAAATTAAATGTAATCAAAAACAAGATACGCAGGTGCTTCACACTTATTGACCAATAACAGCCATGAGAGCTACACCAGAGAATAACATGCACAGCCTCATTCAAAAAATCTTGGGTTGGCAGAGCGAGGTGCGAACCTACTTCAACTTATCCAGAGACGCTCATGTCTGCCTATCCAAGTAAGATACACGTATCCAGGATAAGTTCAACCAGCTTTGTAGTAAAGGCTACAGGTGTTTCTCAAGTAATAGCCGAGAGCCCTATTTATACAGGCCTATCCCTGCATCTCTTGTTGTCTCTGCTCTCTCGACCCCACCCTCCCACCCCATGTCTCTATCATCTTCGCCGTAACACATCACCCTCTAAGGAGGGGTGGTTCTGAATCGGCTGGGCTGATTACCCGAGACGGAGCCCCCATCCACATTGTCTCTACCCAGCCAACTATCATCGAGCCATCATCGATCCATCATCGATCCATCATCGATCCATCATCAATCCATCATCTATCAATCATCGATCCATCATCGATCCATCATCAACCCATCATCACTATTATCAATAAACATTCTCTCATATTCCATTTGTTGTGGTGTGTGGCGTGGTCCCTGCTAGTGAAGTGTTAATTTAATTAACAAAAGACATGGGTATGTTTTTGATGAGGGACTATGACTGAAAGCTCAAAAAAGCTTAATGTTGAATAGAATATAAACTGAAAAATTGAGGAGGTTTTAGGTTGTCCAGATTATTCATATATACTTGGTCTTTATTTGTCATAATCTTCTTCAAATTGACAATGAGTCTGGTCTTGTGTATGGCATACTCAGTTCATGGTCCACTGCTCATTCATTCACATCTGCAGCTTAGTTCACTCTTTCAAATAAGCAAGGAAATTTCATGTTCTGTCTTAACAATTTTCTTTCATTGTTTTTCATTTCTTTTATGCTCTTGTCAACAGCTGTCAATCACTGGTTTAGGTCCCACCTCCCTCTCCCTCTGTCTTGTCCTATGTGGCGTTGAACAAACAGTACAAACGATTGTTGCTTTTACATTTGCATGAAGCGATTGTGCAGTTAATTAGATCTATATGAGTAAATAAATATCACTTCATGCCTGATACCAATGGTTTGCGTTAGCACTGTTTCCCACACTACAGAGGGGACAAAAACCATAATTTAGCCTCATTACAGGACTTCCACTTCAGCATGCTGCCGTTACACTTGAAAAGCTTGCTTATGCTATGAGTCCCTCTCCATGCATGTCATCCATGAATGTAAATGTCAAGAATCAAGGTGAAATATGCAAATAGTTATGGTTTTAATGTGAACTGTGACTTTATCTATTTGTGAGTTTATCTCAGCAGGTAATTCATTAAGTTGCAGTGCAAATAACGGGGGCGGGGGTCACACGGGAGATGGAAAGTCGCTGAGACGAGTACACTCTGGTCGTGGGGGTGACGCGTTGTTGAGTCTTGTGGGGTTTATAACAGTGGCTCATATAGAGGCACTGGGGCAGGGATGGACAGAAGTCTAGTTTTGCATATGGTCTACATCACGCCTGATCATACTTTTAGTACCCACTATTATTTAATATAACATAATTTCTGTGCATAAGAGTGCTCCTGACTATTTGTAGGATTTCTTCTTTCAGAAGAATATTTTCTAGAATATTTTCAGTCAACATGTTGTGAATGCCAAAACCTTTGTAAGAAGGCCTTATGTACAAATGTTCTGAATGAGGCCCATTCATATTATTATTTAGATTATTCGGTCGGGACAGTTAATCAACATGCATAATACACATGCTGTAAACATGCCGTTTGTAGCCATGGGCTAATCTCCATCCATTGTCCCACATTCACCGTCACAAACCCTCATTTATATAGCATACATGTACACTGTAGGCAAGGTGGGGTAAGTGCCCAAGGACACAACAACAGCATTCACTATCACCCCACTGTTGCACCTGGCATTCCCATCCAAGAACTAACCAGGCCCAACCTTGCTTAGCTTCCTAGACTGGGCATTAACAAGCACGGTATGTCTTTGATATTTTCTAATATAGCATATACGATTTGATGAAATCAAAACTATTGTGCAATATTTCATTTTGACACACGAATGTATATGATTAGAACCATCAATTGGTTTAATTTTACATCGATTTTTATGTAGCGCCTAGGACCAACCACAACCCCAAGTGTCCTTAGATAACATCAAGTTTTAAGAACCTCTCTCCAATTTTGAAGCTTCACCATTGACTTTAACGGAGGTCTGTTTATTGTCGCACTATGTAATTCAATGGCCACATAACAGCAGGAACAAATGCAATCCATGGCAGGATCTTTTCAGTTTGTGCTGTCTGAAACCACTGTCATAGCAATAAATGGAAAGTGTCATAAAGAAGGCTTACCTGTGGAGCCTCATCTATTTAGGATATAAGGAGGATCTGAAAATGCATTCAAGACAACAAGTAATAGCTCAGTCACCAAGAAAAGCACAATGCAATATGTATTTTCCCTTAGAATGTTGGTGAAGGAGAGTCTGTCCTTGCCATCCAGACAGTGTGTAGGAATTTTCTAATGTTAATTATATTTGGTGAGATAAAACCTGTTGTAAATATAGATGAGTTTTACACCAATCAAGAGACAATTTGTGGAGAAAAATATGTTTAAAATTACAGGAAGTAGAGCAGTAAAACATGTCATCTCACTGAGACTCATAATTCAATCCAAACGTTTGGCTCAATTTACAACAAACACATGAATTCGACTTTCATCCAAAAGTAATTCTCAATCTGCGGACCTAGTCTGAGAACTGACCTAATTGGCCTACTCTGAGGACATGACTACTGGGCGCAGCCTCCTGATAATAGCCTGTTTGTTTACACTGCCTCAGCTTCACCTGAAACAAACCTCCTCCTTACCCTAACAGCCCTGTAATGGGCTGCAGCTCCCTTGTCACTGATGTGTAGGGTTAGGGTTAGCATATGACTGGCCTGAGCTTTTTCCTGACCATGGCTTTAAAATGCTGTTGTATTCACCTTATTCTGGAAGCCTGCCTGGGCTAACCTTGCCAACAAGATTTTTGTGAGTTCACAAACTCTTGAGAATCCATCTTGTTTGGTTCAGGCTGATTTGTTTGCAGTCAACGCCAGAGTTAAACAGGCCAATCAAATGGCATTTATTGCCAGCATGCGGGACTGGAACCAATCACAGAGCAGCACTATGGTTTGGGCGGAGTCAAAGTCAAAACAACCCGAACCAAAACAAACATTGCGCTGACAGCCGTACTTAAGTCTATTTTAGGAGAAATACGGAGTATTTAGTTTTTCAAAATGTGCACACAATGGCACTTTGTACGTTTGTGGATGAGAAAGTGGACTGTGCTTTTCTGAACACTGGATTTAACACAATTCGGCTGTTGTGACGCTTCGACCAATCAGCATGAAGTGTTTTTTTTAACATCCGACAGCTTTTGGTGAGAGCTTTCACAGATTGATTCATGTGAAGAACTGGTTACACCTGGGCACAGCCAGACTGAAGGGAATCGGGGCATTGTTGACTAATCGGTGCACATGATCATTGGACATTTTACACAAATCAATATACTTGCGATACGTGCGATTACAATGGAAGTGCTGATCCATGGCGAAAATAGGTGTGGAGAGAAACAAGGTGAATACCACTGGTAAACTTAATCTTAAACCTCCATTTCATCTGTACCTTGCCTTGCCTTCTGTGTTGATACAGCCTTTTGTGTAGTGGCTGTTTAGTCTCACCTGTGTAACGTTGTTGTAAATAGCTGAGTTCCCGGACCAGGTCCGTAGATTGAGAATGACTTTTTTTTTTTTAAACGTCGTGTTTTTCAAAACAGTGTCAAGATGACGACCCTTGAATCTTTTTCTATGATGGAACACACTTGGACAAATGAGGGATTACACGACCAGCATCAGATACATTTATTTGGATACGTTTATTAAAACATATCTTAAAGCCAACTAAACATAGCAAAAACATGTTTGAATACACTTATATTTACAGATAAAAGCTACATATGTTAACATATTTAACACAGAAAATGACCATACATACACATTATTTTACATACATTCACTGCACACTTAAGGCAATGGTGGCCTGGCAACTGTGGCACAAACAATTAACCCTTTTCCCTATTTTAGAGTTTACCGCTGCTGCTACACATCACTCCGAAAGTCACTTCCTTTTCCCTTGATTACTGGAGAATTTACAAAGCATTGCTAAGCTAAAATACAATACTAGCCACAGCTTGTACCCACAAAAAGAATTCAACAAGTACTGTATGACACAAATTAGTTTAACCAATATCGCAGTGTGTGGTTTTGTGACATTCACGGCACAATGGCTGTTCGAATCCTAATCCTTTTTAGAGATTATGCATGGAATCAACATTAATGAAAGCAGAATCAAGTGTGACAGCTTCATTATCCAGATTCACAAATCAAGGATCAAGGACTATATGAATTAATTTACTTTTTTATTATTAAAGTGCAAAAGTGAAGATGGGACATTTATAGTCTAAATATTGTGACATCACATTCCATAAAATATAAATATTGTCAACAAATATTCAAATAACATACATCAATAACATATACGAGTATTTATGTACTATTATTATTATTATGCATCTATATATTGTTTTTACCTTGCTTACAAAAACACTTTTGTGTCTGCGGCTGAATACTGCTCAAAACTAATTGACTAACTTCTAATTCTTATTTATTTATTCTTCTACTCTCCTTGAATGCACCTGTCTTCCACTTCGTCAGACAAATTTACAATCAACAAAAATGTTTCTCCAAAAAACTTAGACATAGAGTGGACCCTATGTTGCAATGTAGAGTACACAGGATATTTCATTAAAATATAGGCTTCTCCATTTGACCAAGACAGTATGCAGAGCACCCTGGTCAAAAATCGTAATCAGAAATGAACAATGATGTGGCGACAAATCAATGAGCTTTGTGGAGTCTTTGTGTAGACAAGATGACAGTTTTAGCATCGCTGTGGTCATAATACGAGATTGAATGAGGTGCACTGTTTGCTAAAGGTCATCGTGCTGTGGTGACTCGATGTGATAGATTTGTGTGAATGTAATAGGAGTGTTGTAGATTTGCCACTAAACTAAGTTTCAATGGAAACAAAGTGTGTGCTCACTGGAAAAGCTGTTGGGAAAATATTTAAACTGAAAATAAAAAGAAAAAAAATCAATATTCACTCAAAAAAGAAAGTATTCTGTAGATACAATGCATTTTAGAGAACGTTAATATTTACATTCGAACTACATAAGATATATCGCCACAAAAAGGATGAACCAAAACTTTTTTTTAAAAAGTCAATCTTTCTTTTTTGTCTTTGTTTTATTGAAATTGTGGAATATATGTTTATTTAGTTGTTTAAACTCAACTGCCATCCAATAGATTATTCCAGGTTGTCATACAAACAGTCCGTAGTATTATATAGGCTTCTGGTGAATCTTGAGCTGAAGTCAATAGTGTTATGGTCCATAAATGTAATTACAAAAACACTTATTCTTTTGTGAATGCTTCATAAACAACATAAACCATCATCTATATATATGTTTGGCTGCACTGATGTTAAAATCAATACTCCGGATCTCTGGAAAAGCTTGGAATGTTTATTGGATATGTGCTGGCAGCTTGTCTCTGTACTGTCTCGTTTAAAACACGTTTGACTAACACATTCATCTTCATTTGTTAGTCTTTAATGTAATTTTCACTGAGTTTTGTCCGCACAGGTGGAATATGGAGGGATAAAGTACGCTACAATAAGGATGGAATAGCGCTGGCAGCTCATTGTTGGCAGGTTGATTTTTGCAACTTGCTTCATGACCGGGCCCTGCAGGACTGTCCTCTGAGTGAATACATCTCAATTCAAAAGTCTCAAAAGCATGTCCCAAAGTCCATTTAAAGCTATTGTATTTAGCTGTTTATATCTCAGCAAACATTTTGATTTTGAGGCAATTTTTCTTTTTTTTTAATTAAATGTCAAACTAAATTTAGTCTCTGTTTACAGGTTTATACAGTATATTCTGAGACTTGATATTCACCCCTGATATTCAAAATTATAATATTTTTAAAAGCTCCTAAAAGTCGATTCCTTATAATAGGTCACCTTCAAATATTGGTAAAATATTATGCAAATAAGCAATCCTTAAAAGGGGCAATATGTAACCTTTCTAGAGGGGAGTCTGCCACTGTGTGACTCCATGGAATTGATCCACAGTATGGCATTACAAATAAATATCCCATTATGATGTAAAGGTAAGATATAGAAAAGTTTGATTCCATACTGTAACATTTCCTGCAGAGCACTAACATCGTCATGGAGATAAGCAGGTGACGCACTCTCCACCTGCAAAGTTACATGGGGCACCTTGAGGGTCAATCTCTGATTACAATGTAAATGTTTCCTCCTCCAATGTGTATTAATAAACTTGCTCCTCAAACAGATGATTAACAGCCGTACACTTTGACTGACAAATATAGCACCAGAGGAATAGGTGTTACAAGCGAATTAGTGTTGAACTTATACGTTCCATTGGGCTGTTATAACTGGTGCATATGGCTGATATGATTTCTGTGATCTGGGAAACAAAGTAATTACAGGCATCTGTTATAATTAGTTATGTGTCGCTGTAATGATATCTAGCTGGAGCAAGCCCCGTGTTTGAGATGGAGTTAATGCCATTGGAACACTGGAACACTGCAGGGAAATCACAGTCTGCTAAAGAAAAGTGTCACTTGAACACCTGTAGCCTCTGTAATATATGTGTTGAACATACAGCAATGTCCTGAACATGAATATAGAAATTATAGTTATTTGTAGGAAAGGAGTAAATTAGCAAAAAGCTGACTTCCCTAACCCTAACTGGCTAAGATGATATCCATTAAAATGACTAAACATTATTGTAAGTAATTTGCAATCATCATATGTGTATTTACTTTAATTCAACAATACAACATAATCTATGTATGTTTGTTTAATATCAGGAGTCATTCTTTTATACAGGGTGGCTTCGCTCTTTGAATTTGTTTGAAATACTGTTATTCTAGCTCTTCAAATTTCTTCACTTGAGTTCAGAAACATTTCAGTTTCAGGTAGCAAAATATAAATATACTTACTTATTTACAAATATAAATATTTGTAAATGTCCTGTGTTCCATGTTCCTTATCTGATGCTGCAAAAACACAGCAACACATATGTCCATACAAAGATGGCGACCACATCAGCCTTTGGCAATAGATGCATGTGCTGTCTGGAACATATTCCAAGGTATAATTTGTATTAAATTTTAAACCCATTTTGCACAGCCAACCTAAGCTTAGCAATGAGAGCTTTTCCACTGTTTCGCTCACACAGCTATTACTATGATTCAGAATTCTTGTAAATGGGCAGGATGATGGATGTGGCACAGAAAAGGCACAGAAAAGATAACAAAAGGAGGTTGTCCATCTTTTGAGTCGTGAGACTGACAGCACTGTGCTTTGGTGTTCAATGAAAAATGCCGATGTGCTGTATCTGGCGGGTGAAGGCCGCAACGCAATTAGTGAAGAGGAGGCACACTGAGCAACAGGAGCAGGACAAACAAAGGGCTCAACAACCTACTGCCATTCTTCAGCATCACAGTTCACTAAATCACAACCAGCAGACTGTTCACTAATTGCCTCTATCCCTAAGCAACAGTGAAACACACTAATATACTAAGCCCTTTACAGCAGATATGTTTTAACCTTACTAACTTACAAAATGGGCAACAGAAAAATTATGTAAGCAAATCAAGTATTAATCAGCTTGTTTATGTAGATTTTTGGTTTTCTCAGCGTAGAAAAACAAACCCTCCTCGACCAATTTGTAAAATGTCAGCAGAAGAAACATTTACACTACGGTCGCACTTTATAAAATAATGTATTTACACCTTTACAGTACTGCAATGTTTTGTTTTTTCTTCATAATGCAGCAGATGTGTTTACATATTCATCATGTTTTCATCATATAATGTCTCCTGCAGCGGCTGCAATTCAAAACCATAACTTTGCTCTTTACAAGTATGGATTTCATGATAGTAAAACTTTGCCGAATTTTTGAGTGGAAATTAAAATGTCGACACAGTATCTCTAACTCAACATCCTTGGAGATTGGAATGCTAAAAGAAGCAGCATCTCTAAGATGTACAATATCTGATATCTTTCAGTCTCTCTCCTTCACGCTCGCTTTATATTTATGTATTAAACAATATTTAAGATTAGTACAAATCTAAAGATGTGTCAGATAAATGTCTAAAACTACATTATTTTCAAGAGAACTAAATATTACGTAAGTCTTGGACGCCAACCACTACTTGCTCTATGGACTTACTGGCTTTTCAATGTTACAAGATTGCAGTCCTGTTTATAGTATATACACACAACACTTTGTGACCAACCTCACGCCAGGAAATGCAAACCACCTAATCAGAAACAGTTTACACTACGTTCACTCAATCGTCACACCTGTACTTACAGTGTACGGATGACTCTGATCACACATTACAAAGCAGGCACTTGACAAGGCAATGTCTATGCTACAGAAACATACACAAAAAGCGACGCAGATTTGATTATGTTTCGTTGTGTCTTTGAAATGATCACACTACCTGCGGTCATGCTGTGACTAGATAGACTGCGCCGACACAACACAAGCTTATTATCACTGTGCTTTTTAAAGAACTGTTGTAGAGGTATTTACCATGTAATATTAGACACTGCAATTTAAGCCGAATACTGCTACAATATTATTTTCAACAGCACAACTATACTCAAGTCCTATTTGAAGTTTTATATGTAATTGTACTCAACAGGGACCCATAGAGCTAACTGTAGTGTAGCTGAACTTGGACATAGACACTCCGGTCGCAATGGCATCCTCTTCGTGTTCCCGTAGTGAGCGGCGGCGATGGCAGCAAGGTGACGAACAACAAGAAAAGGTGACCAGAAGGGCTTTACGAAACCGTGTGTTCATGAAGCAGTAGATGATGGGATTAACGCATGCGGAGGTGTAGGAGAGGAGATGGATGAAGCCAATTGGTGCACCGGAGAGAGCGTACAAGGCCGAGACATTGTCAAAGGCTCTCCAAGTGTTGACACAGTAAAGGGGCATCCAGCAGATAAAGAACATGACAACAATGACCACTAACATGCGGATAACGCGTTTCTTGGCCTCCAACTTGGCTTCGGAGGTGTTGCTACGCGGACGGTCGGACTTGAGGGACTTTTTGTGGCCCATATTGGACATCTCCAGGGAGGCGGGACGCTGGGACACATAGCAACCGTCGCCGTCATCGCTGCCAGTGGACACAGCGGAGGTCAAGCCGTTTTTCACATCTGCAGAAGATAAACACCATTTTTAAATGGACATATTACGCAAAATCAACATAAATAATCTTTTTACTGTGTCTTTGTTTGATTAGTTTACTCAAAGTAAAGTATTTTGATTGATTTATGCATGATTAAACAATGACTAGTGCTCTGAAAATTCTTTTTTCACCTTCCCCAAACCCCATCCACATCCCTGTACTTAATTTGGATTATTTGAAAAATGAAGACTCTGTGTGACACATGTAGATGTTAATGACAATCTGCTTCTTGTTACAGTGAAATGTCACAATACAGAGGCGGAACTTATCAGTTCTGCAGTTTTGAACAGGAAGTCAACAGACCTAGTCATTTTAGATCAATATAATGGTTTACAATTAACAAAATGTAAAATCATGATCTACTTGTCGTTGTTTTTGTGTACCTGTAAGAAGATTTTGTGAGAGAAAATCTTATTCACAGTCTATGCTTACTTGTCTAAGCAATTGCAGCAATACTGCAAATCATTCTGTGAATAAGTCAATACATGTTTTCCATAAGCATTAGGTTTTCATCATCTGTGTTTACTGGGTTGTGTAAAATAATATTTCCTTGGGTCGAAAGATCTTATTAAATGAAGTTAATAGATTTTACTGTTAGTCCGACTGGAGTTATATGAGATAATTGATCCTTGAGCCGCAACCTTAACGTGGTGGAGGGGTTTGAGCGCCCGAAAGATCTCAGGAGCTATGTTATTGGGGGCTCCCAAGGCAAACAAGTCCTAGGTGACGGGTCAGACCAAGAACGGGTCAGAAGCCCCTTATGATGAGTGCAACAACGACGCCAGTTACGACGCCCACATTGGCATTACCGGGGCCCCATCCTGGAGCCAGGCCTGGTGCTGAGTGCTCGGTGGCGAGCGTTTGGTGGCCAGGCACAGCCCGTAGGGCCGTCCTCCCGTGGACCAACCACCTGCAGGAGGATCCGTAACGGGCCGGTGCAGAGAGATCTGGGCGGCAGTCGAGGGCAGGAGCCTTGAGCGGTACCAACTAGATATAGTCGGCCTCACCTCCACGCACAGTTTGAGCTCTGGAACCCATCTCTTCGAGAGGGGCTGGACACTCTACTTCTCTGGTGTTGCCCGCAGGGAGAGGCGGCGGGCTGGTGTGGGCTTGCTTATAGCAAGTTCAGCCGCCACAGTTCAGCCGCCGCGTGTTGGCGTTCACCCCAGTGAACAAGAGGGTCCCGTCCCTATGCCTTCGGGTTGGGGACAGGTCTTGAACTGTTGTGTCGGCATACGGACCGAACAGCAGAGTATCCGGCCTTCTTGGAGTCCCTGGGAGGGGTACTAGACAGTGCACCGACCGGAGACTCTGTTCTTCTATTGGGGGACTTGATTGCCCACGTGGGCATCGACAATGCCACCTGGATGGAGGCGATCGGGAAGAACGTCCTCTCCGATCTGAACCCGAGAGGTGTTCAGTTATTGGAGTTCTGTGCTAGTCACGAATTGTCCATAACAAACACCATGTTTAAGCACAAGGGTGTCCATCAGTGCCCTGGGCACCAGGACACCCTAGGCCGGACATCAATGATCGACTTTGTTGTCGTTTCATCTGACCTCCAGCCGCGAGTCTTGGACACTCGGGTGAAGAGAAGGGCAGAGCTGTCAACTGATCATTACCTGGTGGTGAGTTGGATCCACTGGCAGAGGAGAAAGCCAGACAGACTTGGCAGGCCCAAGCGCACTGTGAGGGTCTGTTGGGAACGTCTTGCGGAGCCCTCTGTCAGCAGGGCAATTTACACCTCCGGGAGAGCTTCTCCCAGATCCCGGGGGAGGCTGGGGACATTGAGTCCGAGTGGACCATATTCTCGAGCTCCATTGTCAATGCGGCTGCTCGGAGCTGTGGTCGCAAGGTCTCAGGTGCCTGTCGCGTCAGGCCTGTAGGCCTCCTGAGGCAGTTCACAGGTATCGGCGGGCCAGGTACAGGCAAAAACCCTGGGCTGGGAGATCGGAGAGGCCGTGGAGGAGGACTATCGTATTCTGGCAGGGGGAAGCAGTGCTTCACCAACACCGTTTATGGTGCGGGAGACCCTGCTGTCCGGTCAGCAGGATGGTAGAAGGAATAATTTGAGGAGGAAGGAGGAACTTTGAGGACCTCCTTTGCTCAGGCTGTTCGGTCCCTGTATGACCGGAGCAGACGCGGTGCTCGCATTGCCAGCAGTAAGTCAGACCTGTTCCCAGTGTGTGTTGGACCCCACCAGGGCTGCCCTTTGTCACCGGTTCTGTTCATTGTTTTTATGGACAGACCCTTAGAGATAGGGTGAGGAGCTCAGTCACACGGGAGGATCTCGGAGAAGAGCCGCTACTCCTCCAAGTCGAGAGGAGCCAGCTGAGGTGGCTCGGGCATCTGTTCCGGATACCTCCTGAGCGCCTCCTGAGCGCCTGTTTTGGGCATGTCCCACCTGGGAAGACCCAGGACACGCTGGAAGGACTATGTCTCTCGGCTGGCCTGGGAACGCCTCGGGATCCCCACCAAGGAGTTGGTGGAAGTGTCTGGTGAGAGGGAAGTCTGTGAGTCCCTGCTTGGACTGCTGCCCCCACGACCCGGCCCCGGATAAGTGGAAGAAGATGGATGGATGGATATTTGAATATTTAAACCACACTGCACTCTGCATATTTCTTGACAAGACGCCACATTATTGCTGACTTTATTTAATTTTAAAGCTCGGTGTTATTGATAAAATTGCACTACATCTGCTTTGGCCCCTTGAGAGGTTCAACATTTACAGTAAAGAAACTGAAAGCAGGAAGGAAAAATCCAATAATGGAGGAAAAAGCAGGAGGAGTGCTTCTGAGTGTGTTTTTGTTTGATAATGCATATATTTGATGTACAAAATGACTGTACTAAAGTTGATATATAAATATAAATAATGTTAAAGCTCAATTGGTTTTCACCTCTCCATTCTTTGTGGAGAAAAATGAAATATAAAAATAAATATTCTGGAATCTCCAAGAGGCTTGCTTTACAGTTCTTGAGTATGTTCATGCAGTATTCATGGTCTCACCTGACGAACCCTTCTTGTGTCCCATCTCAAACTGAATGCCCCGGTAAAGCTCCCTGGAGATAAGTCCATAGGCCACAATCATCACCACCCCTGGGATGGCAAACAGCACAAGCAACAGCAAGATGTACCTGCATGGACACAAAAAGAAGAGAAATAGTAAAATACAGGGCAAAAATCTTGAACTAAATAAATGCAGTTGATTGAATTTGGCCTGAAGCATCTTTCAAGAGAAAGACACAACAGAGTCACATAGCAACTCTTATTTAGTCTCATCAGATGCATTAAAAATGTGTATAATAAACAAAACTTTTATGAGAACATTCCTTAAACATTTGAAACAACATAATAGACACATTTAGATTTAGCCATCCTAATACAAAACGCAGTAAAAATCTAAGGACATTTGTTTGTAAGGACTGTGTTCGGCTGGATAATCCTTAACTGTTTTGCAAATTACTTTCTATCTTTTAATCAGATAATGAGATGCACAGAGCTTCTAATGGTATCAGCGTCCCTATAGGGGTAACAACAACAGCACGCTAAACTAAGATTTAAATGCAAACAACAGTTGTTATTGAACATAACAATGTAATACATTTACATGTATACAACATCTAAAATGTACAATTGAAATGTTAGAGAATCCAACACACATTATAATCCCTGATGGTGATTTTTGTGGAAGCCCAACACATTTTTTTTTTTCTATTTCTGTACTGTGTTTGACAATGAATACAAGAAGATAATACAAGCAACTAGACCTGCAGATGCAGAGGTTTTTTAAAGGACAGTTGTATTTGTATATCTGCTTCAGCAGACTGACCATGTCTGCTCGGCGGTGGCGATGGGCCACTTGTGGCGACACAGGTGAGCTGTGGAGTTGTCGAGCCGCTGAACTCGCTGCAGGTGACTGACCACTGGGTAGGGGATCATGAGGATGAAGGCCAGCACCCAGGTGGTGGCGATGACTTTGTAGGCATGGGAGCGTGTCTGCCACACCCGTGATTTCAAGGGATTGCAGATGGCGCTGTAGCGTTCAATTGCTATGGCAACCAGGCTAAACGTGGAGATGCTGACGGATATGCCTGTAACAGAAAGTACAGATAATCTATACACATCTATGATTAGATAATAAAAGTTATAATGCATCCGGGTTGAAAATAGACTGGTCCAATAATAAAAAATGACAAAACATGTTTGTTGATGCGCACATAATATCTGTAATCAGAGCAGTAGCAGAAATGGGCCCTCTCCTGAGACGCAGAGCAAATGAATCTAGTTGGAGGCGAAGATGTCTTATCGGCAGCGTGTGCAGAGGAAATCATGTTGACGAAGGCACAGATGTGATCTTCCACATCCATCTGACAAGAGAAGGCAGGAAATGACTCTTTACCTCTCATTCATGTCCAGCACCTCGCTGCCATGGAGTGCACCTATGTTGCATTTTCACAAAGAATATCAAATAACAGGCATGTCGTTCCCTGAGGTCCTCCTGTCAGTCACTCCAAGGCAGCACTTGACCCACTAAAAGCTTTCTCTTCAACTGCCGCACTCAGTTTCTCCAAAGCTAGCTACATCTTTCTAGATCTTTTCATCTGATGAAATCCTCAATTGCTCATTAAGATATATCATCTAAGGTAAGTTGATTAGTTAACATAAAAGTGTAACAAACTTGTAGCCAAAGAGGATTTCCAACATCACTTGAAGAAATCAAGCCCACAACACTACACTCAGAGACGATATCACCAACCACTATTCTGAAATATGCTCCCAAGAGGCAAAAGTATTGAGAGACCATAGCGATAAAGTTCGCACATTAACCATATCAAAATTGGGACTAAACCAAGACCAGGACCACATCAAGTGTAAACTGGGTTCCCGAGATTAGGACCAAATAAGGTGTAAACGCACCCCTAGAATCTATAACGTCCTAGCATAATATTGAGTAGTAACCTTTTTATTTGTACCACTCCTGACTTCCACTTCTGACTTGAACAAAACTGAAAACAATCAAATGGATCGACGCTACATTAAAAATCTCCAATAGCCCCAGACCAGGAAAAGCCACAGTGCTCATCTACAGCTTTGAATGTAGGTCAATAAATTGCCATGATCTTGTTAGCCTGCTGATTGTTGCTTTGTTGTTCCTGGGATCACATAAATCAATAGTAGCTGCACCTGAATGGAGAATTAGACTGAAGGCACATTGTTACAGACACAGTGGCTTTGGTGCAGGTGTCTTTGATCTTAAGTCTTGTAATACAACTCCACAGGGCTGTGTGGTTAGGGTTTACCAGCATACCAAGACGTCTAGCACACATAGAAGACTGTGAGCTGCAGAGCAATGCAATTTTAGTCCATAACACGAATATACTGTAATCACTAAGAGATTACTGTTACAAGGTTTTTAATTACTGCAAGTTTTGTCATTTTACACATGTAACTATCTAGTAAAAGCCCTTATGCGATCTTCGGGTCTGGATGACCCACAGGTGTCTGAAGTAGAATGCCTCCCTCCACAACATAAAAACATTTAAAATTGTTTGTGTGTGTGTGTGTTTGTTTTTGGTTTTTTTATGTTTAAAACATGAATATTAAAAAAAGAAAACATGTTTTTAACCTGCGCACTATCTTTGAGGGAAGCGCAGAGTTAATTTTACTTGGCCATAGTGTTGTTTTTAATAGCTTCGATTGACAGTTTTGGAATGTTCTGTACCATCTTACATATGGTGAGTATTAGTACAGTGATAAGGCCAATTTTGTAACCCAGGTGCTCTAGACACACTCCATTTATCTTGTCCTGGAATCAGCACAAAGACAACACTTGATTTTATTTTATTTTTTTACTCCTTAATAATAAGAACTATGGGTAAAACTCTGTTAATTAAAACTTATATAAAGTTGTATCAATGTTCAGATCTGCTTGGGCTTTGGTGGCATTCTAAATCCTCCGGAATGGTTCCCTCAAAGCCTTAATAGAAGTCAGATCCAAATGCACCTGGCATCACACGGGCCTGACCTCTGTTTTCATGGATGATGGCGCTTACATTCACTTTGATCAAACAGAAATGGCATTTCCTAGCGAAATGGTATTGAGCAAAGAAAACCATTCCTTATCAAAGCTTACATTCCTTCTTTAAGACGGTTTTAAGAAGCATTTCAGTCTCATTTAAGAAAAAAGTTTATAGGATATAAAAACATTGCTTTTTGCAAGTCATATTTACAATAATTCTTAAGGCCGTTTAAGAAAAAATATCCCAATACTTTTAATAAAACTCTTACAAAAAAAATGTACACAGAAAATATTCATCCTTTGTCAGACACCTAAAGACAGAAGCTTCTCCTACACAGGCCGGTCATGATAATTGATATTGTAGGGGATGCATCCTCACACAGGCTGCACCAATATATGGAGGGGATTGTACAAGTACTGTAATGTTATTGATGTCCTCCCACTTATGAAAGGGGGGTGACATTCAAAGTTGATATCGATAAAAGAATTGTATTGAGATTTCAAACACGACACACTGCATAAGTGTGGGTATGTTTGTTATCATATTCTAAGAGTAATTTGGGGCACCAGCCATTGATTAGGCATTTAACAATTCTATAATCAAATATCTAAATTAATTAATTTGTTAAAAAACAATTTTGGTGAGAATGTAACACTGACACTGAGCCCTTTTTCTGGAAATGAATGATCGACTTTGTTGTCGTGTCATCTGACCTCCGGCCGCGTGTCTTGGACACTCGGGTAAAGAGAGGGGCGGAGCTGTCAACCGATCACCACCTGGTGGTGAGTTGGATCCGCGGTGGAGGAAGCCGGACAGACTTGGCAGGCCCAAGCGTATAGTGAGGGTCTGTTGGGAACGTCTTGCGGAGCCCGCTGTCAGCAGGGTCTTCAATTCACACCTCCGGGAGAGCTTCTCCAAATCCGGGGGAGGCTGGGGACATTGAGTCCGAGTGGATCATGTTCTCGACCTCCATTGTCAATGCGGCTGCTCGAGCTGTGGTCGCAAGGTCTCAGGTGCCTGTCGCGGCGGCAACCCCCCGGAACCCGGTGGGGGACACCGGAAGTAAGGGATGCCGTCAGGCGGAAGAAGGAGGCCTATCAGGCTCTTGGCTTGTGGGACTCCTGAGGCCGTTGAGGAGGTATCGGGCCAGTGCCGCAGCTCGTGCTGTCGCAGAGGCAAAAACCGGGTCTGGGAGGAGTTCGGGGAGGCCCTGGAGGAGGACTATCGGTCGGCCCCAAAGAAATTCTGGCAAACCGTCCGGCGCCTCAGGAGGGGGAAGCAGTGTCCCACCAACACCGTTTACGGTGCGGGTGGTGACCTGCTGACCTCGACTGGGGACGTCGTCGGGCGGTGGAAGGAGTACTTTGAGGACCTCCTAAATCCCACTGCCACGTCTTCCGAAGAGGAAGTAGACGGAGGACTCGGAGGCTGACTCATCTATCACCCAAGCCAAAGTCACTGAGGTTGTTGGCAAACTCCTCAGTGGCAGAGCTCCGGGGTGGATGAGATACGCCCCGAGTACCTAAAGTCTCTGGATGTTGCAGGACTGTCTTGGTTGACACGCCTCTGCAACATCGCGTGGCGGTCGGGGTCGGTGCCTCTGGACTGGCAGACCGGGGTGGTGGTCCCTCTGTTCAAGAAGGGGGACCGGAGGGTGTGCTCCAACTATAGAGGGATCACACTCCTCAGCCTCCCTGGTAAGGTCTATTCCAGGGTACTGGAAAAGGAGAATCCGACCGATAGTCGAACCTCGGATTCAGGAGGAGCAGAGTGGTTTTCGTCCTGGTCGTGGAACACTGGACCAGCTCTATACTCTCCATCGGGTGCTCGAGGGTTCATGGGAGTTTGCCCAACCAGTCCACATGTGCTTTGTGGATCTGGAGAAGGCTTTCGACCGTGTCCCACGGTGTGCCCTTTGGGGGGTGCTGCGGGAGTACGGGGTCCGGGGCCCTTTGCTCAGGGCTGTCCGGTCCCTGTATGACCGGAGCAGGAGCTGTGTTCGCATTGCCGGGCAGTAAGTCAGACCTGTTCCCAGTGCGTGTTGGACTCCGCCAGGGCTGCCCTTTGTCACCGGTTTCTGTTCATTGTTTTTATGGACAGAATTTCTAGGCGCAGTCAGGGGGCGGAGGGGGTCCGGTTTGGAGAGCACAGGATCTCATCTCTGCTGTTTGCAGATGATGTTGTCCTGATGGCTCCATCAAACCTGGACCTGCAACATGCACTGGACGGTTTGCAGCCGAGTGTGAAGCAGCTGGGATGAGAATCAGCACCTCCAAATCTGAGGCCATGGTTCTCGACCGGAAAAAGGTGGCTTGCCCTCTCCAGGTGGGTGGGGAGTCCTTGCCCCAAGTGGAGGAGTTTAAGTATCTCGGGATCTTGTTCACGAGTGAGGGAAGGAGATGAGCGGATCGGGTGCAGCGTCTGCAGTGATGCGGTCGCTGCATCGGACCGTTGTGGTGAAGAAGGAGCTGAGTCGAAAGACAAAGCTCTCGATTTACCGGTCAATCTACGTTCCTGCCCTCACCTATGGTCATGAGCTTTGGGTGGTGACCGAAAGGACAAGATCGCGGATACAAGCGGTCGAAATGAGTTTCCTCCGCAGGGTGGCTGGGCGCTCCCTTAGAGATAGGGTGAGGAGCTCAGTCACACGGGAGGAGCTCGGAGTAGAGCCGCTGCTCCTCCACGTTGAGAGGAGCCAGCTGAGGTGGCTCGGGCATCTGTTCCGGATGCCTCCTGGACGCCTCCCTAGGGAGGTGTTTCGGGCATGTCCCACCGGGAGGAGGCCCCGGGGAAGACCCAGGACACGCTGGAGGGACTATGTCTCTCGGCTGGCCTGGGAACGCCTCGGGATCCCCCCGGAGGAGTTGGAGGAAGTGTCTGGGGAAAAGGAAGTCTGGGAGTCCCTGCTTAGACTGCTGCCCCCGCGACCCGGCCCCGGATAAAGCGGAAGAATATGGATGGATGGATGGAATGAACACTTTACCAAATGTGGTTTATGGAGATTTATTGACCAAATAATTAAACAGATAAATAGGAATATGGAATATGCTAATGAGTCGGCAACAGATGGAGACACTTGACATGATTTTACTTGATCTAGTTAGTTGTGTGTAAGTTAATTACACATACAACCAGAACCAGAGGAAGCAGCATGATCCTGATGGGTCTTTGTGTCCATGTTCCAGGGAGCTGTGTCCAGGTAGCGCCTCCAGAGTTCACTCAGACATCAATGGAAGAGACTGGCAGCTCGGTCCACACGCTGGGCAGGGGAGAAGCAGCTCTGGCTCGGACAGTGTCAGGCTGAAGAAGCACTGGGTCAGGTTCATTGATCTGCGTTTTCCTTGGCTCTGAGGCGTTCCTCAGATAAAAAGGGCCGATGCACTGATTCACCAATAAATTGGTCTGAAGAGACTGCCCCGGATCTTTTGTTGTAGACTTGAAAAGTTTGAGTTTGCATGATACAGTTTAAATCACGTCAAAAAAACGGGCACAGAAGTATGGGAGAGAAAAGTTAGCTTCCGCGGACGTGTCTCTTTGGAATGTTTTTTGTTCCGTGGGTTAGCTTAGCATCGCAAGGCCTGAGATAAGCCCATTTTCTCATCGCCCTAGTTGAGATACTTCCTCCTTGAAGATCTGATAGAACTGAGTTTGTCTCCTTTCTCTCTCTGACTTACCCCTACGGGGGTTGGGTTTTTGGCGCCATTGTTCAACCAATCAGCACGCACGCTGAGTCAGAGCTTGATCAGAGAAGAAGATCCGGGACAATGCAGCCATTGTTTAGCATTAAAATTAGGCCACATAGTTACAAAGGTAAGATTATTCACAAGACGAGTTAGAAAACAGTTTAATGAACATGCAGAACAAAATAACATTATGTACAGTAAATTTATCTTGTGAACAAAGTCTTTTCTAAAACTGCATAGTCTTTTTAGAGTTTTAGCTTTTGTCTTGGGAGAGAAAATGGCTCTGTGAGTTCCTTTTAATCCAAAAGCAGTCATTCGATGGAAAAAGTGAATTCCAAAGTCCAAAGCATGAAGTTTCTGCTCCTGTAGAGACACCATAAATCTCCACATTGGGGTTGTAGGTGGTAGTACCTTATCCTATCACCATGGCAACATTCACAGGTCACTACAATATCAATTTGATTATTATATCAATATAATCCTTCAGCTGACGAAAGATGGAACAATATATGTGCTTTGAGGCTCAGTATTTATTGTACTTTTTCTTTGCAAGAGTGGGGAAATTGTTTCATTTCTTTGTAATATGATAAGATTTGAGGTAAAGATGGCTGAAAAAGTAACTTCTATGGCTAATTATTGTTTCCTTGTGCTATTTAACTGTTACTCTTCATGCCTTTTAATGATACTGCACATTTAACACTTATATAATGATCCTGCTTTGTTATAATTGTGTCAGTGACATCAATTAGTTTCAACAGTTTATCGTGTTATCTTCTGTAGCAATATATTCTGCTTCAAAATATGTTATTGTGACACGTCTACTCCTACTGGCAAAACCATTTAGGCAGCCTACAAAACACGTAACAACACGTGAAGCATCTGACGAAGGCTAAATGAAGTTGCTGAAAGATACAAAGCAGGCTGTTCTTGAACCGCTAAAACAAAAAACTTGTGTATAGTGTTTTATTTATTTTTTCAACCGTTGTTTGCCCTCTATAGAATGCTGCCCTGAAATGCTACCCATGTCACCGATTTCCCTTTGTAGAAAAAAATAAAATGAATGCAATTTTGCAGAGTGCTTTTTAATATTTCCAACAGAGTGCTACACAATTGGGACCCCATTTTTAGTACGTCACCTTTCATCTGCCACAGCGCCTGTTCTTTTCTTTTCATGTGCACGGCATGTTTCCTTACCCATCAGGTAGGCTACGATCTTGCACATGGCCGCTCCAAAGATGAAGTCCTTCAGGATGCTGGGGATGAGAGTGAAAGGGATGCACACCACCGCCATCATCAGGTCGCTCACAGCCAGGGACAGCAGAAAGGTGTTGGTGACTGTGCGCATGCGCTTGTTCACCGTCAGCACCACGATGATCAGCAGGTTTCCAAACACGCTCAGGAAGAAGATCAGGGAGTACAGGAGGATACGCAGGGTGTGGCTGTCCCCTACAAGAGACATGAGTTGAAGGTTGAGTTCATTTGATACTGCCATTTGAGACATTTAAGTTTTGCTGGAGGGCTGGTTAAAATTATATGGTGGAATTTGCTTTTTATTTGGCAGAGAGCAGATTTTGTTAAACTTTTTTTTTTTTACATTACTGAGCCTATTCACATGAAACAAAAACTGGTACGCGTTTAACTGTCTGCTCCTTCAGCACAGATGAACTAATATTAACTTATTTTTGAACATGATATTATACAAGTGATGCCATTATTTTACATCAATGACATGTTAGTTGTGAGTTGATGGGAATCTAAACTATAAGATTAAGTAAATTTGTGGAGCCATTCCTAACAAATAATGATAAGGTCCAACATTTGTGGACTGTTTTGCCATTTCTCTCAAAAACAGTAAATATGCCTGCTCTTCATCTGACGTCACATAAAAAATAAAATAAATAAATAAAAAAAAAGCCCAAAAGTCAGCATATTTGTTTTATAGATTTACTTCAAATGCACTCAATATTCCCACAAACTTACAATTTAAGAGTTTTTACCATTAACTGCTTCAGTGGATCATATCCTGTCACACATACACACACACACACACACACACACACCACTGTCCAGTGGTGTGTGTGTGTGTGGTGGAAATAAAGGCTAAGCATTCACAGGATTGAAAGGAATGACTTCAATCAAATTTGGGTTTTAAAATAATGAAAAAAGATGTCTATCTTTGATACTTATCCACAATAGATTACCTATCTAATTAGTTTTAGCCGCTCTACATCAGTGACAAATTCTCTTGAGATGAGCTGACAATCTAAATAAATAGGCAAAAAACATTTTATGATTAGAATATTAAAAATATATATATTTTGGAACTTAAATCTATGGTCAAATGCTTATAAATCAAACTAGCACTATTTACATACATTTCTCTCTTCAAGGTTAAACTAAAAAAATATTGTCAGTAGAATTAATAGTGGCTGTCAGTGACTTTACAACATGACCAAATTAGATTTATTGAGAGATAACAAAACACTAAAAACTCCAGGACACATTCCGTATTACTTCAGCACATGTATCAAGACCATTAAAACCATAAAGTGTTCCAGACTGCAACTATTTACTTTGGCTTACTTCTTACCTCTTCAGTTTTTGCCTCATCCATTTCAGCATAGTGTAATCACGCATTTATCACTAATCAGTTGGCATAGTTTCTTTAATTTAGGAGCTTAGTGGTGGATTTGCAAAAGTTACTAAGTCACTCATTCTTTCCTATCTCTCTCTCCTCACACACACATATGCATACACAGCACTCCCAGCCACCGACATGTGGCATCACCATCTGTCTCCAGCTCCTATGCAAATAAAAAGCAATATAGCCCCTAATAAGGCAGTAGCGAGCTTTCTTCTACTTTGAACTTGCAATAAGAGCTCCTGTGCGGAAATGTGCCCACTACATGATTAGTTGGTGACAGGAAGCGACACAGTCAGTTATATTAGGACCTAACAGTCGCCTAATGAAATATGTTACACAGGCTTCGGCCTAATCGAAGTCAATTAGTTTCTCTGTGTGTTCGCCAGCTGCATAGGCACAGACCGAAGTCCCTGAGCGTGTTTGGATTGGGTTCCTCCAGGCCAGTACTAAAATAACAGCGTGCAGTGGAGCATTAATCACACTGTTCAGGTATGGTACTGTGCAGAACCTTATGAAATGAGAAATTACCAGGGTGCTAAGCGGTGAATTCATCCGTAATCATTTTGCTGTGGAATGGAACAGAGATCATCATTTTTATTTAAGAACATATACAAATTATCTATGAGGCCAAGGCCACTCACCACAGTGAGTCAGAACAAGTAAACTTTAATGTCATTGTGCAAGGCTTGAATCCCTAAACTGGAGCTAAATATGTAAATGCATGTATATTTCAAAAAGCAGTCGTCTGGACTAGGTTTTGAGTTTAAGTTTTTCTCCTTTCATCCGAGAGGCTTTCAGTCAGTTCTCAGTATTTTTGATTGCACATACTATGCAATGTTCCAGGAGCAGTTTACAGTGATATGTTATAATTTGGGTGAGAAATCTTGAAACACGTGAAATGGAGAAGACTACAGATTTTAGATGCAGATAAAAAGTATACAGAGTAAACTTTCAAAAGACACAAAGCAGAGAACATCTGCCAGAGAGCTGTGACCCATATGCTTAGTGAGGATCAGGGCAGGAAGACCAAATGTGTCAACAACATTAAAGGTGCACTTTCTTTCTAAATATGCTTTTGCTTTTGCTGGAATGTTCCAAAGTTTGGCACATGCTGTATCTATCTTGCATTTATTCATTTCTGCATTTTTATTGCTCAAAACCACATTGGAAAACATGCATTATTACTCCTCTCCACATTTTTGACCTGTGACTTGACTTGGTGGTGCCACCTGCGTGTCTCCATGCAAAGCTATAACATCTACATTCAGAAAAGCTACATAGTGCACCTAATAAGAGAATATAATAACCTCTAGTCAATTATAAGTATAAATAAGTTAACTGCTGTTGCCACAGAAGAACATTTCTAGAGAGTCTCATTTCAGTCCTGAGATTTATTCTTCTTGGAAGAGAAATGTTTTCAACTCAAAACCTTTATTACAATAAACACATCTGGATAAATTACACCCATAGATTTATGCAGTGAAAAAACATTGGTCTGTAAATCCTGCTAGTGGATTTATGTGCCAGTTCTAAGACAGGATGAAAGGATGAAGAGGTTATTGTGTGTGTACTGCTACTGCTATGGGCCTTTTCCATTAGTACTTGGGTTTGTACTTGACTGTTTGTTGTGTTAAGTTGTTTGTTGTTTGACACCATTGCCCCTGTGAAGGTTAAAATGGTTAAAAATAAGAAAATGATGATCAGGGCAGAGAGTTCCACCGGGCCGAGCATAAATGGTGCCATCAAACTCCAGGTTCAAAAAGAGATTTACAAAGAAAGGTTGTACAAGTACAACCTCATTTGATGTAGAACTAGGGAAGGATATTATTCTGAAATATTTGGAAGCTCTAGTGACAAAACAGATTAACAACCCTCCAGCTCGGCTGCCGTTGGAACTAATTTCCACATCTAAGTATAATGACTCTGCATTATTCTTTAATGACAAAGTTCAGGGCATGAAAATAATGCTAAAAATTCCCCAACTCAAGTAATAACACTGAACAATGTTCAAATCTAAGCTAATAACAATTTAGTTTATATGTGCATATGACTGAAAGGATTTTATTTGCACTCTTATCTTTCATGTTTTGATTTGTTTTCCGATTTTAATGATGTGTTTGTGTTGTGTTGAATTGCCTTTTGTACGAATTGTGCTCTACAAATAAACTTGCCTTACCTACTGACTGGACACATTAAGATGAAGTGATGAATGGCGATTTATGATTGGATAGAAGTGTCTTAATCTTTTTCTTTTCAAACTGAAATTAGTCCATTTAACTCTGACCGGCCTGCAGTTCTGACCGGCCTACTGTGCTTTCCCTAGCCCATAACACTTCAGAAACACTGTTAACCCAGAGCTTCAGAGTGGAGACTAAATATTCATGTCCGTATCACATTAAAATGTATTTGTGCAAGTGACAAACTGCACTATTAACAATTCAGATCATTTTGTTGTTTTGCTGTATTGAAACGCAGAGAGATGGTCTGTTTTCGACTTGGAACACTTGAAATGTTGTTCACTTTTTCAATTGTAAGTAAAAAAAAAGACATCAGTGGTGAATGGTAAAAATATGACATGGTGAAGTGTGTCATGAAGCTTCACGTTGGTGAAAGCTATGAATAAAAATAAATGAGATCCGGTCATCTCAATGTGTCAACTAGGAAAGGGTTTCACAAGGAGCGTATTTATTCCATAAAACAGTCTGACGTTGATATTTTACTGTTGGATAAGTATATGTCATACACTGTCACAAAGTATTCCTCATTAAACAAGGGCCTCCAAGGCATTATAGGGGAGCAAGACCTTCACGAATTTCATGACCTGCAAAAAGTGTACTTCTTCCATGTACATCTTTTTAGTTTATTTACAACTACCTAGTGTTAAAAGCTTTAGGACTACCATGCAATAAAGGCTCCCAAAGCCACTTAATATATTTGGAAGCAGATATGGGTACTTTAGAAACCCAAAAGTTTACAATATGCCTCAAAGTTTGTGTTTAGAAGCAGGGGATAAAGTAATCCCTAATTCATCGAGGAGAGGTCCATATTAAATCAAGTCATTTTGACAGCCATGCGGAAGTCCTTTTCAATCTGGAGGTACTGGTCTGAGGTGCTAGAATTTATACTGCTTTAAAGTAGATTAGACCTGTAGATTAGACCTGCCTAAAAATGCTCTGCCTTATTTTGCTTGCTACCCTTATTACAGTTTGCAAACCTGTGAGGAAGAGGCTGTCCCACCAGGATGAGCTACAAAATATCAAAGAGACAATCACGCGTGGACATTTATTATGAGGAGCTGGGAGTTATAATGAGACAGAAAGAACAAGCAAATTACATCCACAATTTAGCAAAAAAATTGTGGCCAGCAACAACAGTTTTGCTGGAAAAGCTTACAGATACAACATTGTTACTCAAAAAACAAAAATATGTAAACAAAATCAACATTTACAAACAAAACAGACAGCACAAGCAAGAAGAAAGGCTCTCTGGAGGAGGAGCTGTGATACAAATTTCCATTGGTTCCTAAATGCAACACTCGAGGTGTAGTAATGGAGCATTCCTATTTCCACAGCTCTGCCCTTTCACAGATGCTCAAATCCACACTTCTCATCAGTCAGATCATACATGCGTCCTCGATTAAACCATGCATTGATCATTCCCTGCCTTTCACCAATAAATCACGTCACCTGACCTCACCTCCTGAGATCTTTATCCATTTATCGATTTCTCGATTTCATCAATATTGACCCTAATACTATTTCACAAGCTGAGAAGAAAGAGAGCCTCAGCTCTGTATAATAAATCAAGCAAACAAAAATAAAATAATTTTTTACAATTTGTTTTGATAAAATGTATAATTAAAGAATATTAAAGGCCTGTAAAATGCCATTTGAAACACAGATTATAGATTGTACTGCTACAATTTGCCTAAAAACCTTCATGGCCAGCATGAAAGATACAATTTACTGGACAATGTTATACAAAAAAAATCTTTCAAGAATGTGTCTTTCAAAATGTATTTATCAATGAAACCTGATCAGACCGATCAAGTAGACAGACTTAGTGCTTGTGTGAAGGATATAAAAACCTGAATGACATTTAATTATCTGCTTCTTAACCCTGAAAAAACCGAGGTCATTGTACTAAACCCTAAACATCTATGAGACGCTTTATCTGAGCAGATAGCCTCCAGTTCTACTGTAAGAAACCTTGGAGTCTTATTTGACCAGGAGATCTCATTCAACACGCACATAAATCAAGCCTGTAAAACAGCCTATTTCCATCTGCGTAACATAGCCAAAATCAGAACAATCTTGCCTAAAAGCGATGCTGAAAAACGTATCCATGCGTTTGTAACATCTAGATTAGACTTCTGTAACTCCCTCCTCTCAGTGTGTCCTAAAAGCTCCATAAAAAAATTTCAACTCATTCAAAATGCAGCAGTAAGATTACTAACAGGAACTATAAGAAGAGAGCACATTACGCCGGTGCTCGAGTCTCTCCACTGGCTCCCTGTCGAGTTTAGAATCAAATTCAAAATCCTCCTCCTGACTTACAAAGCCATAAATGACTTGGCCCCATCCTACCTCAAAGATGCTATAGTACCTTATCATCCAAACAGAGCACTTTGCTCTCAAAATACTGGACTTCTGGTGGACTCCCAAGAGTCTCTAAAAGCACAGTAGGAGGTAGAGCGTTTAGTTACCAAGCTCCTGTGTTGTGGAATCAGCTTCCTGTCCATGTTAAAGAGGCCGACACAGTCTCTTCATTTAAGACCAGGATTAAAATGTTCCTCTTTGAAATAGCTTATGGTCAGGCCAGTTAGGAACAGAAATAAAAACTTAAAGGTTTCCAGCTACGCTGCCCTAGGAGCAACTATGCTGGGGAAGTATGGCAGCTTGAGCACTATTCTCCTCCTGAGTGGGTCCAGCTCCACCGCCTATCTGCAAATTGAGGCGCGTCCGCCTGTCCGTCCGAGGGAGTCGGATCTCTCCTTCACTGTGGAACCCCTTTAGGTTTATACTTTTTCCCAAAGAGGTTTGGTAGTTTTTCCTGGCCGAGAAGGAGGGTCTAAGGACAGGGGAGCTTGGGAAATTTGTCTAAAGACACGGAATGCTGGGACATTACCAAGTCCCTATGAACACTGTTTATTCTGTTTTTCATTGTTGCCCCTCGAGGCAACCACTGTTGTGATTTTGGGTGTTACAAACATAAATGTAATTGAATTGAATTGAAAAATAGCATAGAACTTTCCAACTAACTGGCCATCATCCTCATCATCAGTGTATGTGTGCTTGCGATTGTTTTCGTCCTCTGTGCACTATTCTTCACACTCTAATGGCTTTCATTAACTTAACAATTGATACAGTGGGTACAGGAAACAGCTTGTTTTTCTCTCACACTTTCCACGCCTGCACCTCTAGCCCCGCATGCACACACCTGCCACCACATCACCACACCAATCATTCAGGACATTCCCGGGCAGCGTAATCAAATTATTAGCACACTGTGATCACAAATGAAGACAAAATTAAACATTTGAGAAATTATATGGTGAGTATTAACAGTCACCTGTATGGTTCGGTAATTATTTAGAGTAGATTTTGAGAGTGCTCAGAGACATATGGAAGGTCGTTAGCATGCTGTTTGTGTGTATGTGTGTGTGCCATGTGTGACCATTAACTCGGGCATGTTTTTTTGCTGTTTACTGGTTTCCTGGAGTCTTGCTGCTAAAATAGGAAATGACAAGATAAGTCACTCACAAATGTTAAATGAATGAATTATATTGCAATTATGAGGAATATTAAAACATTCACAGTAGCTCTAATACAAAAATGGCAAATAGGGAATATACAAAGAGAGAGAGAGATCAGGATGACACTCTAGTTTGGGGACCATACAGTCATCGCGAACTAAGTGTTAATTGGTATTTATAAAACAATAATAACCAAACCAAACGTTGGTGGTTCAATCTCAGCTCGGATCAGTTCATTCCATTGTTGTATCCTTGGGCAAGACAAGACACACCCAAACAGCCAACAGTATGTATAAATAGTGTGCAAGTTAATAATTGAGGGTGATAGGACTCACAGTATATCCATCTACATTATACTGTCAAAAATAGTATGTAACAACACATATATTACAGTGCGTAGTGATAAAGATGAAGAAGCAGCCTTTTCCCAGGTACTAAACCTCCCTGACACGGGCATAAAACACGTCATATCCCATCTGATATCTCCATAGCAACTAATATTCTTTAAAATGTACACTGCTTTACATATTTATTTGGGAAAGGATTTACGCTGCATGACCTTCTACTGCCGTGAGCACACTGAGGCTGCTTTCAATCAAGTCAGGCGAGAAACCACTTGTACATTAAATTTGCATGTCAGATACACATTTTTATTGTAGTAGTAGAAGCAGTAGTGGTTGTGCTAATAGTATTTGGAAATAACAGACATATCGCGTTAATCCAAGATTTTTTTTAAAGAATACCATAGCAGTGATAAAACGTATAGGTCAGTTCCACCTAAGAAAACATTTGGTCCCCTGAGTACCACCAGATCTAAACCTGGCCCATAAATTGACCATTTTAGGACTAAACTAGGACTAAATAAGGGCCAAAGGAATAATCCAAAGGACATAAATATGTACATACCCATTACTTTTATATAGTTATAATGTACAGTAGGGTCAGGAATAAATTATGATGGACTCCTTAAATAAAGAAGATGTATTAATAACATACTATAGTGGACTTTTTCTCACCTGGACATCAGTCCATCTACAGTATATTGTCATTTGAGTGCCATAGTTCTCAAGTCCCTCATTGGTGAAGTGATGAAGACAGGCTTTGCTGTATCAATTATCCTGTTTGTTACCGCTGTGCTGGTGCCAAGCCTGGATAAATGAATAACCATCATGTGTTACAACCTATGCTACTAATGCTGCTTTCATGTGCATTTCAGATGGGCGAGTGGAGCTCGTTCACCCAACCTTTGTGTGCGTACATGTGCTTTTGGTCGGCTGCAGAGAACACACGCTATATGTTTGTGACTCAATATTTTGGGGCAGAAAAGCTTACTGTAGCTCTCCAAAGTTTATTGATCACTTAATATAAAATATATTGCAATCTGTATCTCATTTGCAGTTAACTCTATTTTGCTTTCCACCAATCAAACACCCACTACATCAGGTCGTCCCTGCAGTTTCTAGAATTCCCATTTCTCCGACTTGTGCAAACGACTTGGTGCAGTATTCATGTGCAACTTCTGGATGACCCCACAGAAAAGAACCATAATACAAACTAATGACGCAAGCCTATGCTATTACCATGGTTTCCCTTTACAGATTATTGCTTCTTTTTACAAAGATTGGAAGTCAAATATGCAGCTTTATTAAAGCCACACATTCAGCAGTGTACACGGTGAGTTATAGCAGCAGTATTCATACAGCACAGTTTCTCATATTTTTAATAACTTTCTGCTCTGAGTCTGTGAATCAGATATCACTTTTATCATTAATTTCAGCTCTTCTCTCCTTAAGTGTAACGACAACCCTTTCTGAGAGTTCACACTGAGACTGATCAATAGAGGAAGGTGGGTGTGTCAGTTTTTTTTCAGCATGGAGCTGCATTCAGTTAAACTAAGAAGCTCTATTATTCCATATGGAAAATGTATAGTGATGTAATTCGGCTATTGCATAATTTATAAGGTGGCCTTGTGAAATATTTGGGATACATCTGGAACTTGACTTAGGCAACAGAATGCGGCATGATAAGATTGCAAAATTTACACTCTTTATGCAGTCTTCCTTATGTCTTTTTCATTATATATGCATTGAGTGTCTTTTCACCTTTCCACATGTTGCTTCGCCTCTCACATCAGATCCCTCGTCCTTCTATATGGCCAAGCATATTGCTAAATGTCAAGGCGAGAGGCTAATCCAGCATGGTAAATGTCACATAAGCTGTGCCACTAAGCCTGCTACACCCGCTGCACTTGTGACAGAACCACTGATTCAAAGCTCTCGTCCATCACTGACTGACTGACTCACTCACTGCCACTTGAGTACAAAAACACACTTGCTTTTGCTGGCATTACACTGCATGTGTTATAAACCCTCTCAACAGGTTTCAGTAACAAGAAGAGGTGGGAACTAGAAAATTAGCCTTTTATTTCTTATTCTATACACTTAATTTTTTGTATTCATGTTTTGTATAAGTGCCGTGGATGCAGTGGCTAGGGATTAGTTGTAATTTGTTCCTGAGGCTGACTGATAACCCTCTTTTGTTTTCATCTTCATCAACTGCAAATTAATAAGCTCCCTGCTCCACGCCCCAGCAACATTCCATCAGTCTGAAGCTTTATTAACATCACTCCTATTGTAAAAAATTGAGTCGGTCAAAGCGCAGTTTGAATATGTCCAATTCAAAAACGCAACACAATGCCGTTCCAAAAAAAAGTCTCCTCCAAGCAAAAATGTATTCTTGTAACTAATTGCAAAAATGTCATTTTGAGTATAGTTCAAAACTTGCAAATTAAATTAACCAAATGGCTTAAAGCTGGGGGTACCTATTTTATGTAAATGAGTAAATGTTGTGGTTTTCCTCAAAGAGTATATTGTAAAAGCAGCTCTATGTGAGAAAATTAGACCGCTGCGCACTGTCTTGTGTCTATAATAAAGTATTGTATGTCTGGTCAACCGTAAGGGCTGAGAGCAGCACTCTGATTGGCTGTGCTTGGTCCACTCCAGTTTCATGTCGTCGTCCGAAAAAAGCTGTTTCGAAGCCGTGCACGGGCCCGGAAATGAATGCTTGTGAATATTAATGATATGCCAGTGGGTTTGTGACATGGATGTATTGTATTATATTTGTGAGCACTAGGGATGAGTTACGCAGAACACAGCTTCAAGTGGCATTTCACATTATTTAGCAAAAAGGGCCAAAATAACTTTTTCTGTAAATTGTGAGATTAACAATTCCTAGAATCGCATCTGCAAAATGAGACCAGGAATTCAAAAAAGAAAATACACTAAGATATCAGACTTTAAAGCTTTAAATACTTTGTAGAAATAATGGGGTCAGGATGGAGTAACTATGGACCAGGCATGCTTTAACTCAAATACAAAGACAACTCATTTATACTAACAATTAAAATAAAATTAAAATTAAAAAAAACCATTTAATTAAATTTAATGTTCGTTATGCTATTTGTTTGCCAATTTATTCATTTATTTTTCTTTCATTTAGACATTTTCATCTCTCCGGCTGACACAACAGCCAATCTATATTCTTGTGCAGGGGTGCCCATTACGTCGATCGCGATCAACCAGTCGATCTCAGAGGCAGTCCATACCAAAGCAAAGTTTATTAGCTGGCGCTAAGTGACAGTATTTACACACACTGAGCGAGTGTATCACACGGTGCGCACATGGAGGTCCCAAAAAGCGCGAGTGAACCATGAATTACAATCAGCGCGAGGAGGCTACGGTTGAGGGAGTCAGGAGTCAGGCCGAGGAGCAGGAGAGGGAGTCAGGCCGAGGAGCAGGAGAGGGAGTCAGGCCGAGGAGCAGGAGGAGACAGTCAGGCCGAGGAGCAGGAGGAGACAGAGCCAGGAGAGGAGGAGTCAGGCGAGTCAGGCCGAGGAGGAGGAGTCAGGCCGAGGAGCAGGATGAGGGAGTCAGGCCTGAGGAGCAAGGAGAGGGAGTCAGGCCGAGGAGCTAGGAGAGAGGAGTCAGGCCGAGGAGCAGGAGAGGGAGTCAGGCGAGGGAGCAGCAGAGAGGGAGTCAGGCCGAGGGGAGCGAGGCAGGATCGGAGTCCAGGTTCTCTGTAGGAGGCAGAGGAGAACAGTCAGGCCGAGGAGCAGGAGGAGACAGTCAGGCCGAGAGCCAGGAGGAGGAGTCAGCTGCAGGAGCAAGGAGAAGGGATTCAGGCCGAGGAGCAGAGGTGGCGTCAGGCGAGGAGCAGGAGAGGGAGTCAGGCCGAGATGAGCAAGAGAGGGAGTCAGGCGAGGAGCAGGAGAGGGAGTCAGCCGAGGAGCAGGAGAGACAGTCAAGGCCGAGGCAGTGAGGAGACAGTCAGGCCGGAGCAGTGTATGCAGACCAGTCAGGCCGAGGAGCAGGGGAGCAGTCCAGGCCGAGGAGTAGGACGGAGGATCAGGCCGAGGAGCAGGAGGAGGAGTCAGGCCCGAGGAGCAGGAGGAGGAGTCAGGCCGGGAGCAGGGAGAGGGAGTCAGGCCGAGGAGCAGGAGGAGGAGTCAGGCCGATGGAGCAGGAGGAGGAAGTCAGGCCGAGGAGCAGGATGGAGAGTCAGGCCGAGGAGCGGAGGAGAGTCTAGGCCGAGGAGCAGGAGAGGAGTCAGGCCGAGAGCAGGAGGAGAGTCAGGCCGAGGAGCCAGGAGGAGGAGCTCAGGCCGAGGAGTCAGGAGGAAAGAGCAGGCCGAGTGAGCAGGAGGAGGAGTCAGGCCGAAGGAGCAGGAGAGGGAGTCAGGCACCGAGGAGCAGCAGGAGGAGTCAGGCCGAGGAGCAGGAGAGCGGAGTCGAGGCCAGAGAAAGGCAAGGAGAAGGGAGTCAGGACGCGGTAGAGAGGGAGAGAGAGTAGGCCGACGGAGCGAGGAGGGAGAGAGTCAGGCCGGAGCAGGAGCGAGGAGTCAGGGCCGGGCAGAAGACGGAGGTACGAAGTCAGGCCGGGAGCAGGAGAGACATCAGGCGAGAGCGAGGAGGGAGTCGAGCAGTTGAGAGGAGTCCAGGACGAGCGGGAGGTAAGCAGGAGGGGGGAGTGCAGGCGAGGACAAGGAGAGGAGTCAGGGCCGAGGAGCAAGAGGGAGTCAGGCCAGGAGAGGAGCAGGAGAGGAGGGAGTCAGGCCGAGGGGAGCAGGGAGAGGAGTCAGGCGAGGAGCAGAGAGGGAGCAGGAGGAGGAGTCAGGCCGAGGAGCAGGGGAGGGAGTCAGGCCGAGGAAGCAGGATGTTTATAGAGTAGCCGAAGGAGAGGAGAGGGAGCGGGCCGAGGACAGAGAGAGGGGTACAATCTAGGCCGCAGGAGCAAGGAGGAGGATCAGGCCGAAGGAGAACAGAGAGAGGAGGGAGGGAGTCAGGCGAGGAGCAGGAGGAGAGTCAGGCAGGAGGGAGGAGTGCCGAGGAGCAGGAGGAGGAGCAGGGAGAGAGGAGTCAGGCAGCGAGGAGTCAGCCGAGGAGCAGGAGGGAGTCAGGCGCGAGGAGGAGGCCGAGGGAGGAGGAGTCAGGCCAGGAGGGAGCAGGCGAGGAGGAGTCAGGCCAGGAGGTCAGCAGGAGCAGGGAGTCAGGCCGAGGAGCAAGGAGAGGGAGTCAGGCCGAGGAGCTGGAGCAGGAGAGGAGTCAGGCCAGGAGGAGAGGAGCAGTCAGAGGAGAGGGAGTCAGGCCGAGGAGCAGGAGAGGAGTCAGCCGAGGGAGCAGGAGAGAGGAGTCAGGCCGAGAGCAGGAGAGGGAGTCAGGCGAGGAGCAGGAGAGGAGCGAGGGCAGAGAGGAGCAGGCGAGGAGCAGGAGACAGTCAGGGCCGAGGAGCAGGAGGAGAGACGAGGGAGTCAGGCCGAGGAGCAGGAGGAGGAGTCAGGCGAGGAGCAGGAGAGGGAGTCAGGCCGAGGAGCAGGAGGGGAGTCAGGCGCGAGGAGCAGGAGAGGAGTCAGGCCGAGGAGCAAGAGAGGGAGTCAGGCCGAGGAGCAGGAGAGGGAGTCAGGCAGGCCGAGAGCAGGAGGAAGTCAGGCCGAGGAGCAGGAGACAGTCAGGCCGAGAGAGCAGGAGAGACAGTCAGGCGAGGAGCAGAGAGCAGTCAGGCCGAGGGAGTAGGGAGGAGGAGTCAGCGAGGAGCAGAGGAGTCAGGCCGAGGAGGCAGGAGAGGGAGTCAGGCGAGGAGCCAGGAGAGGAGTCAGGCCGAGGAGCAGAGGAGTCAGGCCGAGGAGCAGGAGGAGGCAGCAGGAGGGGAGTCAGGCGAGAGCAGGAGAGGAGTCAGGGAGAAGCAGGAGAGTCAGGCCGAGGAGCAGGAGGGGGAGGAGTGCAGGAGGAGGAGCCAGGCCCGAGGAGCAGGAGGAGGAGTCAGGCCGCGAGGAGCAGGAGGAGGAGCCAGGCCGAGGAGCAGGAGGAGGATCAGGCCGAGGAGAGGAGGGAGGAGTCAGGCAGGAGCGAGGTCAGGCGAGGAGGAGGAGTCAGGCCGAGGAGCAGGAGGAGGAGCCAGCGAGGAGCAGGAGGAGGAGTCAGGCCGAGGAGGAGCAGGAGAAGGAGTCAGGAGGAGCAGAGGAGGAGTCAGGCCGAGGAGCAGGAGAAAGTCAGGCCGAGGAGCAAGGAGGGAGAGTCAGGCCGAGGAGCAGGAGGAGGAGAGTCAGGCCGAGGAGCAGGAGGAGGAGGCAGGCGAGGAGCAGGAGGAGGAGTCAGGCGGAGCAGGAGAGGGAGAGCGAGGAGCAGAGGAGGAGTCAGGCGAGCAGAGAGGAGGACAGGCCGAGGAGCAGGAGGAGGAGTCAGGCCGAGGAGCAGGAGAGGAGTCAGCAGGCCGAGGAGCAGGAGAGAGGGAGTCAGGCCGAGGAGCGAGAGAGCAGGGGGGAGCGAGGAGGAGTCAGGCCGAGGAGCAGGAGAGGGTCAGGCAGGAGGAGTCAGCCAGGGAGAGAGGAGTCCAGGCGGAGAGCAGGAGGAGGAGTCAGGCCGCAGGAGCAGGAGGAGGGCCAGGAGGAGCGAGAGAGCCGAGCAGGAGGAGGAGTCAGGCAGGAGCAGGAGGAGGGAGTCAGGCCGAGGAGCAGGAGGAGGAGCCAGGCCGAGGAGCGGAGGAGGCCGAGGAGGAGGAGAGCCAGGGCGAGGAGCAGGAGGAGGAGTCAGGCCCGAGGGAGCAGGAGGAGGAAGTCAGGGCCGAGGAGCGAGGAGGAGGAGTCAGGCGAGGAGCGAGGAGCAGGAGGAGGAGCCAGGCCGAGGAGCAGGAGGAGGGAGTCAGGCCGAGGAGCAGGAGGAGGAGTCAGGCCGAGGAGCAGGAGGAGGACCAGCGAGGAGAGGGAGGAGGCCGAGGAGCAGGAGGAGGAGTCAGGCCGAGGGAGGCAGGAGGAGGCCAGGCAGGAGGCAGGAGGAGGAGTCAGGCGAGGAGCAGGAGGAGGAGTCAGGCCGAGGAGCAGGAGGAGGAGTCAGGCCGAGGAGCAGGAGGAGGAGTCAGGCCGAGGAGCAGAGCAGGAGGAGAGGCCGAGGAGCAGGAGGAGGAGTCAGGCGAGGAGCAGGAGAGGAGAGCGAAGGAGCAGGAGGAGGAGTAGGCCAGGAGCAGGAGAGGAGTCAGGCCGAGGAGCAGGAGGAGGAGTCAGGCCAGGCAGGAGGAGGAGCAGGAGGAGGAGTCAGGCCGAGAGCAGGAGGAGGAGTCACAGGGCAGGAGGAGGAGGCCAGGAGGAGAGAGCAGGAGGAGGAGGAGTCAGGCCGAGGAGCAGGGAGGAGCAGAGAGGAGGGCCAGGCGAGGAGCAGGAGGGGATCAGCGAGGAGCAGGAGGAGGAGTCAGGCCGAGGAGCAGGAGGAGGAGTCAGGCCGAGGAGCAGGAGGAGGAGTCAGGCCGAGGAGCAGGAGGAGGAGTCAGGCCGAGGAGCAGGAGGAGGAGTCAGCCGAGGAGCAGGAGGAGACAAGAGGTGAGGATTACGATCTGAGTGCTGTTTCTGTCCTTCTCAGAGCAGTTGTTTATTGACGCGAACGACCCAAAGGAAAGCTGACTTTCTCTACGTCTCAAGCCCCGACTCTCAGCGTTACATGGAGCTTGTCTTATTATAATTAATTTACATTATAGTTAAAAAAGAGCTTCAAGTGAGGTGATTTATAAGGCTTCAAACCTTCAAATATTTAGTCTAAGTTATTATTTTTATTTTCAAAATAGTCATCTGTATGAATGGGTCTAGTAATGGGACAAAATGGAATAACGAAAGAAAAGTCCTTCCTTTTAAGAGATGAACAGATTTTCTCTCCCCTGCCTTTATATTGCACGTCTATACATGTTTCTATAGCTGTGCAATATAAATCTACAGGTAGATCAGGTAATCTAAAAGTAGCTTTGCACGCTGAAACAATGTGGGCACCTCTGTTCTTCTGTGTTATGCATATTGATAGTTTAGTTGTATGTTAAAAGGCTTTTCACAATCGCTCTTTAGATGAGTTGGCATTAAGAAAACTGTATAAATCTTGATGTTTATCCCTTTCTTATGCATGCGTTACAAGCTTCGATAAAAAAACATTATTGTGAACACAAAAAAGACACTTCTAAGAGCATTCTCTATTATATTCATTTATCAATAAACCATGCAGCCTCGATGACATGATTCTAATCATGAGTATTGCCATCAAGGGAAATGTTCGCGAGGGTGCCGTAGCAACTGTGCCAGCGTGGAGGCGTGCATCTTTTTCGACAGTGGGAAACCCTGACAGATCAAACTCAGGGATTAGAGCCGACCAGGGAGACCAGCAGAGCAGAGCACACTGGTTTAGCGTTTGGTCGGCTGTGCCGTCACATGTGTTTGCCTTCTTTTAGCTGCGGCTTCAACAGTCCGGGAACAGGAGCTCTAGGCGTAGAAATCCACTAAATATTTGACCGTGTAAATGCAACAGTGCAAGAACGGTCTCAACACCCCACAGAGTTCATTTTTGGCTCAAAGGTTAGAAATGCTCTTGAAATGATGACCCTAAACTAGTGCAACACAGAAAATCAATGATGCAATAGTGTGACAAATCTGACACAGCTCAATCTCTTTTAGAAATGTGTCTGAGGAATGGGGCGGCCGCAAATGAGATGGAAGGGCCGAGCGATGCCTGGTGTAATGATAGTGACATGGAGGTCAGAGATGGTCATTTCATTGAGCAGCGTCAAGAAATTCACAAGATTTTGCCAGAATTGAAACCCTAGAAATAGGCTGTATGAAATACAATATTATAATCCAATCAACAGCAGTATACACACAAAAAAGAAAGGTCAAAGCTTTGGGGCCAAACAATTTGCAAGCATGTTCCAGCTATCACAGTCCAATTCAGTATTTGAGATTCTTACGGCTGTATTTTTTACAAATGAATGCAAATATTAGAATAAGAATTTACACTCCTCTAGGTTTGGGATGAGTACAAACTTAACATTCAATGGCTGAGTATTTCTGAGCAGATGCTACAAATAATGCCAGTCTAAATCCTCCTTTGGACATGGATTTGATGTCCCAGCGTGATCCTGTCTGTCTAACCCCTCGGTCAATGTCTCTATGGGATTTACTGAAAATAGCTTATGCATTAACAGCTCTTTACTTTGGGGAAATGTCCACTTATGGCAGATCAGACCTGTCACATTAAAGGGCGAAAAACGACAGCCCCTTGGGAAATGTGGTTGGAATTAATAATGAAAAAACCCATCGAACACATTGAAATGTAAAAAAAAAAAAAAAAAAGTGGGGGAAATAAATAATAAACATGTTAATTTTTGTTGTGTATAGTTTATTTATTCTAATACAAATGTCAGCGTGCGTCCTTACCTCTGTGCCGGACGTACACGGACGCATTGCTGCAGCTGATGTTGGACGTCTCCAAGTTCCAAGAGGTTGCATTGCGCTGCGCATCAGCCTGGGCTCCAACGCACCCGGGCGCAGAATAAGTCACATTACGCGCCAAAACGTCTTCCATATTTCAACAATTAAACAGCCTTCTCGCGTTAGTTTCACCTGTGCGTAAAGCTCATGCGTAAAGTTGAGAAACAATAATTGTCGATCTCAACTTTGAAAGCAAAACTGAATGTTGTTTTGCTCCATGTCCCGTGCGTCCTTGCGGATGGAGATGTTTGGGTTTGTACGATGGCGCACGGTAAGGCGGGTGTGCCACTCAATGGGAGCGACTGTGGGTCGGGTGAGGCGCTCCAAAGTCATATAGCAGAGCGGTGCGTGGGCTGCGTTTGGGAGGAAGAGGAAAGAGGGAGGGGTGGACACAGACATACTCGCTCATTGGTCAGACTCTCACCGTGAATGAAAACGCTCATTCTGAAAATGTGCTCGTAAACGGTCAATGGCAATATGAAAAGGGAATATTGTGCATCATAAAAAGTAAGCTAAAGTCATTCCAAACCGACGCACTGTGGAGGAATATAGCAGTCAAAAGTGTCATCTCATCAGATCAGTGTCTCATCTTTTGCTCAAAATGTGCTATGGGATATGGGCGTACTCAAACATTTAAATTAGGATGGGGAAAATCTTCAGGGAATTATTTTAATATTCATGAATATTAATGTGAGAATTGCTATTCAGGGAGGCATACAAACTAGTGCTGCTTTGCATAGTAGAAACGATTACCAGTCAATCACTCACAACATGCTGCGGGCGGCGGAACAACGTGAGTTATGTTGGTAAGGATTTTTTTTTTTTTTTTCTTTTTTGTTATAAAAGACGCGTCCATAATATAATTTGGAGTGTAAAGTACCGGGACCATTGAAGTGAAGGCTCATTACTGTTATAATTTGGTTTGACGCATGAACTGCAACCTTTTAGACATCCGTATCACTTCTTGTCATTTATCATTTACTAATTGCTCTGTTATGAATTTTCCTGATTAAAAAACCATTTGTAAGTATTTGTGTAAAGCTATATGTAAATGTTTGTAACTCGGATTTTTTAGGTCAAATCCTTGACATTTAAGGTCTACATGAAGAGCGGGCAGAGACTCTGGCTTAAACTAAATGACTTGTGATGACACTTGACTTGAGATGGCAGAGTCAAGTGCGTGTTCTGTGGTGATTATTCAGACACAGAGCTGCCCCCATGTGGCGCATTTAGTGTAAATGTGTGCAGATAAAGCACCTGAAGATGAAGATGAGAGAGCTGCGTGGCGTTGTGTAAAATTTGGGTATGTTTTGAGCTTATAAGAAAAACATAAACATCAATCTAGTCCTTTTTAGTTTGCTGCTTATTGCATCCTTATTATTTGATGGCTACATTTATTGATTAAATGTAGGCCATTTTATAATATTTTCCCTGGCAGCTCTTATTATTATGATTATTATTCTGTGTATTTTTAAAGTCTATATGACAGGCTCTCCTGTTTTTTCTAATCATGTGTTAATTTGGTGGGATAAGCACCTGTGGTTAAATATTTATCATATCTGCAATGCGCCATTAAAAACGAACACAGACAATTTACATTTTTGGTCACAGTTTAAACAATCATTGCAAGAAAATAAAGTTGTGATATCGTATTTATAATTTGTTAAATCATAATTGTTGTGTAATTCATATGGAATTTTGGACTCATGTTTACAATATGGTTGCTAAGTTAACAAAAGTGGAATTACCCTCTAACCTATGTCATATTTGCTGCTCAAACCTAGAGGAAGTTACGACTTATCAAACTTTAATAAACTTTACAAAAATGGTAAAATATAAGTCTAACCTGTCATATAGACTTTAAATATTCACTATATTCATCTCTCTGTACTGTCCAAACCATCCATATTTGACCTGTCTGGATAGTGCCAAAGATGTACCTGCCAATCCAATTATACTATAATTTATATAAAAAAAGGATCTTCTGCTCACCATATTACCTGGCAAACATGACTGACACATTTAATATATCTAGATGGGCAACCTTGTCATGTGTGCTCTGTGGGGCAGCTGTCAGGTACTCCTCATGTTCCCCCGTGAATTTGACAAACATACCGGCTGATATGTCCACTGGACCAGGGAAAATGAGGTGCAGGGTCCATCATCGTCTTGGCAGCCCTCCGCCAGTATTTCTCCCAAGGCTAATTATGTGTTTTGGGGCAGGTCATGTGCAGAAGCTCTTACCCCAGATAAACAAGCAGTCTGAGGATGCTAATCACGTTAAATTGAGAGAGACCAGTGCTCCCTGTCGAGTGCAGTAATCACAAACTGGCTCGACGTGTTGATTACAGAGGCACACTGCTGATGAAGACAGCATACGGGAAAAAAACATTCTGAGGTTAGCACTTTAGAGCCAAGGACTGGACACAGTGTAGAAAAGAGAAGAAGGAAATATGCAAGTATACTGGTAATCATAGTTCTTGTTGTAAGCATCTTGGCATTGTGGTGTTGAATTATGAGGGTAATGGATACATAATATCTCATCTCTCTATATCAGCCTCTATGCAAATCAAACAAAGCTTCCAATTTAATAATGTAGCAGCTGCACCACAAATTGTCTGCAGAAGACACCTGTAGGACATTAGCTATGCATGTTTCATAATGTGCTCAGAGTTCACTTTACTTTTGTTTGACAATTTTGTAACAGCAAGGAATAATAATAAAAAGAGCCAAATACGCTAAAATGACAATGTTTTTTTTCAAATCAGTTCCCAAACCAACTCATCCAACCAATTATTTTTTGCTCATCTGAGACCTGAGGCGTTCCCGGGCCATTTGAGAGGGATGTCATAAAACAAAAGTTTGTGTTACGATTATTCTGAGGAAGAAACATCACAATTTAACGATTCTTCACAATTACTCAGAGTCTGTGACCAAACAACAGAGGAACATTTCATTTTCTTTTATTACCATTGTCTAACACATTACTATTCCTCAGGTTTGGGACCAGCTTTATGAAATCACACTTTCTAAATGACAAAATAAAGTAAATGTGATAAAAACAGACAGATAAAAAGTACTTTACATTTAGACAACCAGGACCAGTGCTACTACTAGGTTAACTGCAATACAATTACCACAAATGAACACTTTAGGTGACTTCCTTGCAACTAATCAGCACAGGGACTTTGCATTTACCCTCTCTGTGGATCAAGTGTCTTGCTAGAGGGCATGACAACAATATGAGACAGGGACAGAGCAAGACGTAAACCTCCACAAAGACCCCAGTTAGACAAAAGCGGAAGTAGAAGAAGTGGCAGACAATTTTGGCGATGGGAACTATTGACTAGTTGTGTGGCTGGACGACTATTTCTACTGAGAGAAAGCAGAAGGCACCTTATCAATAGTTCCGCTATTAGCTATCGACATGCATGACCTGCATGACTGTGATTTACTGTAAATAAAAAAAACAACAGTGTGCCAAAAAGACGGAGAATTAGGATGATTGTGCAGTCAATGCTGAAGCAATTCAAGAGTTAATAATCTTATCGGGAAAACGTGCAATGGATCAATATGACATGACGTCTTTGTTATGCAGAAACAATATGCAGTTATTTCAAAAATGTAAATCGTGGATTGAAAACGCTGATGGCATTACTCATATCTTCCAGGACACTTGCAGCAACATTAAGTTGTAATCTTGAATAAAGATAAAAAAGAATTAGTAGATAATTATTGAAATATTACAGACTCCGCCTATGACATGTTATGATTTGTTTTGCTTGGTTTGACCCTTGTCCCCTCCTGATGGCTGTAGTATCATAAAATAGTGAATGGCCTTTTTATACTGACAATACACATAAAAATAAGTCTAGTGTGAACGTTATACTAAACATTGGAAATACATGTAGGGATTTCTATAATGTCTTTTTTTTCTTTAGCATTCACAAAACCATTTTCTTGTCTTCAGAGTGAGACAGATTTTGATTCTGATCCAACAATGATATTAATCTTATCAAGAAATATGACAGCAAAGGTAATTGAACTCCATCATCTATATTGTAAAATGTTATGGCATGCACACTACATGATTACATGAATGATATTCTTTATAATTCATCTACTTGTGTGTTTTCAGTATTTTCCACTATAGACGTTTTACAATTACCCTTGGTGCCAACTGTACCCGACACTACTTCTTTAAAGCAGTAAGGACCGTAGCCTCCCAAGAATAATTCAAGACACAGTTAAATAACTTAACGTTTAAAACTCACCTTTGGCTTGTCAAAGTCCTTTATGCTGAGGTAGCAGGGGAGGAGGCCTGGGAGGGGAGGAGGGCATGCCAGAGATACAGCTGATAACAGTCCAACAGTGGCAAGTGGACTCCTCCTTTACCCCGGGACACTGAGCTGGAACGAGCTGGTGAGTCCATACACATGCATTTTTATTTCCACTTATTACCTGCAAAAAACAAAACAAAAAGATTCGATTGGTATCATGATTATAAAAATACTGTTTAAATATAGCTTTGTATTGTGGTTTGACCTAGCTTTGGAATAACAGGTGTTCTGACAACAGTGAGCACCATCGAGCTCACTTTTAACAAGAGAATGTGCTTGAAATCAATAAACTATGCATCAATGTTGAACTTATTAATGATTTCTAAACACAAAGTCATGTTACAATAGATGCATTGTTACTTTTCTCCTTCGTCACACTTTCACTACAGCGTTTTAAAAACATTTTAAGGCTCAAAAGGAAAAAAAACACGCACAATTTCAGATATAAACACCATTAGTACTTGATGTAATCCGTCATTCGTCCAGGAGTGGTTCATAGCGGAAAAGGTTCTAAAGGTATGGACACTGTTTTAGAAATCAAGACGTGGAACCTTTTCAACTATAAACACCATTAGTACCACTACAAACAGCCATTCCTCGGAAATGTGAATCCATTTACAACACTGGGTTTCTTTTTAAGTGGCTCTAGAGCTTCACACCATTCTACAAATTAAACATATTTCTTGCTTCAATTAAACAATAATTTTGGTCCATCAACCAGAATATGATGACATTCCCTGCTCTCAAAGTCCAAGCCTCCTTTTAAATGGTTTGTCATCTTCTTCAGCTGTGACTGTCATTAACCATTAACAGCTCAAGAGCACTGATGGAAGATTAACTCACATTTTAGCTATCAAGTGTACGACACCTCTATAAAGAACAGGATAGTCTGTCACCATAGAAAAATGTGTGTTTGTGCTGAAATACGCAATGTTGCAAGATTGACATGAAAAAAAATCAATGTGTAACTTTCTTCTCTTCAAGGACATGGCTGGATACAAGCCAAGGGTGATTTCTTTGAATAAGAGGTCAGAGCAAACTTTTGGCTTCTACTTGAGAGTGGAGCATGGGGAGGAGGGACACCTGGTTCGCTGCTTGGAAATGGGAGGAAACGCAGAACTGGCTGGCATGAAAGATGGAGACCGGATCTTGAGGGTCAATGGAACTTTTGTGGATGGACTTCCCCACTCTGAAGTATGGCTATAGTCAACCATACTGCAGCACACAACACATTATAGATCAATGTAAAAGCTATAGCTAACACTATTTGATGTTATTTCTGTGGCAGGTGGTGGAACAGGTAAGAGACAGTGGCTCCTCCGTCATCTTCCACATTTTGGATGAGGCGTCATACAAACAAGCAAAAGCACAGGGAGTGAACCTAGCTGACCCTCACAGTTCTCCAGTCAATAACGGTGTGTCCAGACATACTCCCAAACCCAAACTGTGCTACCTTGTCAAGACCAACACCGGCTTTGGCTTCTCGCTCCGCTCAGTTAATGGTACGTTTTCTCCGGCTTATAAGAGAACAATCTTTGGGGCAAAAATCCACAATGACTACTCTCTTTTTTTCGATTGTCATTTCAACACAAAATTATAATATTTTCTTAATGTTACCATATGGTTTTCTATTAGTTTTGGTAAAGCTCAAAATCATTCTGAAATTGTTCAGGAAAGGACACATTTTCAGCATACCAAGTATATATTTCCACCTAATTTTGGTATTATCATAGTTTTAATACCAATTTGTATCTGATTGTAATACTTTTGAAAACCTTATGGGCACATTATCTGTTTTAGGAAGCTGAGGCTTGTGGACCTAAAGATCCGGAGTACGATACATAATCAAACTCAGTCAGTCTTTCTAATATGCAAATTTATATCAGATTTATAACTTAATTTCTTCAAAGTCAAAGTTTTACTTCAAAGTAATCCTCTTGCTCTTTAAATGTAAATTTGAAATATGAAGTCAATACAGCAGCTTACTGTTACTTTTGGTGCATGTTTCTTCTATACTATTTTCACTTTATAACAAATTTGCAACCATCTACACACATTTTAAAAGTGTAACCAAACTTTTTTGAAACTGTGCTTGTATTATTTCAATGCCACAACCGGCAACAGCATAAGGACATCTCACCATGCATCGTCCTGTGTGTCCCTGTAGGCCAGCAGGGTTTGTTCATGACAGGGGTGGTCCCGGGAGGTGTCGCGCACCAGGCCGGGGTCAGGGACGGCGACCGCCTGTTAGAGATTAATGGAGATGACATGGACAGCAGCACACACGACCAGGCAGTTGAGAAGATCAAGTCTGCAGGAGGTGTGCTCATGTTCCTGTTGGCAGATGAGGAGATAAACAGACACTACCAAAGCAAACGCACAAAAATTGGAGCCTGGTTAGCAACGACTGAATACCTGCCACACAAGCCCAGAATCACAGAGATGACCAGAGGAAATGACGGCTATGGCTTTCTGCTAAAAGAAGAACCAAAACTCTCAGGTACTTTCTTAAACTTTTGCAGGTAAAATTGTCTTTCAAAGCTCACATTGATTATGACAAATACAGTACAGATACAGAATTGAATCACCAACTGCTTTACAAACTTCTATAGCTTAGATACGTTAACTCTCTTTGACATAAGGATACCACATAGGATTTCATTTCTCAAAGCTAGTTGTGATATCTTCTGTATAATAATGCATTAGTCTAATAAAGCACTTTGCCAGATGCTAAAAGCTGTTTTTACAGTTTGTGCATTATTAATTCACTCCCCACACTCACTGGTGGACAGTTGCCATTCTAGCCCTGTGATAGACAGACAGAAGCCTCTGACCAACAATCACACCACATTCATACAGAGACAAGGTGGGGGAAGTGTCTGGCCCAAGGACACAGACCATATGCACTGGTCTGAGCTCTAGTCACTACTGGGCCCCTGCCACATAGTTTTTGCTAGCTGTGCAATCAAGGACATGATCTAGTGATTCATAATGCCAATTAGAATGAGCAAAAACCCTTTAATAGACCTGACCTATATCTTCTCAAATCTGAATGAATGACTTGTCGTGTACGTTGTAGGGCACTTCATCGGAGACATTGACAGAGGCAGCCCGGCCGACAGAGCAGGGCTGATGGACATGGACCGACTGGTGGCTGTGGACGGGAAGGAGGTGGCTGGATTTTCACATGAGCAGGTGGTAGACTGCATCCGAATGAGTGGCAGTCAATGCTCCCTCCTAGTGGTGGACAAAGAAACAGACCAAATGTACCAGAAGGTGAGACAGAATTCACAATACACATAAAATCAATCCAAAACAAATTGTTTTCATTTACGTCCTGCATAAAAGAAAAGAAAAAAAAAGTTTTCATCAGGTTATTTTTGGAATAACCCTAATTTGAAAACAAAGCTTTCTGTCAGGATTCTCTTCACTTGAGCAACATAGCACTCACTCAGTTCATGATCTTGCAAGGATTGTTTGTTTTACTCCAAGAGAAGCCAATTTAGGCATCAATAGCAGTGGTCTCAATTTTCCCCCAGAGCCGTTCACATGTAATACAAAACAATTGTACAAAAAAAGTTACTTTTTCTATTGAAATAGGGAAAAGTCTCCCCTATGCTTTTCTGGGAGGAGATGAAGAGTCTATCTTCACCACCGAGCTACAACGAAGCTGTCTATCCACCATCATTTGTTCAGGACGAGGACCTCTCTGTCCCTGTCCTGAACCGGGACAGAGAAGAAGACCTCAAACCCAAACTGTGCAGAATGGAAAAGACCTCTGCTGGATATGGCTTCCACTTAAACGGCATCCAAGGCTTGTGTGGACAGTACATCAAAGGGGTAAGACATCACAATGGCATGTCAGGGTCCAGGGACATGCACAGACTGGGCTCTACAATGGAAAAAGGGCACTTTTCCATACGGCCTAAATGAGTTTATGCACACAGTTTGAAATGTGTCAAATAAGTTAATGACTCTTTAGAAATCATTTTTAGATTTGAGGCTGCAGGCTGTAGCCTATATGAGCTGAGGGGTGTGAGGCTAATATGTAAGAATAACAAAAAGTAAAATTTTGACTAAATTAGATATAATTTCCTGTAGTCTGGGGTCTTTTCAGTAGTCTGATATAGGCCTAAACAGGGGTGATCACACTTTTCAGCCTGCGAGCTACTTTTAGGTTCAGCAAAGCCCAAAGATCTACTGAGAGGGAGCTGAGAGGCAACAATACTCTTTAGTTGTTTTGTTGAATTAAAACAGCATTTTATATCTCTGACAGAATATTAAACCTAAAAAAAATATGTTGACTACGAGAGCACTTTAGGCAAAGGTGCATGTGCTTGAGCACCACCTGGGTTGTATCTGTGCACGTCCCTGTCAGTGAGCTGTTGTAAACAGTAATACATTTGATCCCAGGTGGTGAAAGGAAGTGCAGCGGACAGGTCCGGGCTGGAGGATGACGACATGGTGGTGGAGGTTAACGGGGTGAACGTGGAGAAAAGCAGTCATGAAGAAGTAGTAGGTCTGATCCGGGGCAGTGGCAGTTCTCTGGAGATGCTGGTGGCCAGTAAGAACATCTACGAGAGGCTCACAGCTAAGGGAGTGCCCATCACACGTGCGCTGTTAGGGGAGACGTCCTACGCTCAAGTTCACACTCCTGAGACAAGGGAGGTGCGGCAAGAAACACCACCACCGTCGCCTCAGCTAGAAGAACCAGCCAGATCAAGGGTGAGCTTCACAAAGAATAGTAAAAAAAAAAATATTAAAAAGTATGTACAATAAAATATTATTATTTTTTGTCTGGTTTCAGAGCTCATCCGAGTCATCTTGTACATCTGAGGACAGTATAGATGTGAGATTCTGAGAAGTCAGTCTCCTGTGAATATTCAACATTTAACTTAATATTACCAGTCACCAGGACTAGCTGCTGAAATAAAATTAAATAAACAAATACAATGGTCTTGAATATTGTGCCTGTATTTGATTTTTTTCCACTCAGCTTTGATAAGCGAAGAATAAAAACTTAAAGAATCAAGTATACATCAGTTGAAAAAAAAATACTCAAAGTTGTGATGTAGGAGAGAACATTACATTTTGCCGGAATTAACACTGTTTCTGATAGAACAAAACATATGTCAGCTTCTTGTAGTAGACAAGTTTGTATATTTGTCATACTGCGTATAATTGTCTGTATCTGAAAACGGAATGAAACACTAAATAATTTAACACACTTAAGTACACAGTTTTAAGTAGAATTTAATTAATGTGAAGTTGTCCCGCCCCCAAAAATCCAGTGCAATTATCCATCTCTCAACTGGATAAGAGAGTTCAGGCTCCAGAGTTATATATTTGATCATGTGATCAGGTGAGTAGTTTTGCTCATAGAGTCATGTGTTTTTCTGGCGCCTGCTTGTGGGCCAGATAAAGGAAGAGGATGCTGGACAGAGCGCTGACCAGAAAGATGACATCAAACCAGCGATGGTAGAAGTTGAATTGCAGCTCTCCAAGCACCTCTGTCACAATGGAACGGTATTCCAGTGGCATACTCATCCGCATTAGAAGAACAGAAGAAACAAAGTACATTCCCTGAAAGAAATAAACAATGCATGTTGAATATTTTTTAAACAGAGTTTGTTTTCACTAAAAGTACAGGAAACTCACCATTATCTGAGCCAGGACAAGCACTATCACATTAGAAGACTTGCTGCTGGATATAGCATAGAAGAACTACAAAGACAAAGTAATATATAATGTTGTAAACAAAATATTCTGGATGCACATTCAGATGTCTTACCATAACAACAGACACCGAAAAGTACTTTTACCTTTGTGAGAGTTATGAGTAAACCTCGAATAGATGTCACAATTATTATTCCAACCAAAATAAAAGAGATGTGTTGAGACCAAAATTTTACCTAGAAGTAAAAAAAACAAGGGAAATGTATTGTATAAATCAGGGTTGTCCAAACTTTTTTCACAGAGGGCCGCATTTTGAAACTATGGAGCAGAGGGCCACAGACAACCCAACAATGAAGTGATTAATTCGATATTTTGCATTTCACATAGTTTTGAAGCGCCTCCACACCTTTAATGAGACTTGGAACATTAATATTAGGTGGGTACAACATTAAAATGCTTGTATTTTTCCAATTTAACAGTGAAAAGTACTACTCTGTTGTTTGGACTAACTTAGCAAGAAGCCAGAGGGCTAACAAACATTTGTCTGAGGGCTGCATTTGGCCCCCGGGCCGTAGTTTGGACATGCCTGATATAAATTGACAAAGTAAAACCAGTATGGGAAGAGCCATAGAAAATGTACAATCATAAAAATTGGATCATTGTCATCTGCCATTTGTGATATTATGTCATATGTGATTTGCTGTGGGTCTGTGAGTGGTGACATACATCAAACTGGATTCCCAAGTAGTTCACTGTGATTTCAATGCCTCTTGTTACCGGATCTGTCTTTCCAACTCGATCAAATACAATGTTTATCGTTGCCTGCCAAAGAATTTATATGAAGAATATGAAGTAATGTTGGCACTGTATACATGGTATGAGCCAAAGCAACAGCAATCGTACCATGAAGATTTTCCAAACGCAATAAATGGAGAAGAAGTACCCCAGAAAGTTAAAATATTTCCCCTGGAATGTTCTTGAATACTCAATTCTTTCCTGTAAGAAAAGAGTAAAAGAAAAGGGAAGGGTGACCAACTTAAACAGTGAAAACCCTATTAGATAAACAGTTAAGAGCTACACTTTCACTTATGCCAAGTTTGGAAAATCCTTACAAATGTTTGTAGTTACAATATATTAGATTCCATATACAACAATAGTCAAGAAAAAAAATGTATAATAAAAAAACCTTACCTTGGTAGATTGCAAGTCTACAGTCTCAAGAAAAAGCTGTCGGCTAAGCTCCTCTAAAGCATCAACTTCCTGCTGAATCAAAGACAGGTCTGGAAAAATAAAATATATATATATATATATATAGAAGTTATCAAATAGCACAAGCACTGGTAATATTAAAATGAGAAACAGTGATGTTGCATACTTTCACTGCCTGTTTGCGCAGAGGTCACACTCTTGATCATGCCCCAGAATCCAGTCTGCTTGTTTTGATCTTCTCCACGCTGGTAAATTTGCCTCCGTGTCATGGCAATTCTTAAAAATAAGTGAAATATTAACATAAAAAAGGGAGAAAGGGCATCACAAAAAAAGGAATGACACAAACTGCACCGACAATTAAGAACTGGACAGACATCATAATAGACATATCCGTTCCAGAAAAAAAATAATTAAAAAAAATAAAAAAACTGGCTCAATTTGAAAACGGACAAATTTGACAGAAACAGGACTAAATGGGACTTTTATGTTGGACTTTGTGTTCCTCATCTTTTTTTTTCTTTGGATGCCTCACCTTCCTGAATTCTTATTTTAAATTTGACCTGATTTGCTTCTTTCTGGTCTTGTTTGTTTTGTTGTTTTATGTTTTTTAATTTTTTTAAATGAAACACAAATTAAGATATTCACTGTTTAGCCCTAGAAAACAACAAGGTATTATGAGTTATGGTTAGGGTATTAATTAAGTATTTATGCTTTTTGACAATATATTAACAATATATTAACATAAATAAATAAAATACATTTAAGCTTATAAATACAATTGTTACCTACCTTTTCTTCTTACTGACGATCATGTCCATCGTTTGTAGCAACCGCCTTTCCAGCGCAAGTATGTCACTTTCCGTTACATTCCTGCAAAAGGATTGTGTTGGATGATACCAAAAGATATTTGTTTTGTCATATACACAATAGCAATGAACTGGTGCATGTTCTACCTGAGAAAATATGACATGTAAGTGTATGGACAGTTCACAGCACCAAAGCCAGACAGTAAGGCCATGAGTGTGACTCCTATTACTCCAACACGACTAATTAGCTGCTCAATGGACAGGATTCCTGAAAATATTAAAAGTAATAAAAATAATAACATGTAGAATAGACTCAACAATCACAAGATCAAGTCTTACCATGCTTTGGACTGAGAATTGGAAAAGGGTCCCCCAGCTTCCAGAAGAAATACATAAAGGTAAACCAGACCATACAGGCGAATAGTAGCCGCTGTCTGTGCACTGTGGACATACAAGGTTAATAATACTACTATAGATAATACTACTCCAATTGAAAGGTTATTATACTGTATGTACTTACACAGTCTTATGTTGCTCACGACAAAGTAACCAATATAGAAAGGCACAACAAAGATCAGCACAAGCAGTATCACATAGAGGTTGAGCTTCCAGTGGAAATACCGTGAACTGCGGAGATAAGAACAGAGACGTAACTGATAAATGGTCTTTTTAACATCTACAGAAAAAAAGCATGGGCATTCTGTACTCGCCTACTGCTTAAGGCCCCCAGGATCTCAAAGATGATGAGCTCAAACATGGTACACGAAAACGCAAAGGTGATGGAGAAAACCACCTGGACCACATACTGCCGCACCTGTCAGACAAAAAACAGGATAAAGGACAAATGCAAGAACACATTCATTATTGGTCTGAGATTACTTGGTTGTTGAATTAGTTTGACATTAAGGAATACCTCATAGTCTTTGAACAACTGCCTCATGAAGAACAACCACCCAAATCCAAAGAAAAGCACCTGAAAATGACCAAAATTAAAAGGCAATGGCAAATCAGTAAGACACTGTTTGTTTTCTCCAATCTCAATCATTTCCAATGTTGTTAAGAAGGTAGTGAGTGTGGTAATAACATCGGCAAAATGTAATATATGTGTTGTCAATGTACTGTAGTTTTTAAGGGCATAGTTTCTTCGAGACACTGTTAGATATCTATACCCAGCCATTAAAAGTACAAAATAAAGTTTACCTGCGAGGTGAACATGATGACTGAGTCCACCAGGAATGACATGTTTCTTGTTTGGAGCCGCGCAGTGCGTATTAAAATGGCTATATTGCTTCAAAGTGCCCCAATTCTATAAAGGCATTTTAAAATGACAAACCACATGGGTTTTATCATGAAATGCCATATTTTAGATGATATTTCGCATAATTATGACAAAACTTGGTCCACTGGCAGATAAGAGGGGGGTATTGTACGTCATCATAACGCGCCTGAAGTTCCGTCGTCTACTGACGACGTCTCGGATTATTTTTATTTATGTATTTTACGTCGGTGGCTATTTTTTTTAGCTTTTACCATTTTACTAAAGGTGGTACGTTTTATCTGTTTTATTTTCATTAAATATGCATTTCGGAAACTTTAATTACACCAGTTTGTAGTTTCCATTTTCTTCCAGCAGAGGTCGACAGTTTACAGAATATAAAACCTACAAAATATATATAAAAACAAATGTGTATCCTTTATTTAAATTGAGAACCCCGAGTGAATGATGCACAAGATAATATTTAAGGGATGTTTTAAAATTGATGGTGAGTTTTACATCTAAAGTTATGATGACCACAGAGCGCTCCAGCCCATAGACATCCAGCCTCCTGACGCATGGCACAGAAGTTAGAACAGATCCAGAGGCGCAGCTACTGTGGACTGTGCCTGCCTGTGTGAGTATATCCTACGAGTTCAGACCTTCAACTGCTCAGTACTGCTGGTGGAGAAAACACTCGAGTGGAGAAAATGTGTTTCTAGTCGGACTGGAATGTACGAAGGCGCTGCTGGATTAAAAGAGGATGGATAAAATGCTACAGGGATAAAAATCTCAGTGATTTCTGGACCCGGGCAGAGTAAGTTTGTTATAATTTTTATGCAATGTTATGATGCTTTTATATATACACAAATTGACTAAATTGCTTACATTTTAGTTATTCTTTTGTTGTGAATTCAAAGTTTCAAACACTTAACACTGATTTGTTTCTAATAAAATGTTTTGTGTGTGCCAGTAGGCCTACCTCTGTTTTTGTGATTGACAGTAATGAAGATGAGGGTCCTGCTCAACTGTACAGTTTTCTTGTTGTTGCTGATTGCTGCTGGAAGACTGCAAGGTGAGTGTGTCATTTTAGTATAAGTATAATGTCCATTTTAGTTGCCTGTATGTAATCTCTGTATGGTATTGTATATTTCAGGAAAGGTCACAGCTCCACAGTATATGCTGGCTCCAGTCAACAAGCCCTTCACTTTGACTTGCAGTGTGTCCAGGGAGAAGGGTGAAACTCTGAGGCAAGTCCGCTGGATAGATGTAGCGAATCAGACACTACTGACTTACCAGCCAGGCAACAAGGACAGTGTGAGTGGTCAGCAGCATGTGGAGCTTGGCCCTGCCCCCAAAGACACCTCCAACATCATCATAACCAGGGTGAGCTTCAGAGACGAGGGCTGCTACACCTGCATCTTTGACATGCAGAATTCTGGCTCACAACAAGGAACCACATGCATCACTGTTACCTGTGAGTGGATTTCAGATTTTAACTGGTTTTGATCGTGACATGCTAACTTTTCTGAAAAGGGTGGTAACATGTTTCTGTGGTGGACCTGGCTGCAATTTGGTCGAGTCAATGCCAGATCAATGTAATTAACTGTCAAACAAAATGTCCTTGGCACTTTTTAATTTATGTAGTCAATATTTTGACTACATTTGTTTTAGTTTATAAGTAATATGCCGTAGTTGCATGAAGTACAGATTTTTTAATCTAAATAGTATTTTTAAAATTTGAGGGGGGCCAGATTAAAACAAGCCGAGGGCCTGATCCGGCCTCTGGGGCTGCAAATGCCCAGGTCTGCTTTAAGCCAGCTATAATAAGACATAAGGTTCTCTGAAGTGTCATGTTTATTGAAGACAGATGGCAGCTTCAGTAGCACCTCATTTATTTGAGTTTCTGCTGGGGGCTCAGAGCTTTAAGACTTAAGATGCTTACATAAATAGACATGCACTCATTTACCTTTGTAACTTAAATTCAACCATTTATTTATTGTACAGTTTCACAATAAGTAGGTTGCTTGTGTCTAACCCTGGCAGTTGCCAGATGCAAAGCTAGCACAATGACAAAACATTACGCTGTATATTTCTCAGATCATTTCAATGTTAGTTATCGGTCTTTGAATTGAAACACTGTAGTATAATGTTACTCTTTATTTGAGGCTTGAAGACTTCTAAAGGTTAAAAGCCATTTTCCACACACGTTGCTCGGAACATAAATCATGCTATTACTACTACATACAGAACTACTTCGGGGTTTAAATGAGTTATGAGTTTACACTGTCTTTCTCCAACCTCTCCAAACACACTTCTGAGGCTGCAGAGAGTTCATCTCAGTTCTGTTAATAAAAAGTGAGAAAAATCAGGCTTATGACTCTAACTAGAAGCAGATGTCTGAGAGTCCACTTACTGTGATACTTGCTTTGTGTGAGGTGGTCTCATAATAACGACTACATTTTTCACCAAGTGTCTTCATTTACTTTTTTCTCTTGCATTTTTGTTCTGCTGGACGGTGGCTCTACCAGCTCAAGTCACCGCTGACCGCAACAAGACAGCAGTTAGTGGCAAAAAGACACTTCTCTCATGCTCCTATGGCCTGCCTGAGAAAGTGGAACAGGTGGAGTGGAAACGCACCTCGCTGGATGGGCAGTACAGTCCCGTGGCTTCATATGCCAAACAGAGTGATCCCATGATAGAGCCTGCATACGAGGGAAGGGCCTGGCTCAGCTCGTCCCTGTCCGACAGCCAGCTCACCATCCAGCCCGTGGCGATCCAGGATGAGGGCTGCTACACCTGCATGTTCCACACACACCGCGATGGACCAAAAACCTCCACTGTCTGTCTCTCCACATATGGTAACCATCACTATATTTGACATATTTACATAAAAGACAAAAGGAAAAAAAAAATCTGTGTTCCGATCCAAATAAAAGTCATTTATTGGAGACCTTCATTAATTATATGGCCAAACAATTTAACTTTCCATAAGAATTTCCAAAGAGGACATTTATTTCTCTGCTTCTACCTAATACTGGTGGCTGAAGACTGCCAGATCTTGGGATCTTGGGATCAAAAGGAGCAGTTAGTTACAGGGCCGACACAAAGACATTCACAACACATTTGTATCATCATTTTAGTGATCCACAAGATTTTGTCAACTCTGGAAACTTATCTTGTATGAAATGATTTTTGCCAATTTATCAATTATTATTTAAATTTTTTTCTTGTGACCATAGATTGAACCCAATGTGTTGCATTATAAAATGTCTCAAGACCTAACTCACCTAACCTCACTGTCTCAAGACCTAACAGTAACTACTGCACATATGGTTGTGAGATTTTCTGAGGTTCATACTTTACCATGATGATAATGTGCTGTATGAAATAAGTTGCCATCTATCTTAGAGTGAGCAGTTTGGGAGTTAGCGTGGAGAGACAGGTGCCCCTCCTGGGATTTACACTGGAATGCTGATATCCTCTTCCTGACTTCTTCTTTTGCCGATGTGCTCCTGATACGAGAGCATTTCTGATTCATTCACACACAAAGAAAAGCCAGTGTGTTTGTGGAGTGAAGAATAGATCGCTTGAAAGGACACCATGGAGGCAGGGACTGAGGTCTTGATGTGTGACTGTGGCAGTGTTCAGGGCGTACACTGATGCCTTCTGTGCTTTCTCCCACTATCTCCCCTTCTTACGCTGGAAGTCTCCCCAACAAGAAATGCTATTGTTTTCAATGGAGCTGTACAGTAAAGAGGTGGTTTCTGGTGATGACATACAATTTGCATTAGTGATGTCAGTGTGTTACAAAAACATCATTATTTTCTATTAGACAGAAGTATATTTAGTATGGCTGAAAAATGTTATCATAACCTAAACAAGAACACTTTTTGTTTTTGCTCCCATTTTTCATGAGCTGACCTCAAATATATAGAATATTTCTATATATATACAAATCTGACAAAATTTGTACACTAACACAGATAATCCATCCCACCTCACAGATGTGGATCTTGATATGCCATATGATATATAGTTCAGCTCATGAAAAATGGACAGAAAACAAAAGTGATGCATTCAAATGTTGTTCTGTGTATTAGCAACTTGGATAAGATGCACAACTTTATATTGTGATTCCATTGATTCTTATGTGAACTGAATCTGGACTTTATTCTTATAATTTAATTAAAATGTTTCTTTACAAACTCAGCCCTAGTGCTGGGTTTGATTGTGCCTAACCTAAGATGGTGCTTCAGCAGTATTATAATATACATGGTTCTTCTTTTATTACTTTACTATTAATGCAGTCTAATGCTTAAATCAAACCTCAGATGAAGCTTTAAATTAGCATTGGTTGTTAATAATAAAATGTTACACTTAAAAGTTGTGAGTTTCCACTGGAGGGAAGGAAATAGATTTGAGAATCTAGAGACCAAAAAGTAGATCCATGGAAGTAGTCAAAGATATACAATATTGCTCAGAGGATATAGATTATGGTTACAATAAGAGTCAACTCCTCACATTCATTTTGGCAAGTCTCTACTTTTATAGAATTGTACAAATTCAAGATGCAGTACTATATATTGGTGCTCTATGAGACTGTTAGAACTGCCGTGATGGAGCTGATGGCATGGAGCAGACGGGATTACTGATACCTCAGGTGGGGCTCCGGTTTGTGATCAGAGATTCTGATCAGCATTTGCAGGAGCATGGTCTCCAGCTTAATAAACTCCTGTTAAAAGTTCAACAACAAGGACCATCACATCGTTCAGGCAGGGACTCTGACCAGGGACTCTGACCAGGGACTCTGACCAGGGACTCCAATATTTTACTGGGGTCTTCAATGCCCATGGGCTGCAACAATGAGACCTGAAGGGCTGTGACTGGGAGGAACAGTCTCCCTGTTGTGTGACTGGACTTTTTTGGATGTCACAGTCCATCACAACCACCATGTTTGAGTACAAGAGTGTCCATCCATCCTTGTGGCACCAGGAAGTCGACTATTGAGTCTGTATTGTTCTGATATCTGATCTCCAGCCGTGTTCCTTCAATAAGGCCTGTCACACGGCACAGGGCCCCAGCCTGGACCCAAGCCTGAAGTTAGGGCTCGTAAGCGGGCGTCTGTTGGCCAGTGATATCTCTAGATGGTAGATCCTTAGATGAACTCTGAACAAGGGCTCCAACTTTCTACAGGGGGACTTCACATGGACAGTGAGAGTGAGACCTGGACTTTAGAGGAACAGTCATTAGTGCATTTGGCACCAAGGATTTTTTTTGGCGAACAATTTGGCACTTTTAAAACATTTGTTTCTGAATCTTTTCCAAATCTGAACAGCCCAAAAACACTGTGTGGTTGGAGGGAGTGGATATTGTCCATGGAACTAACGCAGAGCCTTAACCTGGCTCTGCGTGATGAGTATCACTCTGAATCGAGTTAAGGTTTGTGAGACAAATATTGTGAGAATTTATCTGGCGTGAGCCAAGTCATGGAACCATACCAGATCCATGATATTGTCGTGACATGGCTCAGGCTCAGTTACACACAAGCTCTGTTGCTAGAGTAACCAGACTTGGATCATAATTTTCTTAAAATGAAAATCTACTACAAAATAATACTACTGCTATGCCTTTTTTATTTGTTTTTTATTTACCAGAACACACTGTATATGAATGAGGGATTACACCGACAACACACTGCATACTGTAAATGTTTTCAAAAAAAGATGAAAGAATATATGAGTAATACTAGCTTGTTTTGCACAGATTTTAAATGAGTTTTAAGGCAAATCTTTTGTGAATTTTTCATATCAGTGAAGACATCAGTTTCGTATCTGGATTATAATCAAGATTTATCTTGATTGTGACTTGTCCCCACCCAAAATTCTGGATGAATTTCACAACCTGAACTCTTCTATCGAGCCAAATTTCTGTGGCTCGGTGTGATGTGGCCAACAAAAATGTTCCCGTTTCCAGTGTATTACATTCCAGCTTCAGCACAGACAATTGAAAACAGGCACAGGTTTACTTAAGGATTATAACTGTGCAGGAATTCACATAGTTTAGAGTCCAAAGGCTTTAGTTCCAGGTAACATCCCCAAGATCTCAACACTTAATGTGATACAAACGCACAGAAGCCTGTTCAAATGCATTTCCCATCCCTCTCAAAGACATGGCTCAATCTCTGGCTTTCTTTTCTTCATAGCTGTCAGGTATTTTCAACATGCAATATCAGATCAAGTGAGTGGTATGAACAGTCTAAGTGATATCAACAGTAAAGTTATGTAAAATGATATGCTCACTGTAAAAAACAAACAAGAAAATGTCAGTTCTAAAATAAAAAGCTATATTTGAGTTTTTCCAATCACATGTAATAGATACAGGATATACAGATACAGATTCAGGATTGTGTCCTCACACCTCAGAAGGTTAATTTTGGGAGCACATTTGTAGAGCATTCAAACTTCTTTCCTTTTCTTTTTTATACACCTGATCAGATCCTTCATAATAAACAGTTCATCACTTATTCTAATCCCTGTCTTACTTGCAGTTCTCCCGAAGCCTCATGTTACCTACAAAACGACGTCTCCCGGGGTGATAGAGGCCAACTGCACCTCTGTGTCGCGACCCCCTGCGGAGATCGTGTGGAACGTGGAGAGGGACAACCGCACCATGGGCCCCCCAAAGACCACGCAGATCCCCCAAGACGACGGGAGCGCCCTAGTCGTCAGCACCCTAACTGTCCAGTCAGGGCTGCTCAAAGACGTGTCGGTCAAATGCCTGGTGCACCACAAGGGCCTCGAGTCGCCTATCGCTGTATCCATGAACACTAAAAGTAAGTTGTTTGTTTAAATGTTTTTTTGAGGGCAAAATTGGGCATAAGGTTTAATGCAGTGGGTCCAAAATGAAGAAAAGCTTTCGAACCATTCAAGACAATGACACGAAAGGTAAATATAGTGGAAAATGTTCATAAAGTGTCATTCATTTCTGTTCAAGTCAATTTGTGCAGCACCTTTTCATGCACAGGGACACTTTAAGATGCTTTACAAACATTTAAAAGAGCAAGATTGAATTAAGTCATTGAAAATACATAATGCTTTCATGATAAAACATGCAGAATAGGTCAAATACAGGGTACATTGTGAAAAGGTTGATTTGCCAAATTATGTGTTGTTCAAAAAAGCAGGTTTACTCATTTATTTTATTAAGATCATACACTTTGTTTAAAAAAAACTAAAAAAACAATTACAATGTACCATTTCCAATCTCTGTTCCAGTTGGCACGGCTCTGACCATCCTCATCTCGGTCACCACGGTCGCTGCCCTCTTAGTCTTGTCTCTTTGTTTCTGTCTGTGGAAATGCTTCTTACAAAAAGAAGGTAGGTTTTAATTTCACACGATTACATTTTCCTACATCGCTTAAGTTGATACAGGAACTACAGCTAAAACATTGAATTATAAAATCTGAGAATTTGCACGCATGTTTTTTTGCCGATTCCTTTTGCAGATGACAAAAGACGACAGCGCTTCACTGAGCCAGCCTTGTGACTCGTCCCCGGTTTGAAGATCCACCTGCTTTTTGTACACTGATGGAAGGAGAAAACAGGCAACATCAGAGGATCTTTGACACAATCTTATTACGTGAGTGCTTCCTCCATATCCTCCTGTGGTTTTCAGAGTTGCGTGATCTCCTGGACACTTGGCGAAAGCACAGTATAATCTCCAATAGAAAAACACAGTACGAAAACTGGTCACACTGACATTCCCTATTCAGTACATTTACCGGGAAATTTGACCACGGTGAACCTTTTGTAAAGTCTTTTATTATTATATCTATGTTGTGCACATTTTATTGTTTCTTATGGTTAGCAGAAGCATTGTAGTGACTGTATTTTAAATGCTCTGAATTTATTCCGAAATAGGGCTGGGCAAAATGGCAATACAAAAAACGAATCGTGACCTGATCCTGCGATTACACACTTCTTTGATGGGATCGTCAGATTGCGATTCAGTGCTTTTTTGTTTAATGCATTATTGTTCAAATACAACGACAGACCCATCCACTCCTCCTTTTGTTCAGCCTCTGCCAAGCTCTGATTGAATGACAGTTGGATTTAACCAATCACAGTGAAGTGTGGACTCTCAGACACAGTAGCTTTAGTTACAAAGATAACAACGACTTGGTACATTAATTGTGACAAAAACCTCTAGAGCAATTGTGATTTGATTTTTTTGTCATATTGCCCACCCCTATCTGTATTGCATGTATTTGTTGTTTTGGTTGTTTTGTTTTGTGTCGATAGAAAGAGAGAGAGTCCCTTGTCTCGGTCTGAGTTAAACTGTCCTTTTGAGGAAAACCTGCGTGTGCTCCTGACAGGAATGCGTGTCCTGTCATTGGAACATTAAATGCGTGAGTGAAAGTTCAACTGCGGTCAAGGGATAGACGCCAACTTTGATTTCAGGATCTGATAGAGGGATTTGTTATGTTGAACTATACACTGCAGGTTGTTACATGTCAAATTTGATATTTCTTGTACCGCAAAGCATAATGTCATGCAAAGACAAGACAAACACAGTACGGCAGTGTAGTGTTGTCCAACTTATCAAAGAGACTACTGTATCGGTAGTTGTCTTATGTAAGTTAAGAACAAGACATATGAAAGTGAAATGGGCAAATATCATTATGTTTACTCACAGTAGTATTGTATTACTCCACTCAATAAAGAGGTTGTGGGTCCAAGTCTGACTCTGGACTCCGGCCCAAAAATAATGTACCATAACGTTGACTCTAACTTGCTATTCAAGCAGGATTTTGTATAGAAATTTCTGGACCATTTACCGAGAACCTTGAAAGAAACCGTCAGCAGATCAGTAAATCAGCAAGCAGATCAGATGAGCAGATGAAGCTAAGTAGTTTATGAATGCAGAGATCTTTTCTTCTGTATTATGAACTGTTATCATTGAGCATTGTGCATTTAGCAGACAGCTACATACAGTATAAACTTGTAATAAATCAATTGTTTATTAGACGCAAATGTAAGTAATAAAACTATGTCAAACAAGTCAGCATCAGCGAGTGCCTGTTATTGGTCTCATGAGAGTTCTGCTCAAGTTTTCAAATGCTTAACATTCCTGTGTGGTTGGTCAAACCTGGCTGCCAGATGGCTATTCTTTTTTGAAACATTTTTCATACCAAGCCCGAAGGGTAAAAGTGAATCTAGAATAGGGGCTAACACAGTCGTTCACCCAAAGTGCAGTTCATATTAGTGAGTCTATTCTGGGTATTTTTCTACAATCTTTTCTACAAATACATTTAACCTGAGCTAGAATAGTACAAAAACATCTGGTTACACTCAGCGACATCAGACTCCGATGAAGGAATTCATTATTTGCGGAATACAAACGCATACATTCCAAATGTTTTGTTTAGTTACACAGCAATAGTATGAATTATTTACTGAAAACATTGCCTTTAAAATACATAAACTTGACAGTTAAGTTATTCTTTTGATGACTCAATGATTGTGTTGATGTAATACTACCCTTTTGACACAAGTCTACAACAACAGTGTCATGAAGCTGCTTATCAAGTAATACTTTTACTGGGCAGAAATGCTACACAGTTCAAGTTGACTTTGAGAAAATGCTGTAGAACATAATGAGACAAAATTGTCTCATCTTTTTTTACATTCACTCTCACACAACATAACTCCACTGCATGTAAACTGAAACCACACAGGTTATGTTATTTTGTTTCCTGTATGCTCAAAGATATTTTTCACCACTGACTGTGGTTTGTCAGCATTTCCTCTGGGGGCCAGTTCAAAAAGTACATTAAATATACTTTACGCAGATGATAGTGACTTTATTTTGAATACAAGTTGAGTTAATGACAAGAGCATTATGGAATCAACGGTTTAAAAACAGGACAGAAAGCTACAGCTGTGACTGTAAAGATGGTGGACGGGAACATTTTGAACATTTTGATTGCGTTCCTGTCCGACGCAGTAAAAGGCTGAGCAAGTTATTCAAGAACAACCGACGAGAAGATTGAACTGTAGCAAAAAAGTAGGTTTATGTACTGTACAGTAGGACAGTTGTAGGCCAGTTTCAGTTGCATTTGAGTACATGTTTAAAACACATCTTGGCTAAACCCTGACAGTGTCCATAGACTTTTCCCAGGTTACTTTCGGTTGTTTGGTTAGATTTGTAATTATATTTAACGTCTACAAAAATTCTGCTGACAAAACTAATGGCATTCATTTGACTGGTCCCTTCACCTGAGGCGTGATGCTGAAAACTTTTCCGTGACTTGGTGCGGTTGATCTGCGTGTACACAGGGGAACATGGAGCTGCACTTGCAGCTGTTAAAAGCTGGTTTCCGAGGGGCATTTCTGAGCAACTTGGAGGTGATAAGAATACTGCGCTTGAAACGTCATTGACCACGGGTAAAGTCTGGTGCAGGACTGGAGGACTTCTTTTGGGCAGACCTGGTATCATGTGTTGATGGTTGTTCCTATATCAAAGAAAGATTGTGGCATTAGAACAATAAAACTAGTTAAATTACTCAGTACAACTTACCTCCTGTGTTTTTGTTTGGTTTCTTTTTATTGCTAGGAACAAGACAGAAGTTAAAGTCTTTTACGACACTTTGTGAAACACAAAACAGTTAAAGTGGTCTTAACATTTGCACCCATACATCGTCAGCATGACATGGCTGTAATTATGAGACACAGCAGACACTACACATAAAAAAATTAAAATATGCAAGTGAGATCATCTTCATCTTGTCTGTTGTTTGGGCCATTTTGATCTTTTGTCCCATTTTGGGGGTTTTCTGAAAGTAGACAAAACAACAGAAGCCTCAGAAGGTGCGCTGGAAATGAATCATTTTTATTTTCCATACATACCTGGATTTTTTTCCTGGTTTTGATCCCCTTGGTTTGTCTACTGTGGATGAACTAAAATTCAGTTTTGAACTATTGAACTATTTTTAAAATAGTCTAAATTAGGATTAAATGAGGAATAATCTGAGCTACTTTCAAAACAAGTTCAGCCACACATGATCCATTTGATGTACATATGACAGTTTAAGAACCAAAGAATCAAAGTTAAAAAAAAAAAGGAGCGTACGAATGTTAATAACTACACCTTAAGTAGCCTTAAATAAACATGAACAAAGATTGAATTCATAATGAAACAATTAGACTTAATTAAGAGGTTAGGTTTAGGAGTTGGGGTAAATAATGTTATTTCGTTAGAGTTATTCTAAAGGTGGGAAAAATAAATAAAATCAATCAAAATTTACTCTGAAACTGTGACATTAATAGAATGTCCCACTGCTTTATAATAAACTTCTTTACACCGGTACAATCCACTGTCTTCTGCAGAAATACTTTTGAATGTTAAAACAGATTCCAGCCTCCTATTCAACAGCATGTTTTCGTTTATCTGAATATGATCGGAATTAGAGAGTTTCTGGCATTCGCCTTCGCTTGTGTCCAGAAGTTTGCACCAGACGACCCGCACAGCCTTGTCACAATGCTGCAGCGGACATTTGACCTCCACATGTTGGTGAGGAGAAGCTTCTATACACGGTCCCTCTTCTCACTTGCACCTCAACATCACAGCCAAGCAAACCTAATGCAAAAACAAAAGTATATCATCACAATATTCAGTTTATGCTGTATTTAGTAGTGCCATAGTCCTACCTTGACTTCTTAGATAGAGACAAAATAAAACGATGAGCATATGTTTGTGGGCATGACCTCCATCAGTTTAAAAGTTCAGAAGAAGATGACTTGGATGAAATAAATGTAGCTCAGCTATCTGCAGCTCTAACTCACCACTTCCTGTACTCCCCCTGTCACCCCGTCTCAGACCCTTTAATGCAACACACTGAACAAGTGTCACCTAGACACAGACCAAAACCCTCAGGCATTTACTATTACACTCATTTTATAGAGAAAACATATCAAAGAGTAGCATAATATAACTAAATACATGAAAATCCCATGTATGTCAAATTAAATTATAGGCTATAAAGTGTTCATATTGTCGTAGTCTTATTATAAATGTGTCCATATTTAATGAGGGGGAAATAAAGGGGATAAGACTAAATTAAAGCGCTCATAAATTTAACAACCAGCAACTACCTCAGTACTGCCCCCAGTGTCTCTAATGAGAACAGTGAGAGGGAATGCTCTTCACACAATTGGAAAAAGTGACTCAGACTTATATTATACAGTTATGACATCTTCACGATCATATCAAAAGGTGAATTGGGCTCAGCTATCTTTAGTCAACAGCAGTTACTCACCACTTCCTTTTCTCCCACTGACAGACCCAAATGCATTCATATCACAACTGCACAAATTATAACACATAAGTCCACAAGTTAACACACGTGATCGTATTGATTAGATATTCGAAATAATGAAAACAGGCAATTCCTTATAGTTAATTGATTCGACAGTGACAAGCCTCATGAGTATTTGTAGTCTGATCATGGTGGGTTTTAGATATATACATACATAAACTTGACAGTTAAGTTATTCTTTTGATGACTCAATGATTGTGTGTGATGTAATACTACCCTTTTGACACAAGTCTACAACAACAGTGACATGAAGCTGCTTATCAAGTAATACTTTTACTGGGCAGAAATGCTACACAGTTCAAGTTGACTTTGAGAAATTCTGTAGAACATAATGAGACAAAATTGTCTCATCTTTTTTTACATTCACTCTCACACAACATAACTCCACTGCATGTAAACTGAAACCACACAGGTTATGTTATTTTGTTTCCTGTATGCTCAAAGATATTCTCTTCTGGTTTGTAAGCATTTCCTCTGGGGCCAGTTTAAAAAGTACAGTACATGCATAATCCATCAAAATATACTTTACGCAGATGATAGTGACTTTATTTTTTTAATAAAAAGAGGTAATGACATGAAAATGATGGAATCATGGTTTAAAACAGGACAGAAAGCTACAGCTGTGACTGTAAAGATGTGGACGGGAACATTTTGAACATTTTGATTGCGTTCCTGTCCGACGCAGTAAAAGGCTGAGCAAGTTATTCAAGAACAACCGACGAGAAGATTGAACTGTAGCAAAAAGTAGGTTTATGTACTGTACAGTAGGACAGTTGTAGGCCAGTTTCAGTTGCATTTGAGTACATGTTTAAAACATCTTGGCTAAACCCTGACAGTGTCCATAGACTTTTCCCAGGTTACTTTCGGTTGTTTGGTTAGATTTGTAATTATATTTACGTCTACAAAAATTCTGAACTGACAAAACTAATGGCATTCATTTGACTGGTCCCTTCACCTGAGGCGTGATGCTGAAAACTTTTCCGTGACTTGGTGCGGTTGATCTGCGTGTACACAGGGAACATGGAGCTGCACTTGCAGCTGTTAAAAGCTGGTTTCCGAGGGCATTTCTGAGCAACTTGGAGGTGATAAGAATACTGCGCTTGAAACGTCATTGACCACGGGTAAAGTCTGGTGCAGGACTGGAGGACTTCTTTTGGGCAGACCTGGTATCATGTTTGATGGTTGCTCTTGTATCAAAGAAAGATTGTGGCATTAGAACAAATAAAAATTAGTTAAATTACTTAGTACAACTTACCTCCTGTGTTTTTGGTTGGTTTCTTTTTATTGCTAGGAACAAGACAGAAGTTAAGGTCTTTTATGACACTTTGTGAAACACAAAACAGTTAAAGTGGTCTTACATTTGCACCCATACATCGCCAGCATGACCATGGCTGTAATTGTGGGAAATAGCAGAACACACAAAAAAAATATATATATGCAAGTGAGATCATCTTGTCTTTATTTTGGCCGTTTTGATCTTTTGTCCCATTTTGGGGGTTTTCTGAAAGTAGACAAAACAACAGAAGCCTCAGAAGGTGCGCTGGAAATGAATCATAATTTTTATTTTCCATACATACCTGGATTTTTTTCCTGGTTTTGATCCCTTGGTTTGTCACTGTGGATGACTAGATTCAATTTGAGATACTGAAAATAATGTTGGCATTTTCACATGAACTATTTTTAAAATAGTCTAAATTAGGATTAAATGAGGAATAATCTGAGCTACTTTCAAACAAGTTCAGCCACCATGATCCATTTGATGTACATATGACAGTTTAAGAACCAAAGATCAAAGTTAATTAAAAAAAAGGAGCGTACGAATGTATAATAACTACACCTTAAGTAGCCTTAAATAAACATGAACAAAGATTGAATTCATAATGAACAATTAGCTTAATTAAGAGGTTAGGTTTAGGAGTTATGGGGTAAAAGATAAGTAGTCCTAAGACTGAATTCATTCGTTATTTTCTACCGCTTGCCCTTAGTGGTAGGGGGTTACTGGAGCCTATCCAGTGACTGTGGGCTTTAGGCGGGGTAATTTTATTTAGTTATTTATTCTGAAGGAGGGAAAACTAAATAAAATCAATCAAATTTACCTGAAACTGTAACATGAATAATATGTCCCACTGTTTTATATAAACTTCTTACAACCGGTACAATCCACTGTCTTCTGCAGAAATACTTTTGAATGTTAAAACAGATTCCAGCCTCTATTCAACAGCATGTTTTCGTTTATCTGAATATGATCGGAATTAGAGAGTTTCTGGCATTCCGCTTCGCTTGTGTCCAGAAGTTTTGCACCAGACGACCCGCACAGGCTTGTCACAATGCTGCAGCGGACATTTGACCTCCACATGTTGGTGAGGAGAAGCTTATACACGGTTCCTCTTCTCACTTGCACCTCAACATCACAGCCAAGCAAACCTAATGCAAAACAAAATATATCATCACAATATTCAGTTTATGCTGTATTTAGTTGTGCCATAGTCCTACCTTGACTTCTTAGAAATGAGACAAAATAAACGATGAGCATATGTTTGTGGGGCATGACCTCCATCAGTTTAGAAGTTCAGAGAAGATGAATTGGATGAAACAAATGTAGCTCAGCTATCTGCAGCTCTAACTCACCACTTCCTGTACTCCCCCTGTCACCCCGTCTCAGACCCTTTTATGCAACACACTGAACAAGTGTCACCTAGACACAGACCAAAACCCTCAGGCATTTACTATTACACTCATTTTAATAGAGAAAACATATCAAAGAGTAGCATAATATAACTAAATACATGAAAATCCCATGTATGTCAAATTAAATTATAGGCTATAAAGTGTTCATATTGTCGTAGTCTTATTATAAATGTGTCCATATATAATGAGGGGGAATAAAGGGGAAAAGACTAAATTAAAGCGCTCATAAATTAACAACCCAGCAACTGCCTCAGTACTGCCCCCCAGTGTCTCAATGAGAACAGTGAGAGGGAATGCTCTTCACACAATTGGAAAAAGTGACTCAGACTTATATTATACAGTTATGACATCTTCACGATCATATCAAAAGAGTGAATTGGGCTCAGCTATCTTTAGTCAACAGCAGTTACTCACCACTTCCTTTTCTCCCACTGACAGACCCCAAATGCATTCATATCACAACTGCACAAATTATAATGCTAAAAATCAGGCATACACAAGTTAATCACGTGATCGTATCGATTAGATATGAGAAATATGAACCGTGATCGTATCGATTAGATATTGAAAATAATGAAAACGGGCAATTCCTTATGTTTACTTCAACCGACAGTGACAAGCCTCATGAGTATTTATTGTCTGATCATGGTCAGGTTTAGTACAAAATTTCAACTGCTAAAGTGTACTGCGTTCTGCCAATACTACCCTCTAGTGTCAAACACAAAATTATACTGACAAAACATGTGTATAAGTTCCACGGTACTTGTAATTATTACATTATAATATAAGTTCAAATGTGAAAGAGATGTGTTACTTTCTGCAGACTGTAACTTGCAGTGTGGTCCAAGCCATGTTTCCACTGGCCCCTGGCCCCGGACCGATTCACTTTAGAACACTTTGAAATACTTCTTCTCATGCTGGAGTGTGTCTCTATGTTCAGGTCCTGGCTGGCAACTGACATAACCCAAACATAACAAATAGACACATTCAGGTTTAGCTGCTCCTCGTCTGGCTGAGAATTGAAGTGTCCAAGTGAGGGCCCTTGTACAGACCAACAGGGTTAAACCGGAAACTCCAACGTTGATCGACACTGATCAGTGCAGTTCTTGCTTATCCCAAACGTGCTTTCTTAATAGTGCTTTCTTAATAAATAAAACCTATATTGTACCTGAATTATACGTTTTAATCACGAGGTTGATCTCAGCAATTCAGAAAAAGGCGTTTAGTAATTCCAAGTTTGCGGCCCTGTGAGATGTGGCTAAAGCTAGAGTAAAAGGAGTAAGGCTAGCCATACCCCTTTGTAAACTAGACCTCTCACGGCCCCCTTTAGATCTATTAACTGGGTCAGAACAGTCCACTTTAGACAGAGACACTTTCGGGTCATCTCGATCCAAAATTAACCAGATGAAACATGGTTATAGACTCACCAAACCACAGCTTCCTCACAGACTGAATTTTCTCTCTCTATCTCTCTCTCTCTCTTTCTCTCTCTCTCTCTTTCTCTTTCTCTCGCCCCTCGCTCAGCATGCATTTAAAAACAGAAACTCATAGAGCCTGTATCATGGGAAACTGCACTTCAGGGTAAGTCTGTCATTCTTAGCTGTCTTTGTTCACTATTTCATCATCATTCAGATTGATGTAAAGTTTTAAGAAGTGCAATACTTCAGCTGGTAATGCTTCTATACCGTCATGTTTTATCATGTATAAAAGCCAACAAACGAATGAATCATGTGTGCTGCTATCTTTGTATATCTTGCAGAAAAGTAGATTACATTTGCAATTCTGGCGATAAGTTCCTTGTTCCTTGCACCTTGTCAAGGAAATGCTGAACTTTATACAAAAAATAAAAGCCACATTTGTGTATCGACATATATTTATTTACATGTGAAACATGAACTATTATGAATACCAAAAACTGAATTATGTTTATAGGTGTGGTAGGAAAAGGAAGAAAAACAACACAAGCAAGAATGAAGGTAATTTTGTTGGTAATCTACTGTACTAAAAAAAGATGTAAACAGCAGAGTAAAATGTTCAGTAACTAATAGAACACTAACCCTAACCCTTACCAGCAGAAGATACAAACAGTTAATAATATCCTAGTCTAGTTGCATTTTATTTGTTGCATAGTATTCATATTCTGGCTCATTATTATCAAAACAACATAGACAACATATATTTATTTATTTGATTTGTTTTACAGGGCACTGTGTAAATGTTGACATTCCACAGGTAAGAAAATATTATGCACAGTGTGTACACACACACACACATACACACACACACACATGCACACAGTGGGATTTGTGTGTGTTTTTGTGTAGAATAGAGCAAATAAGGGAGTTGGCAATTTGCATATGGACTTAACATATCTATAACGGACACATTGTACATCGAGCACATGCGATTTTATTACAGGAAGTATTACACGGAAAAAGTGTGTTATCTCTTTCTAGTAAAGCTGGTGAGAAGACTGATTTAGTAAAAGTTTACTTAAACTAAATTTAGGCGACAATATTGTGATCTTAGTGGGAATCAAAAATGACTATGATTGTTTTTACTGTAACCAGTGCAGTCTAGTAACTGCTCATAAAATTCAATGTGACAGAAAAGTAGTACAAGCATTTAGTACATTCCGAGTATCACCAGACTATCAGTTCTAAATTAGAGCCAAATCAAGTCTAAAATAGTCGTCACAAATATAGCTCTAAATTAAGGTTAAGTAAATTAAAAATAAAAAAATATAAAAGATTTTGAGATTAACAAATGGTGTACCAAAAGCAAATTCCACTAAATTGTTTGTGCGGCCATAAATAAAGTTTCTGAATCTGATTCTGATTTAAAACCAGAACGTCAGGACCCCAAATCAGAGGAAGCCCATGTAACTATTGATCCAAGCCAGTGATAAGCTATTTTAGTCAACTAAAAGCATCGTGCACTGGGCCCTCACAAAACCAATTACTAACTGCTGTTTACCTGAATAAACAGGGTTTATGTGTGGCATCTCTGTGCATTATGAAGACAACTGTTTCTCCCTCCAGCCTCATGAGGATGTGACGTATGCCTCCATCGACCACAACAGCTCCAAACAAACCGCGACCACCAGAGCCACAGTGGAAGTAGACTGTGATTACGCCACAGTGAACATGCCCAGGGCCCCACTGCAGGAGGCGGAGTCTGACTACGCCACAGTGAACATGCCCAGGGCCCCACTGCAGGAGGCGGAGTCTGACTACGCCACAGTGAACATGCCCAGGGCCTCCTCGTCCAGGGAAGACTGTGATGGAGATTACGTCATCATGAACTGAGATGACAACTCAAGTCTGTCTAAAATGAACAGTTGTTAATATTTTTTATTTCATTTTTATTGGGACAATTACACATTTGCTTGATTCCTGTGAACGTTGGTTAATCTTCTTCTCTATCATTGAGCAATGACTGTTTCATTGTTTGATTTTCTAACTTTCTGCTGGGAAAATCAAACATTTTGGAAAACCCTGCGATGGAACTGCTGTTGTGATTTTGGGTTCAATTATCAATGATTGAATTAATTGAATCCATCCTTTTTTTTTGTACTGTTGTGTGATGTGTGATGTCATCCTGGGTCTTGGTCGTGACTCCAGTATTGGACTCTTACAACATGTAAGAGCAGAATTGTACCTATAGAGGGCAATGTTGTCATTTGGTTTCCACAAAACACTTAATTACACTTCCAAATTATTTTTTCAAGATAGACATTAGATAAAACACAAAATCAACAAAGTTAAAGACAATTGCAATCAAAAGCCCAGCTCCCTATACATGTGTTCAGCTTCCTGTTATAGGCAACACTTTGAGCACTTTTTTGTTTTTTGGTACGAATACTTTTGTGGGGGTTTCTATCATGGCAAAGGTCCTAATTATTCATCCTCCTGAAACCCGTTTGTGTGGGTTATTGTAAAGAATGTCTGCTGCATAGGTTGTAACATACAATTATGAAACTGTATTAATAATAATATAATTTTGTTTTATTATTTGTATTTCTCACTGAAGCGGCAGATTTAGCCTACTGAGGCTTGGGTCAAATAAAACAATAAACTACTCAAATTATGACAATTCATTTTGAAGTGGGTCCCGGATTGATTTAGTCTATTATTCTATTTTATTGATGTATTTATTTGAATGGGACAACATGTAATAATGAACAGCTAATGCTGTAAATACACAACATTTAGGTCAGATTTTGAAAAGTTTGGAATCTCTCGTTTAGACTACTAATTTATCCAAAACATAGTTAACATAATTCAAATCTTGTTTTCCCTAGTTTGACCATTTTGGTAAAGTTTGTAGTTCCTTCTTGAAATGTTATGTATTGATAGTCCTTTTTAGAACTCAGGAATCTTTTTTTTTTTTCCTCCCTTTTTTGAAGATTTTGTGCTCGTAGGCTTTATTGATTGGAAAGTAGGGTGAAACAGGGATATGAGAGAGAAGGGAGGACATGAGGTAAATGTCGGAGTCGGGAACTCACGACATTGGGGCCGGCTGCACTTGGAGCCTGGCATACGTGTGCTGTGCCACAGGCAGCACTCAGGAATCATTTCTGTAATTCTCAACTTTTTTCTCCACATTTCTTCAGCCATGCCCTGTAACCATGATAAATGGGAAAAGATTCCCACCAAATAAAGTAACAATAATACAAAAACATCAACACATTTCATAGACTTTAGACTTGTACTTCTGTGGTTTTACTTTTAAAATCTACAGAATCAAAAGTCAGCAATTATGTTTTGTGAAAATAGTGTTTTTTTATTTCCAGCATTAGCAGTTTTACCATTTTAAATTAGTCTCAATACAACATAAAAACACATATTTATGACAATCTGAACAAATATTTCTAAATTTAAATATTAATATTACAGAGGCATTTACGAGCATGTAAAGTGTCACACGTATTCCACTGCTTAAAAAGTCAAACTGGAAGTCCAGCTGTGAGTAACTCATGCAGTTGTTCTACTGAGCAATAACGTGAGTTTAGAGACACTTTCCTATGATTCTGGCACATTTGCAAAAGTGAGAAAAAGTTATGCAAACAATTCTCGAGATGAATTATATATTGTGTTCACACGTTGAACGTAGCTCTCGTAAGGTTCGACCTCCTCCACATAGTCCACCTGAAACAAAAGTGAAACAAAGAAATAATAAGTCCATTTCAAACCTCTAACCTAAAATCAGTGGTTCCAAATACTTTAGTACAGCAGTGGCTACTCACTGGTGGAGGTTTTGAGGATGCTCGATTCATTCTGGAAAAAAATAAATATATATATAAAATAAATAAATAAATAAATTTGCTCAACTTAGGGGAAAAAAACCAAAAAAGAAATACAAATAACATTGGACATTTATAAAATGATAAAAGGCTTTGGGGTTTTATTCGACAGGACTGTGTAGTATGAAACCAGAATGCGAGGGAGGAGACTTATAATGCTGTGGCCTACGCCACACTGTAGGCACATGTGCTATCCACTCAAACACGAGCAGCGCGACTTTTCCTATGAATGTGGCAAAAGACAAATTCACAAGACATTGGGCCAAATGACATTGGGTGACTTGCATTAAGAGACATATACACTTTTTCTTTTTCTGTTTTTGTCTTTTAACTGGCTTGTTCAGTTTGTTAAATGTTAAATGATAAAATCTGATTTAACTATCCTTAAAAAGTAGAACCGTTGCAAAAGCAATTCACAATTTAAAACTAAATGTACTATCTTTTTTTTTTTTACTTAAATGAATTAATGTTCATTGAACTGGTGGTGACTTACCTTAAATGTATTACTTTTTTTATCCCCAATATGAGCAATGCCAGGCAGAAAAGCACACTGATGACAATAGTTATATAGATCGCAAGACAGTTTTGACCTGCACAGACAAAAAAATGACATATCCTTAGATTTAAATTGATGTTGATGACGTTGCGGATGAAAAGTTTCTTTTTCATGCTTACTTATCCTCTGGCTATTGTTGCTGTTTGGCACAAGGACTCGAGGCTGGTCCCAGTATGGATGGGTGATGGTGCAGGACGTGTTTTGTGCCTCCTCAGGTGTGTTGACTTTCACAGAGCTCGTCACAGTGATGAGGCCGTCTGACTCCCTCATCGTCTCCACGGTGTCATTCCCACTGAAGGCCCAGCGGATGGTTGCTGCAGGACTGGCCCTCTCCGCTCTGCACACCGCCACCATCCTGTCCCCGCTCTGCTCGAGCCACAACGAAATGTTTGGGGGAGCTGAAATACAAACATAATGTTACTCCAATCCAATATTTGATTAGAATAAATAGAAGGTAAACAAAGAAATATGAGCTACACAACAAATCGAATACTGTCATCGTGTCCTTGTGCAAGACACTCAACCCGCTTGGTCCCAGTGTCTGTGTACACAGGTGTGTGAATGTGTGAGTGAATGGGTGAGCGATTCCTTGATGTAAAGCAATTTGAGTGCCTTGATAAAAATAAATGTGGCCATTTACCATTTTACATTCTTTTAACATTCTCAATTCAGATCAATGTGTTTTATGTCTTGATAGAACTTGAAAAATGTATCAGTTTAATTTAGGTTAATTTCACTTTTTAGTATTTACCAGGAGAACATTGAGATAAAGCCACTCTTATTCAAGATTGTCGGGCGCTCAAAGAAGACATCTTACGACACAATGCATCAACATTGCATTCTTTCATTTGTTCAGATGTATTTACCTGTGATATTGATGTGGTATAGAACGTTTTCGGACCCTCCGGTGTAGGGAATCTCACACGAGTAGTTGCCCACATCGCTGTAGGAGAAGTTGGGGATGTGGAGTATGGGCCGGTACTCTGTGGTGTTTCTCAGGATCTTTAGGTCCCGACAGGTGTCCTTATAATCACCCTCATTGTTACAGCGAATTTCACACGTGTCTTTGTCTTTTAGATTTAACTTCCAAATAACATACATAATTTTGTCAGTTGTCCATGTTACATCTCCACATCTCAGGTCCACTTCCTCTCCGAGTCTGAAGGATAAGGCCTTTACCACTGAAACAACAGACAGTATTAGTTTGTGTGCACGATAACAGATAACAAAAATGTTTGTCATTTGCTCATGCTAAAGGCTCTCTTAATACAGTCTAACGTATTGCTTGTAAAATACTACACCATTTACAAGTTCTTAAATTTATGAATACACATTCTTTATAAATATTATAGCTTCTTAACAATTGTGTTTACCCCACGGGAACTAGGATTCATGGAGAAATTTAAAATTGTATGGCCTAGACATTGAAATCATCATTTGGGGGTCAAACTATAATTGCACATTAAAGCTCTTAATGTGCTGGAAAAAATCCATTATGAAAAGGTAAAAAGAGCCAAATGCTGACAACTTGTGAATGTCTAAACATTCAACTATTGCCTGTTAACAGAGCATCACAAATAAAACAAGTGGTGTTAATTAACAAAGAATACCGTGCACTTTGGCGGATAAATCAAATGTATTTTACCGTAGCCTTGACCAGCCAAAGTAGAAGCATTGTTATTCTCTGCGGTTTGATTTTTGCCTGGAGGGATTGACATGCGAGTTAGTGAGTGTTAAACAAATAAGAAGAGGAAACAGATTACATATTATTATTTTGAGTTAGTGGGTTAGGGTTAGAGTTAGAGAGAGACTTTCAATTATATTAAAGCATAACTGTAAATCGTTTTGACTCAGATTGTTTCTAGATTTATTCATGGTTTCCGATGCAGAGGCTCCAACATCTGTTTGTTTACTCAGGTAAAGTACCTTACGCACCACGGCACCTCCATTTCCATTCACTCAATACTTTCCAAATTCAGTTATGATTAATCAAAGTACAAATCTCTGACTACTGTACCTCATTGTTATATTTATCTAAACTGTACAAATAGGCTTACAGCAATAGTTTCACAAACCTTTTTCCAGACCAAACGCCTCTGGCACCAGGACGATGAGAACAACATGAAGAAGCAGCATGTCCATGTCTCTCTCAAAACATTTAAAACACCATCTCATTTCACCATTTCTCCAGTCAGACCTTGTCCGCCGCCAATCCTCAGTGTGAATGATGTGTCCTCGGTCTGTGCATGTGTCATTTTCTTTCTCGTCTCTCTTGTTCCTGTCTCCCTCTACATGTTTTTCCACACAAACATCTGCCTCTCGCTCCCACACGAAGGCGCATGACGTTATCAACCAGTTTCCTCTGCCGCAGGTCACATGATGAGCACCCAGTCTTCTTCTGCACCAGACACATGCTTGCCTTTTCACCCACAGGTCATGGTGACTGGAGATACTCCAGTCAGTAACAAAAATATAAGAAAAAACAATGGACTGAAAATCATATTGTTTTCTTCAGTACAATCTGGTTTGGTAGGAGAATATTCACAATGCTTTGTTATCTATTTATCAGTGTGTGTGTGTGTGTGTGTGTGTGTGTGTGTGTGCATTTTTATATATTTGATTCCACCAGATTATTAGTGCTAAAATACTAAATGATAAAAACTAACATCACTTCTGCTAAAACTGACACTTCCAGTTGACCCATTTTTAAAGCATAATATAAGTTCTGTTTTCTAGAATTCTATGAAATGTCTCTTTCTTTTTGTTTAATCCTTTTTTTAAAAATGCCATTTATATTGCGCAGGATGTGTGCAAGTCATATTTGCTGAACAACTCCAAATATGCAGAAGTCGACAGTTGTGGTGAAGGACTGATGATAGGAACATAATTTTCATCAGCTTTTAACGGTCTTTGAGTTGTTGATCAGTTCACAGTTAACAACGTCGCACAATGGTAGCGCATGTGGTTAATAGGCGGCGCGTACAATAATGGGTCTGTGGTTTGGAGGTAGCTGATGACACATATTGATTCAACACAAGCCTACTTAAGGCAAGATTGATATTCGCACCACATACTTTCTATTATGCCTGAATGAAAATTGAAATTGAAACATTCTGTCTGCAAAAGGTTTAAGAGTTTATTCACTGCTCCAGAATATGTTTTGGTCCTGTTCCTCTTTTTGGACTAATATTACACTTCATGTGTTGAGCTTTGGGTTTGGGAAGTTCAGATGACTCTAAGCTGGCATAGTTTTTAAGTTGCAACAAGTAATGCTTAGTCAGCTGTATGTCTAGTAAAAACACCAACATTCACATTAACATTCATCAAAAAATATGACAATGATTAAATAGTTAATAAAAAATCCAGGTTTCGTAACTATGTAATTAAAAGCTTAACCCCAACGCCAAATGAATTAGTTACTAAGCCTGAATTATTCTGAATAAAATATTGTTTACTATTGTTATTAGGTTTTTCATGCTTTTTTAAGGCTAATTAAGGTGTAGTTAAGTGTTACAGAAAGAAAAAACTATTTAAAACTCTGTTTCTCAGCAGGGCACGGTCTGTTTCCCTCTGATAAAGCGCACTTCCTGTTGTCATGTTTGTATTGTTATTCAGCTTAGAAGAATACTTGAGTTGTCAAGTTTTTTTTTTCCAGAGGGGTTCATTTTAGAATTTTAAAAGTTTCAAAACAGAAGCAAATGTTGATTGGGATTAAATGTCAGTGACTTTAATCAAATGTTTTGGGACCTCCCCATTGATTAAACTAGATCTTGAATGTGGAAAGACATATTAATGCACAGCCTACAGGTATGCCAGTGACTCAGCGGATGTGTGCATGTTAAACAGCATGTAAATGTATCGAATTATGTATAATACAACAAAGAGAATAGAAACGGTGCTACTATATGTCTCTAATATTCTCCTTGCAGAACTGAACAAAACAAAGACCGTTGCATGAACATATACTGTATAAGGGGCTATTCAACATAAGGCCCGGGGGCCAAATCCGGTCCTCCAAGTGATTTCATCCTGCCCATGACCCATACAAAAACATAATTATAATCTTGTTTACTGGTTTAATTCGGGGTTAGCACTAGGTTAGACCTAGTTTAATCTTGGGTTAGTTCCGGTTCAGACCTGGTTGGTATTAGTCTAGTCCTAGTTTAATTCTGGTTCAGTTCTGGATGGGAAATTTTGCAAAGCAATGTTTGTAAAGCATTTTGTATGTTATTTCTCACAAAAATCGAGTCTATGCGTAGTCATTTTATCTTATCAACTCAATTTGTTTGATTCAGTGTTGGGGTATTTTGTGCGACCCAAAATGTGGTTATATTTATATTTTTAGACCAAGTGAAACTCCTTTTCTAAACTGAGCATGACATCCCTTTCTTCTACTTCTACTACCATAATATTTATGGAGAGTGCAAGTACCTTGTGGATTGAGGCTTTCCTAAACTTGTATCATTTCACATCAGCTTCTTACAGATTTGAAACCAACACAGAACAAATAGGTCATAGCCTTCACTTTCCTGTGAGAGTAAATTGTATACAATACTTTACATATTACTCATGATAAAAAGAAAGAAAGAGCAACTATTTCCATTCAGTAGATCGTCTCGCCAACAGTTTTGTTTTGTCTTTATGACATAAAAAGTATTTCAAATGTTTGGAAAGTGGGATTGTGTTCAGAGTGCACAACTCCAGAGAACACTAAAATACAAAGTGATAAAAGTCTAGATTTGTCTTCAAATACACAGGATGCTTTGATCTTTGCAAAGGACATGTGGTTATCTAAATAATTGCAGTCTTTGTCATTTGCTAATTGCGCTGCAACTGCTTTTTTGGTTGTGATATACATCTCTCGCCTGATTTTGCAAGTGGTTTTTTTGGTAGTAGAAAGCACTCACCAGCAAGAGCATTACAGAATGTATTTTCCCAGTTTTGCAAATGAGTAATTTCTGTTCACTTCAAATATAATAAAAAAAATAACAATGACAGTTAATGACTCAAATTACTTTCATAACTGAAAAATGTACATTGTTAGACAATACACTTAAATATACATATTTTTTAAAGTAAAATACAAAAAGCACTACTGGTATTTACATTTTGGTTTGTAATGTGTTGTCATAATCATATCTTTTTTTCACCATTTCGATTTCGGACTCCTGGGAGAGCTTTCTGGGTTTATCTTCATCTTCATCCTCATCATCGTCATGTTTAACTTTGTCTGTGAACTGGGCCTCGATCTCTGCCGGGTCGATGTAGGTGTAGAAATAGGCCATGATGGAGAAGATGAAGCACACGGCCACAAGGAGAGAGGCGAACAAGACGTACTCTGTCCACTGGGAGGAACAAAGCAAGTACGTGTATATTACAAAATGGTAAATTGGCTTTAAGAGGGTTTTTAATTTTTTTCATGATATTTCTGAAATGTTAAAATACATTTATGAAGGAATACCTTCGCCCTAAAATATTACCCTTGCACAAAAAATCCCAAGAAACAAGAACTTCAAATTCAATTAAAAAAACTGAATTAAAAAAACTGCTTAAAAAATGCTGCAAGGATCATAACGCAACTTGAACAATAATAATTAAAGCAAACAATCAACACATTTCAGTACATTCGAAAGGGAGTAGGAACAGGTTTTAATCCTAGCCCTAAGAACGTGGAAACTGCAGTATTTAACTAAAGTAACAAAATATATTCAGTATAAAAACGTTTGTACCTGTTTGGGAAGTTTTGCGATTTCAGCCACAATCAGGACAATAAAGTTGCCGACAGCAACAGTGAGTAACCAGCCGGCTTGGAGCACGGCCTTCATGTTGCTTGGTGCCTATGGAAACAGACCCGCCTGTCATTTCAATCACTAAAGGTTCACTATGTAACTTTTCTGATTTGGGGTCGGCCACATTGAGATATTGCTATATTTTACAACAATAATAACACTTGTAATTGAATAAATGCAACATAGATACATTTCAGGCAAAGCCATCACATCTCCATGGTGACAAACATAAAGAAAAGTTACAAAGTGCATCTATATGGCATCATGGTGGTCTCTGTATGTAGTAGTTATTGTAGTATTTAATGGTTTACTTGTGAGTAGGAGAACTCCAGTCCAGTGACAGAGAACATGACCTCTCCGGCTGTGATAAAGAAATACTGCGGAATCTGCAGGGCCATGTGGACTGTGTTTGGTTTGATGTCCTCCGCCTCAGTAATCATATCGCCACACTAAAACAAACATGAACACAATTACCAGTTTAAAAGGGCAGTATAAAACGTTATATACTGTGCTGGAGCGGAGTTGTCCTACATTTGTTGTGAAAGTGAAAGAACTCGGGATGAAGAAAGTGCTCGAGCTCCCAAAGCCAAAGTCTTTCTCGACGTCACAAGATGCAGAGTCCGAGCGAATGGTAAAGGTTTGCCTGGATTTAAACAGAATGAAAATCATAAGCAAAGTTGAGGTAAAATATTTGTTTTAGTAGTATTGTGTAACATACATACTTTCCATTCTTTAACAGGGAGTAGTTGCTGGCTAAAAAAGGTTCAATGATTCCAAACTCTGCTTGAGCAGTTGAAATGTTTATTGGACCATTTAACCCATTGACAAACCTGATGAATAAAAATACTGTTTGTAAAATAAAGAGCTGGAAGCGTTAGATTTTAAAAATACATTTGTAGCTGTGGTAGAAAAAGTATTTGATAATGCATATTTAAAGAAGACAAATAGTGTTATTGTGTTAAGACATAGGTGAAAACAGAGATTTTTAGAGCACTCAAGCCTCAAATGCAGAACAATTTAGTTTTAATCAAACATAAATGCGTCAAAATACAACTTTGATTGAGCTAATAATGGGGGAACACTGTTACAATATGGTTAAAAGCTCATAATAGTTGATTTTACGTAATATGTCCTCTGTAAATCTTTCCTGTACTTCCTTACGCAGATTGTTTTGCACAAAATGTCCTTCCTGTAAAAGTACTTACCGAATGCCATTTGCACCTTTTTGGGGTTTAGCGATTAAATCATCTGTCTGAGAAGAACAGAAACCATATAGATAAAAAAATAACATGACCATTTATGGCTCTGCCCAGCATGCCACTTCTGTTTTAAAGACCTGACTCACCAGCCCCCAAAAGTTTGTTAGATTTTCAGGAATGAGAAGAGTCTGCCGATGGCCCTTCGTCAAGGCAATGGTTTTGGAAACAGGAGGAGCTCCTATAGAGACCGCAATGCTGTTTGCATCGAAAGTGTAATACTCAGGACTGGCCTAAAAAAGTAAAAGTCAAGTGAGTCATTTTGGTCTTAAAGTGCCCATGACAAGTTGAACTATACTCCACTTACTAAAACATAAAGATATTTTAGGTCAAACTAAACATGTTACAAATGTTGTCCTAGTTTAGCATTTCTTTTTATGTTTATAATTTTACTTACATTATCTTTGAGTCTCTGTTCTACTCCCTGTCATGTTAAACAAATGTTTCTACTTTTCTATGCTTGATTAGAGTAAAACTATCAATATTTACAGGTATTATCACACCAAATAAAGTAATTAAAGCACTTTATTGCACTTTAATGCACTTTTAACACTTGTAAAAAGGGGAAAATAACTTGGCCCACCTGATTTGGTGGAAGTTGCACTTGGATATTCCCTGGTAACTGAACACTGACTGCATTCGGGGCCATGTTTAACAGTTTGAGTTGGCTCTGGGAGGTTGATGGAAACGTGGGCAGTGTTTTCTGAAATATAATGAGAAATGTACAGAGCACTGTTGATTTCTTATTTCTTTTCTTCATGGGTGTCAATTTGAAGACAAATTAGCACCATTGCCAGATAAATTCACAATTCAAAATTATACATGCAATCTCTCATAGTGGCACTTATAAACAGGAAGCTGAAATCCACGAAAGAATATGTTTGCAATATAAAGTACGGCATACATGATTACCTGACCATTTAGTAAAACATGTTTCGTGAAAGACAATAGATATAACTCAAGCAATAACTTATATTTTAAAATAGAAACACATCAAAACACTTCAAAAGTAAAGTCAAGCAAAGTCCAAACATGAAACAATTCAATAGAAACACAAGAAAAGTATTTTCAAAAGTAATGAGGAATGTAATTGATGACTTGTGGCATGTGACAAAGCAATCTGTGGAATCATGTTATGTGTTATGTAAGAACATGACTAGATTAAATAATCATTATTATTATTAATAATGGGAACTTGGGAAGTGTCAAATAAATCTTACTTCATCTTACTCCCTTTTGAACATGTTGGGTGTAACTAAGTTACTGACTTAGTTACTGTAACAGTAACTTAGTAATGTAATGCCTTTTGTGAAAATATTTGTACGGTAATTAAATTACAGTTACAAACAAAATACTCAACAATGATTATGAAGGGAATGCATCCTTCCTCTGTGAGGACACAGCCTAAACCAGGAGCAGGTTGAATTTGCTCAAAATTAAACATTCGTATCGACTCAGATCACACCTCAAAGGCCGAGATCAGCACTTTGTAGGAGCGTTGTCCATTTCTATTGATGATCTTATGCCAGTTGAGAAAATGTTTGATTGATCATTGATAAAATGTAAAAGCACATATTTGATTAATTTATATAAAATTACAAATAAAGTAATCCCAAAGTAACTAAGTAATGTAACTATTTACATTTAATAAGTAACCCAACACTGGTAATTCATTTTATTTACTTTTGTAGTAAATAAACTATAGTACAGTGGAATATTTTTGCATGTTGCTGGCACAAAAATGATAGGAATTGGTTTAGAAATGCATCTAAAAGGTTCTCTCTCCCGCTCACATTCACTGTCCATCCAGAATGAGCACATTCTCCTGCAGATGACGATACTATCTGTAACTTTTCATCAATTCATGCTTCTTTTTTCTCTTTGGCTGCAGTATAAGAAGTTGAATATCTTCTGTGTAATCTGGTACTTACGTCAATCTGGAGTTGGACCACGGCTGCACAGACAAAAGCCATTGCAGCTAGAAACATGCCCACTGTCATTCTCTTCAAGGGTCTGGAATAACACAGATTATTCCAAAACAACTTCAATTAAATATCTAAAATAATGTAACAATATAATGTGCACTGAAGCTTTCTGACTTACGTAAAGTTGAACCCACATTTTTTAATCAAGGGATAAATTATATTATCCATGATTGGCACCAGAGTCAGGATCAAAACTGGATTAAATGTCTATAAAAGCAATTTTTTTTAGTTTAGTTTTAGTTTTATAAATTCCATTTCAAAATCTAAAAGCAATGTATGGAATTTAATTAATGTTACCTGCATCTGATCAGGCTGGACAATAAACGCCCCCTATATAAAAAGAACAAAATAAATAATATAAGTATATATATTGTTTTAATTTATAGTACATTTGTGTCTGGTTTGGAGCAGTAACATACAAAGTCTCCATTCAGGGTGGTAGCTTGTAGCGTCCATCTTGAACCCTTAAAAAAAGGTGGTCACATTACCTTTTGCGAGATGGAGCAGTCGTGGCAGTAAAGAGTGCTGACTGTACCTTTTGGTCGAACAAGGTCCAGAACATGGGGAGTGGCAGGTACAAAAACAGAACCTTCAGTACCATTTTGATTTGAGCTATCAGAAGTTTCTGTGTATAACAAAGAAGTCATTTTACAACAAATGTTTATTGAAAGGAAATTAGACTTGAACACTCACATCATATTTCTCCTCTGCCCAGTCCATCCAGTGTTGTCTCTTTGGAAATTGCTTGCTTCTGTGTCTGTAGCGATTCTTAACAGCAAACTAGAAAGAAAAACATTCTTATGCAGAATAAAATAAACTAATTTGGAGACAATCATGTTATAGTATTCTTTGTGACTTACCCCAATACACTTGCACACATCCAGCATGATATTGCCCTGTGGCTTTGCTTTGTAGTACATGGGACTACCCACAATGAACACCACTGAATGTGACAAAAATGTCATAAAAATCACACCGCATATCATTGTCTTGTTTATGAGAGTTTAAAAAAGGCATACCAAGGGCCACCACCATGAGAGCGGCAGGGACACCAAACGCCAGAGGATAACACTCCATCTTTGTGTGGATGCCACACTGCTGAGCTGCAAATATGATGTGAATATGTTTCTGAAGTCCAGGCAAATTCAGTGAAAGAGAAATAGACAATCTAGACAAATGATGTCAAAAACCACATAACATCAAAGACTGTTATTGTGTATTCGCACTGAGATCACAGTTGTATTAAGATGACCACAGGCAAATCATTTGTGCGTATTTCTTGCTTTGTTGTGATCAGTACAGCCATATTTCCCATTTTGATTGTTTTAATACACTGTTCTTTGGTTTTCTACCTCTGAGGATGGGAGTAATGATGGTGGACAGCAGACTCCCTCCATTAATGCACAAGTAGAAGACAGAGAAGAATGTTCTTCTTTGTTTTTCCTGAAAATAAAAATATAAAATACTTTAAGCAACATTTAATTTGGATTCTCTCTTTTCATAAAAGAGGACTTTTGTAATATAAAAATGGCACATGCGCTCTAGGTATGTCACATGCACATACTGTATATGAATGTGAAAGTGGCATTGATGGTGAAAGAAACAGCCTGAGCCTAAACATATATTACATATATTTTATTCATAAAAAATAAATATGTATGCCCTTTTTGATATATTTTATTACTATTATGTTGCCATAGCAAGTTCCTAGTTTGTGAATTCTGTTCACTGACAATCGCAATAAACTCCTTCCTGATTCTGATTCTAAAACCTTATAGTAAAGCCTGAGTACAGAACAATTGTCACCTGTTGATTCGTGAACTGGTCTCCACCGAAGGCAGCCACACAAGGTTTGATTCCACCAGTGCCCAGAGCAATCAGGAAGAGGCCCACCATAGACAACACCCTGAGGAGGTATTTGTAGAGCTTTACTAAAACGGTGGATGATGAATGAAAGCGTTTATGCTGTAGAAACGCACACATGAAAGGTCATGTTGTCTGGAATGCCGTTTCTGTCCTGGTCAGTGATGTCATGAACAGCACTGATGGCCATTGCGATTTGACCCAAAGCGTACACAATGGACAAGTATATGATAGTCCTGAAGAGAGAAAGCAAAACATCTGATGTTCAGAAGTTCACGTTTCCTTCATGACATTTGACATATTTCTTTAACTCACTTGAACTTTCCTAGCCATGAATCTGCCACGATGGCCCCCAGGATAGGGGTCAAGTAACAAAGGGCCACAAAGACGTGATAAATGGAGGTTGCAAAATCATCATCCCAATTCAAGAAGTACTTGAAGTACAGAACAAGTACAGCTGGTTGTAGACAGACACTTTGTTTTAATATAATGATTAAAGACAGAGATGTGTGTTTAAACTAATTCAGTCTCACCTCGCATGCCATAGTAGGAAAACCTTTCACAGAACTCATTAACAACTATGAAGAAAATGCTGAGGGGGTAACCACACATGACGGGACCCTGATGGACAAGACAATACAGTTTTATTCAGTATGACAGCAATGTTCCTGTTTTAATATATGGCATCAATTAAATTGCACTTGAATTATTGATTTATGACACATATTGCATAACATGGAATAAAAGACTAAATCTTTTACCTTGCCTCTTTTTTCCTTCTTGAGCTCTTCTTTTTCTTTGTCCATTTGAAAAGTAAAAACCAGTTAGCTGTATAATTACTTTATTTATAGACTTTAAATCTGAGTCTAATGGACTTAGAAAAGTGCTACATAAAAACATGACCATTTACAACCTCAGCTTTTTTTCTTACAGTATTTAAAGTGCTTTACAAATCTTATAATGAATTATGCCAAATTTAAACAAAGTGCATAATGGTGCAACATTTCTGACAGTTTTTCTCTCTTCAATACAAGGCATTTTTTCATCACGAATGCTAAACTGTGAATCTAAACATGAGGATATTTGGAATACTTGATCATATACAAATCTTTTTTTAAACTCACCCGTCATGATGGCGGTTGTTCCTCTGGACTGTTCCAGACCCTCAGCTGCTCTCAAAGGTAACAGTTGCTTATTAGCTCTTGATCTGAACCCACTGCTGACTATGCATCTTTTTATGATGGGAGGGAACAGAAGATATGGACTGATACCTAACATACAACATCATAAAGACACTTTCCAATATCTCAATAAATTAAAATGAAAGACAAGTTAAAGTTAATTTACAATTTGCATATTTTATTTAAACAATAAAGCCATTGGAAACATTTCTGTTTACAGCAGAATGTTGACAACTGTGATAAATAAAACGTTTTAAAAAACACATTATGCCCAAAATATAAAACACATATAAACAATTAAATTAACACTAAAATGGTAAAAGCTTCATAGTACTTCCGTAGTTGGTGTACTTTGGATTCACACCTCTTTGCTTTGGCGTGAAGGTGAACTTTTTTCTTTACAGTGTATGGGCCCCAGCACATTTTAGCAAATATTGCACACAGTCCTTTGTATATACATAAATAAACATTATACTTCTGGTATGCAATGGCTTTTAACATAGACTGTATTCTACAACTCTCTCTGTCCTAAGACTCAATGTGATAAAAAACTAAAAGGGCAACAATGTGGTAAAAAAAAAAAAAAAACTATAGAGATTGTGAACAGAGAGCAAATAATTGTCAATACATTGGTTTAAAAAGTATACTGTACATATTCAACAAAAATGTCCCAAAAAAAATCCACAAATGTGATGTGACGACATGCATAGCTGAATGAGCGTCGGCAAAGGAGGAGTCTGCAGACACAATGTCAAGGCTAAGTTCATCCACTCTTCAAATCTGACCCCGAGCTCCGATTCCTGTTTTGCACTCTCACTTACGGCCATGTGCTTCTCTCTGCACCACAGTTAGCAGAGTCTTTGGTTTTCTAGGACTCCCATGATTGGCGTATCCCTGTTTTTGACTAGTATAGCCGGCCCAGTGGTGCTGCGGTTCACACCACAGAGGAGGAGCTGGGGATGCCCTGGATGGAGGCGCTGGTCGGGGTTCCACTGATGGCGTTAAAGATTTGCAGTGAATCTGGCAGGACGCTCTTCATGCCATCTTCCACTGGACTGATCTGTGGAAAGAAAGACAAATTTAAAACAACTGAAGACGTTCAGTGTGATATTAAACAAAGCTTTAAAATGTCTTGTATTCAAGTATAAATATAAGTTAGCCAATCTGATTGTTGAGTGCACAGTGAGCAGAGGTTAAGACTCCCGTTTCTCAGGAAAGAGATTTTGTTCGATTTGAATCTTCAGGACCAACAATCGTCTTTCAGCAAAGATAGTGTTACCCTGCACCACAATGCGGCCCACATTATTGAAATAGAACCACAGAAACATGGAATAAAAAACCCAACAAATTGTTTCATTGCACTATAGTCAAACAAGGAACCCTAAAACATATACTGTATCATATATGTTTACTCATGAGCGCACACACAGCAGAAGTATGTACATTCATGCTCGGATACGCACATGCAAAAACCCCAAAACAGCGTAGATGTGAAAAGCAATAAGAGGAGCTTTTCAAGATCCAAAATGTGGACGTTCGCCGGCCATGCGTGAATTTTTATTGACTGTAAATATTTAGATTAGACTGAAATATGACATTAAAATGAATAAATAATCCACATGTTTTTATCTGGCTGGACAAACACCAAAACCATGTATTGTCACTGCAAACATGTCCAACTTTACCATCCAATCTGCTCATGTCAGCACAGGGAAGAAAAAAACAAGTTATCACATGACAAAGAGCGTACTTCCTGTCACGTGCCGTTCTTTCTGTAGATCATATTACAGACATGTTTAATCCCAACAAAGCACCTACTTGCTCATGCATGATGATTGACAGTTCTCGTGCCAAGTCCCTGTAGTTGGCCTTCATCTCGTCGTGGTACTCGTGCTGGTCCTCTTTGATTAATCGCTCATTAATGCCCAAACCCTGACCGCACGCCTCCACAAAATGCCTGCACAAACCAACTATGTCAACACACAGGAAATAGCAAAAATAACCCAGGAAGCGTCATGTGAACTCACCTGAAGACCTCTTTGAGCTGCTTAACCTTGTTATCTGGATATTTCTTGGCGCACGAATCATCTAGAAAAGCTCGAGCATATGCAAGTGGCCCTGCATTTACCTAAAGACAAAAAATATATATCATCAATTCTATAGTATTATTCCCAAAGTATTTTAGGCTGTGATTTATGCACCTGGACGCTAATGCTGCCCTGGAGCTTGAGCTGTAAGCGGATCATGTCCACTTCGCTGGAGGAGCAGAGCTGCTTTATCTCGGCCACTTTCTTACTCATCTCATCTATGGCCACTTCAATAGGGCTCAAGTCTGTGTGGTGCTGGTACATGATGGCAATACGCTTCTTCACATATGGGAAGCAATGTGTGGCTGAGGGAAGCAGAGAATTAGTTGAGGACTTTTGTTATAAAGGTAGTGTGGCATTAAGTGTAAAATGGCAACCGGTCCATAAAGATAAGAGGTTTGACCTTTTGGAACTTGACAATCATAAAAGGATAAAAAAAAATATGATTAGAAGAGAACCTTGACAAATAGCTGATACGTTCAGATTCTTATCAAGGTTAGTATTGGGCTGATTTTGTTGACAAAGCTGGAAAATCACATCACTTTTACTCTTAAAAGGAGCAATATAACATTTCTGGCTGTGAGTAGGACATCTTCTTGTATCTTTGCCTTTAATGTTCCACAGTAAGGCATCAAATGTATATATCGGGGTGGAGAGGCATTCTCGCACAGTCAGAATGCATGGTTTTCAACTATTTTTAGAGCAATAAAAACACCTGTAACTGAATAAATGCAAGGTAGATCAGTTTAATGCCATACTGTGGAACATTTCAATATTTTCCTCACTATTAAACAGATATTTAATACTTACAACTGTCCTCATATTGTTCTTTTGTCTTACACTGCAGTCACTTACTGGTCAGAATAGTCCTGCGTTTGCACTGCTCCTCCACACCACCCTGCCTTTTGCCTGAGATGGTGAAAGGCATCTCGAACACAAATCTGCGGATGTTGTGACTCTTTTCAAAGTCTGTCTTCCTGTCGGCCGCCTCCTTCTCATCCAGGTATGGCGTTACATGTGTCACCTGGATGTATGCGTACTTGGAGTCCAGGTCTTTAGGGTTAATCTACAAAAACACATTGCTATCACTGATATGGTTGAAGGGTTACATCTTTAGTTTTAGGATGAACTCTTACCCTGCCTGAATCCTGAATCATCTTCACATTCTCTTGTCCAAATTTGTCAGAGTACAACTTGAGCAGCCTTTGAGATATTTCAGAGAGTGGAGTGAATTTGGGCTCTTTGTAGATGTATTCCTTGCCATCTTCATCCTCAAAAAAGCCCTTGGAAAAAGAATAAAAAAGTACAATGAATGGTGCAATGGTCAAATAATGATGCACATGGTCAGCACACAAATGTATGCAACTACAGGCTATGCAAGTCTCACTATTATCTTTGCAAAAATACAGCACATTCTGCAGCCCACTGCCGAAATACATATGAGCCTGAAGTTTCGGTTTGAAAATGAATGTTAAATTCAAATTAGGGGGCATTTAGCTACTGACAGGCGCATCATGTATTAGCATTTAAGGCTCTATTACAACTATAAACTACAGATTTAAAAGGGCTATTTTAGGTATTATTTTATCAGTTAGACAACAATGACCCAATACATCACTGCAGATTAACTGCAACAGCACTGATTTACCTCAACATCTGAATCTGTAAACTGGTAATGCTAAAAGAATGGAAAAATAAATGCAATGTTATTCCTTCCTTACAAATACAAATAAACACAATTCTAAGTATGCTACAATGGCTAGTAGCGCTTTAGAATGTCAAGATAATTGGGAGTAAAACACAGCACACAGGGAGAAAGCCAAATGTTATGCAATTAACAAATAAACTGATAGCGTTTTCCTACATTTTAATAAGGCAGAAAAGTAAACAAGCCAGCAATATTTTGTGTCAGGCAAGCGCCATGCGATAGAAAATGTATTATTGCTTACAAAAAAAGTACAGAATTTCAAATAGTGGCTGGAAGTGCAGTAAAATCAGCAGCAGAAGCACAAACAAAAACCAGCAAGGACTACTGCACGACTTACCGCAGCCTTTAAAGAAGGAAAAAAGTAAATAGGGATGATGAATTATTAACTGCCACAGCCTGTGATTATTTTATTTTTTTTATCTTAGATGTAGTCAATGGTGTGTTGGAGGAGAAGTTTACATAAAAAGTCAAACATTGTTGATATGTACCTGACCAAAAAAGGCCACTCTGAAGTACGTTCCCAGTAGTCTCTTCCCAGTGTGCATGACCTCTGTCACTTTACTGTAGGCTCGATGCAGTGTGTCGTACAGATGGGCCAGTTTCTGACCAATAACAAATAATCGGGAATGATTAGGAACATAACATTGGAATAAGATGGAATAAGAGTTCTACCTCAAAGTCCCTGCGCTTCTCATAAATAGGGATGATGAGTTTGTAAATGTCAGAAATGAGCTCGTATCGTTCCGCTTTCCACAGTCCATCAGCACACTCTTCCAACAGCTCCATCAGAACATCCTGAAGGGGGGGCAGCAGTGAGTCAAAATGTTTTAGTGTTATTTGGAAATTTGCTCGCTTTTCTCTCACTTTTACTTCTTCTGTTGGCTCGCTCTTATTGAAAGGCAACAACTAAATGAATACGAATAAAATAAAATAAACACCTCATTGAAGTGGACATCCTGCATCCCAACATCTTCCATCATGGCCGCTTCTTCGTCAATATTTGGAGTCACAACCCGGAAAGCTGAACAACCCTGTTTGAACATGCCTGCAGGGGAAGATCAAGCATTTATTTATTTAACTGCCTCCCAGTCAAAGTCAAACACACCTACAGTATACAAATATAAGAAATACAATACCTTTTCTTTCCAGGTATTCTGCTACAAGTGCTGTGACATGCACATAGCACATGGCTGCCTGTAAGTAAACATAATTGCCGTGATTAATGTTTCTGAAGGCCATAATATTTCCTTGAAGCGATGGCACTTACCTCCGACAGGTCCCCGTTCTTCACATGGATGCGAGCCATGCTGTCCAACCAGGTCTTGCGTAGCTCCGGAGTACTGGCATAAGACTTGGCCAGACTGTACTGCAGGTCCACAAGCATCTCTGGGTCCCTCTCGTGTTCCTTCATCTGCGCTGTGGCCATCAAAACAGTCCTGATACGTTTGGTCAAGTCCTTAACGTCTGAAGGGAAAGCTGTGTTCTGTTGAGGACGATAGAAAGGATATGAGTATAAAAAAGTAATTACTTAAACAATAGAAAAAACATGTGATTCTGACCTTAATAGTTTTGTCACTGTTGGCACAATTATTGATAATAGACAAAGACTGTTGAAATCGGGTGCTTCCTATTCCAATGACTTCTGCAATCAACTGACTGACAGCAATCACCACCTGTAAAAACAAATGTTAAATGTTAAAATGTGTTGTTATCACTATTATTTAGCTCAATAAAAAAGGTCAAACCTGCAAGTGTGTTCGAACAAAAGACTTGCGACCGGTGTAGTCAAAGTTGCTCTTCATGAGGAAGTACAGCAGATGAGCTGCGTCACTGCGTATGGAGCTCAACTTGGAGTTACAACACTTCAGGATTTCATAGCAGAATGCTGCACACATGTCAGCGCGGCCTTCAAAAAATGTGCAGGGAAACTACAAGAGAAATGGATGTGTTAGGCATTTATCTGAAAGATCGGATTGGTACACACAAACTAGCCTCTTTCTGCATACCTTATAGATAAAGGTGCGCAGTGAGGTAAAGACCTGCTTCAGTGCTGTTTCTGATTGGTTTATCCTCAAAAAACAAAGATGGACTTCAAAAACCTTCTTCATGAGAGGACTGTGGCCATGGTCTGAGCACAGCTGTGTCTGTGGACAGAATATTAAGGTCATAACATGGTCAAAAAATCATTAAAATGCTAATGATGTAAGTAGTGCTACCTTGAATCCCATGATGAAGACACTAAGTGTGTCCAGGACAGTTAGGCAGACCTCAGTGGCAATGTTGGCCTCCAGGAGCGACTGGTTTAATACATCTGCATCTGAGTGACTATACGCTGCAGGGCAGAGAAACAAAACAAAAACTATTTTACAACCAAAGCAACATACTGCATAAAGATATACACGCACACAACACAGCCAGATATGTGACACATACATAAGTTTATTACAAACATTTAATTGATGGACCTGTTGTAGCACAATTTGTTTGTGGACAGTGCAAGACTAAAGTAATTCATGCATTTTCCCCCTAAAAGTTTTACAATGGATGTTTCTGTTTGGAAAGAATCAACTCCTAGTTCATGTACATCTTTTAACAAAAAAAGAAATCAAAGATAAGTTATTACACAATATTAATCAGTAGACAACATAACTACAGCCTTCAAAATTTCTAAACGTAAAATGAAAACAGATAAGGTACCCATGTCACTAAGAAGCATAAGCAGCCTGAAGAGTTTATCCTGACAAAAGTGGTTACAAACAGTTCTCCTCTGGTTGAACGAGAACATTTGGACTCTTTAAAAACATATATATTTTTTTTGTTTATTTATAAACACAAAACAGTAACAATAATGCGGACAAAAAGAACAAAAACAGCAAAAGACAGACAGCAATACAGACAAGTAGAGGGACAACAGTCTAGAAAATTCAGAGCGGGTGATTGTGTGTGTGTGTGAGTGTGTGTGTGTGTGTCTGCGTAGTGCGCGTGTGTTTGTGCATGTACGCGTGTGTGTGTGTGTGGATGTACGTGTGTTTTATGTTTATTTGTGCATATGTGAAACAGAGTAAAAATGTGTTACATTATCATTACCATCATCACATATATTGTCGTACATGTAGATATGTCATCTTTTTAAAATAGCAATCATTACATACCACTACCCATTGTCATTGCATCTTATATAATATATATAGATATAATATATATATATATATATATATATATATATATACAACAACAACACATACACACGTGTCTGATAATCTCCCCCTCATCATTTCTGCCCCAACAACAAAAATACATGTATCTGTTAATAACATATTTTTGTGGCAGAGTGGTGGTTGTGTGGTTGTGTAGGAGTTCGTTCACCGACAAATACATAAAGTTGGTAGACGACTGAAATGTGTGAAGAGTGGAAGATAGAGGAAGGAAAGAAAGGAATCAGAGTCGTAATAGGTCCGAGAGCGTGTGGTGGGGGAGATCGGTTTCAGATGAGTGATTATAGGGGAGAGATGTATGTTCCATTGCAACGAAGTCGGTGAAAAGATTTTTCCAGTGGTTAATGTGTATGCTATTGCGAGGGTTAGAGCTGTGAGGAGTGTTTTGAAGTCTAAGTTTTTTTTCAGTAATTATTGTGCAGGCAGAGAGAGGGGGATAATGGGATGTGGCAGCCCACTATAGTGGATAGTGACTGTGTGACCTCTTCCCAAAAGTGTTTGACTGCAGTGCAGTGCCAGGTTGCATGGCTATATGTGTCGAGTGCAATGTGTGCAAATCTCTGATGTGAAACCCATTTTAGCTCATCTGTTACCCGTGTAATGTGTTCTGTGAAGTGTTTTGTATTGTTTAATTGTAAGTTGGCATTTTTGGAATAAGATAAATATTTTTACAGATTTGGGTCCAGAAGTTGGCCTCAGGAGTTATTGAAAGGTCATTTTCCCATTTAATTGTTGGTATGAGATGGCTTTGAAATTATTTTGTATATTTTAGAGAGAAGTTTATTTGGAGAAGAGATATTAATCAAGTCTGATATTGCAGGCGGGAGTTCTAAATTTGTGGGTCTGACACATCTTTTCCATAACTGACGATTTGATTTGTAGGTATTTAAAAAAAATATTGCTCCTGATGCCAAACACCTGGACCAAGTGTGGAAATGTTGTTAATATGTTGTTTTTAAAAATATGTTTAATATGGGTGAACATTTGGACTCTTGAATGGCGCACTTACTGTGGTTAAATGTGTATGAGTTATCCAGGCTGCTGAGCTGCTGTAGGCGGGCATGCATCATTCCGGCCCTGTTACGGGACACAGGCAAAGTCTGAGACTTCCGCTCATGACCCACAGGTCCTGCCCCATCCTGGTTCCTGATGAGGCAACAACACAATGTCACATGAATAATAATCAGCCTTCAACATGGCCACCATTAGTACGAGCATTAGAGCATCAACGAGAGAGTTCTGGCAGCTCTGATGAGGAACAGATTTGAATAGGGAAATGTTCAGTTTTGGTGCAGAATGTCAAGCAAATTTAAAAAAGTGCCCAGGCATCACAGCAATAGTTGATATCCAGGCCATGCATGTTGGTAAAACAGGCAGAAGCTAAACAAGATACACATGCACAAGCACTTTTAGAATGTGAGTTGCATCTTCGTTCTTACCCAGGCAGGAGAGGGCAGGAGCCAGGCTTATTTCATTATGTTAAACTTGTCAGCATTCAAGTGAACAGAAGTAGAAACAGTAGTGGGAGGTTAGAGAAATACCAAAAGCCCTCGGAAACTCTAGGCCAAGCTCCTCAAAGATTTCCCTTAATGCAGTATGTATTTGCATAAAGGCACTTTAATCACTTTAAGAATCAAGAATCTTATCAGTGCGCGGCCACTGGTTAATGGCATCTTCTTAAAAATGTAGTGTAGCTCCACCTAGTGGCAAATTAATTTCCAACCTCTGGTTAACCAGTCAGCTATGATTGAAAAAATATTAATTTCAAATTAAATTAAAAATTACTTTAATAATCTTGAAATACTTGTTTTTCCTTTTGTTTGTTGTGCTTTGAATGTGGTTATTTTCTCCTCAGCAAAATTTCAAACACACACATGTTCTTTGTACAGAAACCCCAACAAAAGAATTTTAAATAAATAATAATGGACAATATTATATTCTTTATTAAAAAAAAATGTTGGTCTACATTACCTTGCTATGTATCGCTTCCCCATATATCTGAACTGATGAAGGCATATTCTAAAAGGAAACATAATAAAATGCATTATACAAGACTGCTATAGACATTACTATGTACAGAAGCATTGACTCACTCTAACAAGGTGAAGAAGTCCATAAGTTCAGCAGAAGAAGCTTTGTTCCAGTATGTGAACAGAGCATCTGAAACAGATTGTGGTTTACTTAACAATGAAATCAAAGAAATCGAGGCGTCGAGGTCTCTGCACTGGCTCCCTGTGGCTCCGAGAATAGACTTTAAAGCAGCTCTGCTTGTATACAAGTCTCAATGGCCTTGCACCAATGTACTTCTCAGAGTCCGAGATGGTTCATATGGCACTAACATGTCTAAGGACCTCAGGCACCGGCCTCCTGCTGGTGCCCAGAGTCAGGACTAAACATGGGGAATCTGCATTTCAGTTTTATGCAGCTAAAATCTGGTCTTTATGAAGATGTGAGGCAGGCCACTACTCTAGCAATGTTCAAATCTAAGATAAAAATTATTTTGTTTAGTTGTGCTTGACATTGAAATGATTTTATTTTCACTCTTTACTTTTATGCCTTTATCTGTTTTGTGATTTTAATGATTTGCCTTGTGTACGAATTGCCTTGCTGAAGTAGTGTGATGTGTCTGTGTGCTGTTACCTTCAGACATGCTTTTGAGCACATGCAGGAAGCACATGAGGAGGCTCTTGATCTCTGTCTGGTCCAGTTTGTCCCCTCTCAGGAGCGTGTTTCCCACAGTGGAAATGGACTGGTTCTGCAAAATTTAGCACATGCCGTTTTCGGTTAGTCATTTACAAAATTATTTTATGTTAACACAAAACACACACAGCTTTTTTGAGAGCATGCATATCAAAGAGGAATAGATAAAGCCAGTGTTGTTTAGTTTGGACACAAAAGAACAGAAGAACAAAGCCTGAGATAATTTGGACGTGAAAGGGCTTAGAGTTCACCCACACGCCACACAGACTTTCACACTCCCCAGTGGGACACAGAGAGAGGCTTGTACTTGAAGTGCAATGTTGGGCTGTGGTTCAGGCTCACATGAACCAGAGAGCAGGGAGAAGTCCATAGTGACACGCTTTTTGCATTTGGAGAACATGGACTCAAGCGGCCCTGCAATGTTTGGGCCGGTGACAGAGTGTCTCCGTATAAAGGTCTCCGTCTGACAGCCGTGCGGTTAACAACGACACACAAATAATAGACTTTATATTGGTCTGTTTGCATTTATGTGTCTGTTCTAAAAATAAAAATAAATAAACAGTAAAAAGAGAAATGAATGTTCCATGTGATATACCTTGTCTAGGGAGTTGCTCTTGTCATTGCCCCTCTCTGGCAGACTGTTCCCAGAGTCAGTGCTGATGAGGGAGCCCCGGGAGTCTGCATTTCGCACCAGGTTAATGTTGGGAGTGGACGAGGTGTGAGGTGAGGCTATCATGAGAACAGTTTAATAATTCATTTCATAATTCAATTGAAAACCCATTTCTTTCTTATAGCTCACCAGAGATAGCTCCAAAAACATCTTTGTGCAAGCTGGTGTCCAAAAATGTGCTGGATCTGGGAGGGGTCATCAGAGTAGTGGTGTAGAGAGGCTCTTCTTTCCCATTCTAAAACAATTACAAACATGAAATATAACGAATATAGTAATCTGAGGAGTGGTTACGATCGTTATGCATTATCTGACACTGGTTATAATTACATGCTGCATCTACATCGGCTGTAAATAATCGGCTTTATTTCTGATTGTTGTCATTTGTGGAGGTGCAGGAGTAAATGTAGGAAATTAATCAAAAAAAGAAAGTAAACACACAACAAAAATCTGATCTAATTATTGGTTTATCTGATTATTCTAGTTATGTGATTTTTACTGGCCATGTAAATGTACCCAAAGACAAAAGTTTTCCCTTAAACCAGTAGATGGCGCCCTTACATTGTTGGAATGGTTGACTGGCAAGGGGGTAACCTCTTTGACATTAAGCCTGTTGACGCTCTCCTGAAGCAGGCCAAACAGGGGGAGGTACAGAGTGGCCAGTCTGGCTTGTTGACTCTGAAACACAAAATCATCTCTTAACCAAGACCTAAAATATTACATCGTGACAATGAGGCCTCAGTATATACCTTAGAGGTGTAGCGGTCATCAAATGTGTGCTTGATCATCAGGTTCTTCAGCACATGGATAGATATCTGACGAATTTCCCTGAACTCCTGCAGTGCGGCGCAGACCTCCCTGAGGAGCAGTCCAACCAGGAAGTGATTTTTACAGAAGTCGTCTGTCAGTGAGTAATCCAGCTGGAAATCTGCCGGGAACAGCAAGGCAATGAGGAGATTAGGAGTGGTGGGCGAGGAATCTCAGAACAAATATTACAAACTCAAACTGCAAGATACAAACAAAACAGATACACTCCATAATCACTTGTCAGACTGGTTTTCAATTTTAAACATACAAAAGGACAGATGTTGACTTTGTAGGTGGCGTCAGAGAGCAGTTGGTCCACATCAGCTTTGATTATTGTGGACAAATAGGATTAGAGCTAGTGATTGGACAAACAGCTGTCTTCACAACTAACATGAAAACCAAGTTAAGCAATCACACGCAATATTATACAGTACATTATAGAAAATAAAGGTCAGTCTGAACCTGGAACGCATGGTCGGAAGTGTCCCAAATCAATCAAAGTTTACCAAATGCACTTTAATCTTTCATTGGGTGGATTGTCATTAGAAAGAGCAAGCAACAAAAGGATTATATCGGATTCCTCTTTGATTAAACATAGAATTTATTTTGATTAGATTTACGTCTGCAGCATTTTTCAGTAACACACAGGCATTCACCTACCTGCTGCACTATCAGACTCCACTGTTTCGCACTGAGATAATACAGCTAATACAGAAACACAGAAGGGCCGTGCATTCAAACACCAACAAAACTGTCGTCATGTCATTTAAGCAAGTAAAAGTAATAGTTGTGGCGTCTTACCTTGAAATCTCAGAATCCTTCCCTTTCCAAATGGCATAGGTAGGTTCAGTGGCACATAGTGTTCGTGGTTGCACACAACACGTAGAAACTCAAATTTGAACTCGAACAATGTCTGCGAATTCGAAAGTAATTTAGTGATACAATTTACAACAAAATACAATAAAGTTATTATCTATTTGAGCTTTACCTTAGGGTCTCCAGGCACAAAACAGTTCATGTAGTTGTTGATTTGCTTGAAGGTAAAGCCTCTGTCCATTAGGTTAAAGCATCTCTGTATGAAAAGGGATTGTGTTAATGGTTATAGATTAAACTCCAAAACAATATTTTTGTGTGAATTCTAACCTTGATGAAGACTGCAAGGCTGTGGTTGGCGTTTCGGGCTGCATCCAGATTGTCTTTGTATTTCTGAGTGATATGTGGCATCATCATATTGACCAGAGTCTCTACCGTGTGATGGAAAGGTGCAGAAAAACGCTGGTTTCTAGAAAGCTGAAATACAAAATTGCTAGATTAGAGCTAATGGTCAAAACGTTTTGTCTTGTTTGTTCAGTGCCCTGTTGAGCAGCAGAAATGGGTTACACATACCTTCACCTTACAGCTCTCAATCAAATACTGAGCCATGGACTTAACCAGTGCTTCAAAGAAATACCAGGAGTACTACAGGACAAAACAGAACTGAATCAGTAACAAAACACATCTTAAGTGATCAAGATCATTAGAGTTAGCACAAAGACTTCACCTTAAGCAGTTTGTTACTTGTGAGGAAGTCAGTGGAGGGCTTCAAGATGGCCGTCATGGCTTTGGCCAGTTCCTCGTGAATTGTTCTGCTGTTGGCTGATGTGTAAGGTTCAGTTCGGAATACATACTGGAGGGCAGATAACATTTTTATTTTACTATTATACATGCAATAAAGTATGGTTGGAGTTGTAAAGAGATTGTACCTTCACGTATGATCTCAAATAATGCTCCAAGCCTTCTTCATGGCACTGAGCAACAATGTGAATCATGACTCTAAGGCGAAAGACAAACTTATAAACTACAGATAAATAACAAATACACAATGATATGAATGTGGATATTTGCCTGGTCACATTGACAGCCACATCTTCCTGGGTGGCAGTGGTTAGCACCCGGAACAGCTGATTTAAGATGGTGGGCAGGAACTTGATCATTACAGGAGCCTCCATGGCATGTAGACTCTGATATCACAAGATAAAGGGGGACATTAATAAAGGAATCATTTAATTAGCCTGGTAATAATGGGGATTACACTCCTTAAAGGCAGACAAAGAGCTTTGTGGACTCTGACGCATGTGGAAACTAATCTAATAACAACACGGGCCTTATGCTTGAGTGGCTGGGACAGGGCAGACCCCACTGCACTCCTGACCTGCAGTTTGACCATCGGGACATTGTGCACAAGGATAGAGTCTCAACTTTAACTTTGATACATTAGTTGTTCCTCATCTGGTTCTATTTAGGTTGAACTGCCAAGAGAGCTTTTGATCAAATGTCAGAAAACGTTATGTTATTGGCAAGATGTGTCAATCTCCATAGCGATACAATAGTAAAAAACAATAAAGGGTAAACAAAAGCTGTAGAACAACGGGATAAATTGCTAGGTCACTCCTGGTAAATGCATTTAACACACCATGATATTGACAGATTAAAGTATAGTGTAGTATTTAGCATCCTAAAATCTCCATTGGTTTAACATTAGGCTAATTGAAAATTCTCGGATGCGTGACGACACAATCCCGAACTCTATAGAGGGTGGTAAATAAAGTAGTTGAGATGCAGCATGAAATGATTATTTTCGTGTACCTTTAGATATTTGACTAATTGTCCTCCTGACAATGGAGAAGCAGATTTGTGGTTCTGACAGTGATGAAAGAAATTGTGCAAATGTTGATCCTGCAAAAAGACATATCAGTCCAGTTAATAAATGCCATGTCAAATTTTATATAAATCCATTGTTTTTACCAACCTGAGTGTAGACCGTGGATACCAAGTGAGACGAGATCCTGAACAATGATTTGCCTCCATCCACCCATTTGACCTCTGAGTTCGAGTGCTATAAAACATAATACATTTTAGAAAACTACAGACCTTTACTACTTTGATAAGATGGTTATACCTTGGCACCCTCCTGACAGCTGAGGTATCCTGGAGGCAGGTTTGCAGCTACTGGGATGTGATTGTCGTTCATGATCACACGGCCATCCTTCAACAACGGGAGCCAGGCGTAACCCACTGAACGAGAAATGAGGCGAGTACACAAGGAGCAGCAGCCACGGACGTCGTCATTAGACTTTCATTTGCAAATGCATTACCTTGAGTTTCCACAAGTTCCCTCTTTTTGGTGCTGGCCTTGCTGTTGCTCTCACAGCTGATGTGATAAAAGGTGAAGAGCAAGTGGTGCTTCTCGTGCAGCTGAGTTGGAAGCTCAATTTTAAACTGAGACATAGAAGACATACAAACGTTAGTAAATAGTCCTGAAATTCATTAGACCTGAGACATACTGTATCTTCTCTTTCTCTGCGAATTTACTGTACCTCGTCATAAAACTCTGGGTTTTGCTGGTGATGTAATACCGCAGCGAAGGCATTTTTGGTGAACAGAGGTCCTCCAGGGCGGCCATAAATACACTGTGCAAAATAAGTAATATGAGGTTTAATTGAACCCCCAGTTAAAATCTTGAAAGGTTTTTGTTTACCTTTAGCGACGCAGCATCCTCCTCATCGGAATCTCTGAACTCGATGCAAACCGCTATATTTCTTGCCTGTAAAACAATGAATACAATCGTTTCCGTCGTTGGGAGCAGCGCGTGGAAATGATGCCGTGTTAGTAATTAGTAATACCTTTGCAAATGACTTCTGCCCGTCATACTTCAGGTACTTTGGGTAGACGTAGAGGTGATTGCTGTAGGTGGTAAAAGGCTGGGAACATTTGGCTAAACAGGGAACAAACTCCTCCACTTCAAAGAAAATGGTGGCCTTCTCGCTGACATCAAACTGCTTCACAGGAATGTAGGACGAGGTGACACAATCTAAAAACAGGAACAGGAGTCAGTCTAAATACACAGCCCACTGACAAGCCTGTCTGGGCTAAGCTGCAAAGATTTATAGAGCTTACTTGTCAAGTCAGGGGCTACACTGTCGATAGTAACATCAAGATTTCCTAGGATTACAGAGAGCTTGGCCATCTTCTCCGGCCTTAGGAATGGAGACCAAAATATCAGTTTAGTTCATTGTAGAAAGAGTAGATTATAAAAACCGTCGTTAAATTGAGTTTCCTCCTTTTGATTTAAAAATATTCACATGAGGATATTACACACTTTCTGAAGTCAGCCAGCAGTTTGAGCATGTCTTCGTTGGACAGCTTGTTTCCGTCTTGTCTGTACAGTGCTGAGAAGCGAGCTCCTTTATCAAGTGTTCCTGAAGCATCTTTAAACAGAGGCCTGGGAGAGAGGAAAGAAAGCTTTGTAATACTGTAATAGTTTGAAAAGTCCAGAAAGATTGAATAAACGTATACGTAGATCATAATTATATACACTATGATTTAAAGAGTTACATCATTGTGAATGATTCAGCAACTACTCAGGAATAAAGATGTATTTAACGTGCTTTGAGGCAACTATTGCTGTTATATTTGATCATGTACTACATTGTGCAATTTAGATTCAAACTGCTCGGTAAAAACTAAAAACATTGATCTGGACATCTGAACACTGATCACTGGTGTTTGAATGTGTGAATTAACAAATGATGTAGCAATACATTTTTAATCCTATGTAATAATTTGAATTTTTTTACACTTAGAGGAGAATTCACGTTGAGGTGTATTATATCAAAGTATTCGGAAATATGACTCTGATTTGGACCATGAAACAAAAATATGTTATAAAATACACTTTGATTCAGGTAATCAGTATTCGGTAACTAACTACATTTTCAAAGTTATTTCTTCACAAACCTATTACGCGCTTACATGCTAATTGCTCAATGCTCACAAAAACAAAGAAATAAAAGCAAAACATGAAAACATACCTTGCTGCCCAGGCAAAAGGCATCCTGTATTGTCCTAATCTGCCACATGCAAGCTTGGCATTTTTCAAAACCTTCTGTGCCACCTGGTGGGAGAGCGGAGATGTGCTTTTATTGCTTGTATTCACAACTTTGTCCTTCAACAATGCTAATGTTTTACATCGACAGAGTGAACAGACACACTCACAGCTCTGAACAATGTGAACTCGCACAAAAGGCATTCTACATCTTCTCCACATGATTGAATTACTGCCACTGTGCTCATAAAGGCCCAAAAAGATATTTTCTCAGCCAAAGTCAATGCTTGTTTTGAGTGCGCGAGTGGTCAGCACAGAGCGATTATCAGTGTATAATGTGGAGTTATGCTGGAATCTGCTGAGACGGGTTATGAAAAGATTTGAGTCTGTCTGTACCTTTGTGGAGTCGGAATTTTTCATGTAGGGCTCTGCGCAGTGGTTGATTCCCCCTTGAAGAACCTTCTCTATTCTTGCCACTAAGAAGATGTCTGGATGAGGGCATGTTACTGAAAAGACTCCCTGAGAAGAAACAACACCACATTTAGATATGCATCTGAAAGCTGAAATAACATAATTTTGGTTGCAAAATACATTTGCTGCTCACCTGTCTGGGATACTGCATGACTGTCTCTGGCACTCCATGGACAAGCCGGACCTCAGTGTGGATGTCTCCTCCACCGTTGATATACTGACTGGTGTTACTGGGCAGCATCCCTCGCACAGACGGGTGATTCAAGTCGACGTGGAAGTCGGAAGAGATCTTTCGGCCATTTTGGATGTCAAACAGGGAAAGGGTGATGTAGAAAGGCTCCACCTGACACATAAATAAAAAACATAAATAAATAGTAAACATAGAAATAGTGTAGGATTTATGATTTTATGATTCAGCTGCTGGTGGAGATAACAAAATTGCTTTTAGGAACCTTCACTGATATGGGACTATATTATACAGGCCTTCATAACTGGCACCTATTGTACAATACATGATAGAAATTTTTGTTGTCGTTAACTTTGTGGTTATTGCCAGTGGCACAAAGCGGTTTCGATATTATTTTTTATTGTGATATTTTTCTGTAGCAAATATATTCTACTGCAACATTTGTTATCGTGACAGGCCCTCCTATGAAGATTATACAACTGAATACACTGATTCACACAAATTATGCAGTTTTACAAATAGCCTCATTACTGTTTTTATTATTTATTTATGTATTACTGCCTATATGAAATAACTAGAACATTTCAAGTAGGTGCCATATTGGTGGCCCTAGAAAATTCTTTGAGGCTAATTTGTCATGTCATACTGAACAATGAATGAAAATATAAGGAAATGAATTGAAAAAAATCTACGTGTATCAGTTGTCCAAGTGTATTGTTTGTAAAATGATAATAGTTAAAGGCAATAGTGACAATAGTTAAAGGCTCATGTTGGCTGCTCCTGCACGTTTCACCTCAGTAGCTCTGTGTTTTGTTAACGTCTGGGTGCCATGTTATTGTTTCTGTGGAAACTGTTAAACCCTTTCATTTGGGAGGACAGCAGGATATCAACATCCATTGTACAGACTCTAATGCTAAACATGCACTGTGGTCGCCATGACAGCACATCCCATCACATCTCATCACTTCCTCGCTCACCAGTCCATCCGGCCACTATGAATAACCAGCAATTCTGTCTTAATCAAGCGGCTCATGTTTCTGTTACTTGAGACTTATCGAGTGTCTCACATTGGTCGTGGGTCCTTCCTCGTTTTCAGCCACACAGCTTTGCAGATTAAAGGAGAGGTCATTGCAGTTCACCAGGAGGCGCTTGCCAAACTTCTCCTCAAACTGCTTCACATCGGGCTCAATTCCTGAGAAATCGAGTTTCTGCAAGTAAACAAGGACGAGTTACATACAGAGTAAAAGTAACTAGTAAGTAATAATACGTTTCATTTGACCAATAGAAAACTTTTACTTTTCTGCCTCAGCCTGATGCACATGCGGACGTCATGAGCGCTCCATCATACCTGTGTGTCTGGATCCAGTGTGAAAAGCTTCATCCGGGTCTCGTTCCGCAGCCTAGTCTCAATATCTCTGGAGCTCTGCAGAAGAAGAAAAATGTTCCCTTCAATCAAAGTTGAAGGTAAAGACATAATTTCCCTCCTCTGAATTTATCATTAGAACGCATAAAGTGATGTTATGCAGACACGCGGGGGCTTGAGTCAGGGGATAGTGGCACACAGAATCCTCCCTCATTTACATTTAGATTTACCATTGAGTAAACGACCTGCCTTGTAATGTGGGACAATATATTTAGGCATTTCAAGTAAATTAATCATTTTTAGTCTTGAAATGAGGTACCGAATGATGTGCACTTGATATATGGTTTCAGCAGAGTCAATTCAATCACGGTTATCCGGCAATGCATCTGGCATTGTAAATCGAATATATTTTTGATATTGTTTTATTATTTAACTGCAGAATGAGCAGCAGCATAATGCAAAAAGCTGTGAGATGAATTCAAATATACTACGCAGGCCTGGATAAGAAACATCTTCACAAATTAAGTGAAAAGACTTTGAATATCAAAACAAAATAAGACGGTTTTAAAGCAGACCTACCTGAAAGCTGTCCATGCTGCCAGAGGAACTGTCAGACTTGCCAAGATCATCATCTGGAAGCAATACAAACAGATGAAGACATGAACACAAGTTACGGCAGGACATTAGCTAAGTACAGTATATACCTTAATCATCTGGTGACTGTTAAAAGTTGTATAAACTGGTATTTTATGCACGGTAAATATAAGATCCTAAATTGCACTTTGAAGGATTTAGTGAGATAAGTGAACCAGCTCCAGCGCAGTTCACACCGCAGCAGACAGGACGGGCTGGGTGAAAAGCCTGGGTGGTCTGGTAACACTTCATAATAGAAAAATAAGTCAAAACTGAACTAATTAGTGTGAATGAATAAGTGCTCCTTAACAAAAACACTAATCCCAGCAAAGGGCATCAAATTTGCCCATGGTTAACTCACGTTTGAATACACAATATATTAGGACATTTCCCACTTTTAGGTTCAATATATAATGCAGTTGTGTAATATATGACATAATAATATTTTGCTCCATTTAGGGAATTGTGGCCGTGACAATAAAATGACAACAATATTGCCAGGACAGCATATTTTTCATATACTTGATCAAGAATACCCTTCAGAAATAAAACACAACTTAGAAAATTTACAACTAATACCATAATGCAATAGTAAGAGCTAAAAAAATGAAGTTCAGGCCTGATAATAATGCTGTTTTGCACTTTGTCTGACCCCTTGGAGTTTGTATATTTAAGTTTATCTCGCCGGTACTGAATGTTTTGATTTCATGTACGCACATCCAAACCAAAAACAGTTTGGCTTAGTGTTGTCAGAACCTAAACCGTCTGGACACACACCGTCATGGACCTCCCCGTTCCTCTTCTCCTGCATGGCGATCTCAAAGCTACTGTGGAGGATCTTGTTGAGAGTGTTGATCCACTCCTCCATCTCGACCTCACTTTCCGCCGCCAACAGGTACGTGCTCTTATCCTGCATCTTCAGCTCAAAGGCAAATCTCTTGACTTTGGTATTCTGCAGAGAGGAAAAGAGACTCTTGTTATTTTATTTAAAATACACTGAAAGATAAAAGACAAAATACCAAATCTGTGTTTTTGTTTGGTTTCTGATTAAATGATTGGTGAATACTTGCTTTTGAAAGTGGGGAATCTGAGGATAGAAAACCTGAAGGAATTTTTGCTCACCTCCAAAACTAACATGCAAAGAGTGCCAACTTTACAAAGGTGAGTAGTTTACATTCTATGCTGAAAACATTTAATAAAATATCAGCGTTAAGTAAAAGTTGAAGAGGGGCAGGTAACATAAGATTGCGCTTCTTTCTGGTCCTTTTCATTAATTCTTTATGTCACTGTATGTCACTGATAATGTATTTACATGTATTAAAATAAAATAAATAAAATAAATAAAATAAATAAAATAAATAAAATAAATAAAATAAATAAAATAAATAAAATAAATAAAATAAAATAAATAAAATAAATAAAATAAATAAAATAAATAAAATAAATAAAATAAATAAAATAAATAAAATAAATAAAATAAAGAGAGAATTTAAAGCAGTGAATTTTTTTCTAATTCAAATATTATATAACTTTTTGGATATTACCTCAATTTAAAATTGAAACAAAGAGTGATCCATTGACAATAAATACAGTTTTTCAACAGTTTTGACAGTCACAGTAGAAATAATAGTTCACAAGAGATTTTCAAGGGCGAGACTCTTAAACAAGATTTACAAACTCAACTTTTGACACCAAACCAAGAGGAGAGATATCACTGCGCTGATCCAGCTGATTCCAGACTTTCAAACAGGTTGATAAAGCCTGAGCAAGACTTTTAGGGGAATTTGTGAGGCCTCATCATTGCCAACAAAGGGTGGATTGTTTTGTTTCAGTTTTGGCTGGGCTTTGGGCAAAATGTTGATACAGCGAGTGGGAGGGACTGGGAGGGACAGTGCTTTTCTGGCATAAACATTTTCAGTAACTTTAAGGCCTGTCTTGATAATGACTCAAAACACTAGAAAACACAGCGATTTGAGTTGTTATAGGAGCTTTATCATTACTGTAATATTTTGCATATTTTAGAGTTTTATTATGACTCAAAGTATTATTATTTACCATTAGGAGATGGAATCGGTAAGTTGGCATAGATAAATACACTCCTTCAATTGTATTCGATTGTATTACTTTGTCAAGAATATTCCACAGAAGGACATTAAACTTATCTTATCTTCCAATTATTCAGTTACAGGTGTTTTGAGCTTTTGCCCTTGCTTATTTCTATTGCTTAAAAATACCTTGAAAAACATGAATTGTTATTGTGAATGAGGCCCCATTAAATCCATTTTTCTTCCTTTCATTATACACAAATGTCCAAAGAGTTTGTAAAAAACACTGTCTCTAAAGGTAAAGTTATAAAGAGGAGAAAATTGCTTCCATGCGGCTTTGCTGATCATCTACTTATCACGTGACAGAGGTCTTAAACTTTAACTTTGGTGCAGTTCGAGGTTTAGTAATGAGATCATTCTAGACCCTTTGTGGCTGGTTAAGTCATTCCCTATTATACAAAGCAGAAAACACAACTATATATGGTATAAGAGGAAAGTGATCACATAACACAGCATTTGCAATAGTTCTAGTTATAGAGTTGATATAACAGAACATATAGAATGCCCATCTTATTTAGCATGCTTCACACAATATATTGATTTATGAATGCACCCTTAAACTAAATCAACCCCATTTGCAGCAAATTTTAGAGTAAAAACTGAGCAGTAGTGGTGATATGAACTTCTAATCTAGGCGTAAATGCTCTGTTTTTTTTAGGAACATCTCAGCCATTTGAATATGTCAGTAAATTAGACATTTTCCATCCATTGACATGACAGATGTAAGAGTGGTGCACACTAAGTTGTATGGGCTAACAGACACAACACATGCCATTGATTGTGCGGTAAGTGCATGGAAGTGAGACCTCAGCATTCACCTTGTGCCATCAGATCAGCGTCAGCAGTATAAAGCTAGCCCGGGGGAAGAGGCAGCTCCGGTTTCAGGGAAGTATTCAGCAAGAAGCTTTGTGAAATGTTTGGCAGGTGCATTTTTGTGCTGTTTATAAAAATTAACATACGAATTTGCTTGAAAAAGCTGCACAAAATTGGGTCCCCAATGTTATTATGACTTTATGACAATAGAAATCTTTTTACCTGAATAACACCCATACAGGAGTCCAGAAATATGGTTCCTTTGGGCTCTTTGGAGATTTTCTCATCCTTGTAAAAGGTGAGGTTATATGAACCGTCTCCCAGCTGCGTTAGATGGAAATAACGCCGCTTGAAGGACTGAAACAAAGAATGAATACAATTTAAGTGCATCAATGCGGCAGACGTGAAATAATCTAACAAGTACTGGCTCCCTTACCCTCATGGTAACGCTCATGGCGCTGTTCATATTGCCTTTGGAAAGCCAGCCATGTTTGGTGATCCCTCCTTTTTGTGATCCGAGAGAGGCTGTATCCTGAAAAAGCAAAGACCAAACTCAGCATAATTAAGTTAAAAGTAACAAACACAGACAGTAGATAGATGTTTAACTTTGACTACAGTAAAGAGTCTCGCATGCCATAATTGTTTTTAATACTAGCAGCACAAGTATGAATAGTAGACATAGAAGAGAACAACTACTTTCTACCCCAGTAAAGGTGTAAATGTATTTAAACTTAACAATGCACATTATGTAACTTTTCTGGTAGGGGACTGCTTTAACTGGAATGCTCCACAGTTAGGGACGGGATGTTTTGTTTTTTTGCATCATCTCTATAACGATATTCAGATAATATTTCAACTGCATCACTGAACTGTGCCAGTACATGTCACGGCTGAGGTTCAGATACAGCACAAAATGTGGATGAACCCTAAAATGAATCACAAAAGGACAGAAATCGCACGTTATACCCCTGTTTAGGAGATTATACAAGTTTCTGTTCATTCTATTTTGAATCATCTCTATTTGCTGTTGTAATTATAGACGATAAACTTGATAATCTAATTTTGCATATCTCAGAAACAACAATTTGTCGATACATCTCCCACCTCTAAGCATGGCTTTAAATGTTTCAATCAAAACATTAACATCTCCATGGAGACACGTAGGTGGCAGACAAGTGGCACAGTATACTGTTAAGGGTGTCAATGCCTGTAATTTGGTAAAACTATAAAGCTATTAAAATGAGTCACACTTTTTAAAACTATTTGAATTAAACACTGAAACACTGGCAGTATTTCATGAGGCTCTGTCAGACGTTGTTACAGACTTGAATATCATATCTCGTCTGTTTTGAACACACCCTCTGACAGCCTCAGATCGTATGCTTTGCGACGACATGAGCTTAACCCGTTGTAGGTCTGCCTCCCTAAAAACAATTACACTCAAGAACATTCAACAAACTATGAGCTGCGGACCAAATAAATAATTTCAACACATGGATCAAATCTTCTCACACTGCATGAGATCACCACCTTTTGTTGGCGTAGACAATCTATGACTACACACAAAGCTATCTGTAAAAAGAAACAGTTTTTAGACTTATGGGAAGCGAGGGGTGAACTGGATAACAGATTTGTCATTGTCTGTCACATTGCAGTGAGCAGTCAATGGTTTTTCAATAAAACTTTATTCCAATCCAAAATTATGGTCAAACAAAGCAACCGGGGGCTTTAAAAGTGTTGGCACGGATTATAATATCTTCACCAGGCCTTGTGGAAAGCACATGGAAAGCTTGCAGCGCGCCTGTGAACGCTTGTCGGCAATGTCTAGACAAATTTGACCGGTCCCTGAGAGGCAACAGTATCCAGGACAATTTTGTGAGTAAGATGTGCAAGAAATCTCTAAGGTTTTGCCTAATAAGCAAATATTATTCAAATACACAATGATTTATAGTTTGGTTTGGCATTAGTAATGGATAATGGCGTTTACACAATCATTGACGGTCAAGACTAGGGCTGTCAAAAGTATAATCAGATACTAAATCGATAATAAAACTAGTGTTGAAACTAGATACACATTTGATATGAAGTACTAATACAAAAAATATAAAATCAATCACATTAACAAGACAAAGTTTGACCTTTCCTGAACGGTGTTTGAATGATTTTGAGCATCAGTCAGTCAATTGTCTAACCCAGAGCTATTCAAGTTAATTTTCCTGAGGGCCAGATTTTTCGGAGGACCATGGCCTCTGGGCCGAAGGTGCACAATACGCCACTGTAACAACATTTCGGGTCTCACAAAGTATCTCCAACACTGTTTCAATAATCAGTTAATACAATAAAATAATTATTGATTGAACAAAATGCTTTACCAACTTTGCAAAATTGCCCATCCAGAACTGAACCCGAATTAAACAAGGACTGGACTAGGACCACCAGGTGTGAACCAGGACTAACCCAGAACTAAAAACAGGTCTAAAACAGAATTAATCAAGGACTAAACCAAGACCAAACCAAGTCTAAACTACTACTAAAACACAGTTAAACCAGTAAACAAGATTATTTTAATTTATTTTTAATATATCTGGATGATGGGACGTGGGCCGAATTATATTGCTTGGAGGGCCTGATTTGGCTCCCGTGCCTTATGTTGAATAGCCCTGGTCTAAACCTTGACTTAAAAAGAGCATTTTTTAATTATAGTGGTCAAAATCGGGACTGAAACGCAAGTATATTGATCTGTATTGAAATAGAGTTTGACATTTTAGTAACGTAATAACACTAGTCAAGAGACAAATAATACACATGTCTACATTGAAAAAGTGACAACATTTTAAATCGAAAGTGCGAGTTGCAGAAAAAACATACAGACATTACACAATATATAGAAAAGATATCCAAAAGGTATCAATCAAGTGCCCAGTCTTTTCTAACCAAACAATCATATCGGTTACCAACAGGAGGTGCTGTTTATCATACCAGTCATCATTACTGACATAAATACTGTACACATAATGGGAGGAATATAAGGAAACCAAGCCTAATTCATAGTTCATGTAAGTTAGCCAAATGTGTAATGAGCTTTTCCAAACATAACAAACAATGACTTAATCTGTGCAAAGTCACGCCCTCGTCTCATAAGAGCTACAGGAAGTCCACCATCTGCGAGAAGCTGAACTTTTCATTGTTAAAAGAGAGTCTTGTTTAACTTTAAGTGCAAATTACCCCTAATTATACTTACAGCCTGCACCGATGTGGGCTATTAGACACAAATCTCTAAGTGCAGTAACGAGAACAGGAAAGCCACTTTAAAGACTGAAATAAGCCACATGAGCAGAAGTGTAGAGATGGTGTATTCATTGTGTTCGGAAAAAATATACCTCATCTTTGTCAACATCCTCGTCCACTTCAAAGACGTGGACGGCCAGTTTGTCAGGCCTCGACACTTTGCTGCAAAAGAATACGACATACCATTTTTAGGCCAAACAAAAAACATCCTATTTTTGTAGTAGTACTAGTAGGGATAATAGTACTTTTAAGTAGTCAAAGGTTTAGTGATGTGGCAGTGATAGTAGTGGAGTATTAGTAGTAGTAATTCACAGCAACAGTAAAACACATGGTAGTGGAGGTAAATGCAATATAAACTTCCTTAATTCATAGTACACATAATTAAGTACATTTTGAATATACTTTTAATACTTGTCTGTATGGTATGAAAAATTAGATTGAGGTTACTATAACTGCAATTATATCTTACAAATGCATTTTGATTGAACTGTTTACACAAGATTACTAAACCCCTTGAGGTTTAAATCGGCTTGTTTAATGGCAGGATACCGTTTGCGTTCTGGTCTTGCGTGCCAACAAAACAAAACCAAGCTAATAATATTAAAATACCAAAGAGTTAGAAGTATTCCCGCAGTGTTTATCATTACTTCCTTGAATTCACAGTTGTTATGATGTGTCAAGGTTAGATTCTCCCTGAATATTAATATTTGGCAGTCAAATTAATGTTGTTCGGGGAATTACACACGATAACTTCCCAACATACCAACAATGACAGTGTTTTCCAGGCAGACACCAGCCGGGAAATGGCCTAAACGCAATTTAAGGAAACAGGCAGGTAAATATAAAGTACGTCAGTTTTCCTTGTCATTAACTCAACACCAAACGTTGACAGCTTGTTTTCTTCTTCCCGAGCAAAGTTTGAGAGTAGGTGTCTGAATTGCTCAATCAAAACAACAGAAAAATGACGCGTTCGAAGAGGTTATGAATCATAAACTTACACAGGCAGCTGTCTGAAGTCGCCCGAATAGTCCTCATACTTGTAGTTGACAACGTGCCAGTCAGATTTGTAGGTCTTAATGCACTGAAAGAAAACAAAAAAACTATTACAAGCCATGTAATATAAAGAGAGCATTAAAGTGGCTGTAGACTAACAGGGAAAAAGATAAATATACAAATTAGTTGGGGACAGATTATTATAAAAAAATTTCAGAGCCAGTACTTGAACAATACTTGGTTCACAACACACACACTTGACCGAACCATCAAGCAGACAAATCAAGTTACAACATTCTATAAAATATATTTGGGTAAAACAGGAGCTTAGTTTGCATCATGTATTTGGGTTGAGACTGTCTAGATACTTTCTATAACATACAATAATTAAAATTGAGCAAATATATCAAAATATTATAATATTACTAAAATGAAAAGCGCTCAAGCACTACAATTGTGTTGATTTTTTAGAAAAAGTGTTTATGCAATATATTTGAATTATTCATGTATTATTTGATAATGTATTTAGTTCTTAACAAAAGTGAAATATTGCAGAATAGTACGGTATGTGTTGCAAAATTGTAGCTCTAATAGCAATATAACTATATCCAATTCTTCATTTACTTTATGTTTTATTATAGTTTATGTATAACCTATGTCTTAAGTCATCAAACGCAAATATGCTCCTACTACAACTTCAACAGAAAAACGGAGTATGATCATCACGGCTCTCTTGGACGGAGACATCTGTTGGTTGTTATAGTCTGTGATTGGAGCAGCTCAGTGATATCACTTCTGCAGAAGGACATGCCCTTTACAAGAAGTGAAACCGAACACATCGCGATCAGGAGAGCAATCGGAAACAAGGAGGCTCCTGGAGTGATGATCTGCACATCTGCCCTAGTGATGTCAGCGTGTGGACGTTTATGGGATCAGACAAAAAACATGACCTTTGGATGAAAGGATCCTCAGTGCCGAGAGACCATTGTTATTCTAGAAAATACTTTTAAAATGTTAACCTACAAATGTCCAAGTAATGTCATTTAGTCTCATTTTTCATGTCCTACCACTTGTTCCCGTTAGGGGTCACAGGTGACTGGAGTCTATCCCAGTGACTTTGGGCCTTAGGCACCCTGGACAGGGGCCAGTTTGTCGCAGGGTTAAGATACGAACCATTTTATTTTTTGTATACAGGAAAAGATGTACACAATCAATTTGGCTGGATTAAAACCCATGTAGAATATTCCTGTTCTGCAGGTAAGGACAGAGAAGCAACAACATTCACTTCAAGAGCAGACAACCACAGACACTACATAACCCACACACTCAGGGCCAACAGTGTAGCCTTCAGCCAAGAAAAGTCTGGATGCCCTTTTCAAAGGGGCATCAGATCTGCTTGTCCTCAAATTGAGGGAGAAATCGTTCCAGAGCTGCAGGTGTGGGAGAATGACCAAAGGTGTTCCAAAAGGTGGCACCGGGAGCTGCTCCTGTGAGCGCCACCGTGTGTTCACTGATGGTATAAAGGCCGTAAGTAAAAGCTGATGGGCATCATCTTCAACAGTGCCTGTCATAGTTCGATGAAACACACTTTGCAATTCTGACATTGTAGTAGAAATGTGGACATTAGTGATTTCTTTCAAAGTTGCAGTTTAAAATAGCTACCTCTTGCATTGCAACTAAGCACATTTACTTGTTCTGAATGAACTGCTTCTATTGTAGAAAACAGTATTTATTTTGAAATCTCATACCTCTTGGACAAACAGACTTTGAGCTTCTCTTTCTGCGTTCTCAGGCACAGTTGAAAAAACAGTTCTTCCTTGCCGCCTCAAAGTGGAGATCTGTGAACAAAACAGATAACACAAACAAAAAGTCAAACTGAAACTTATGACATTTTGATTGAGAAAGTAGCATTAAACTGACAGTAGTCTATTGTTATAATACATAAAACATAAAAGACATAAAACAGGTAAAAGTGCCTCATCCAAATATGGTTTCGTCTTGTGCTTGGAAAAGGACGCATGTAGCTGGTTGATTATTCTTCCATATCTTTCAGCCTCTGACAATACCATACCTTAGGATCTGTGCCAAGGAAGCTCTATTGTCTGACTAATCAGCATCTCCGTGTCAGAAATGCTTCTACTGACAGCAGTAAACAAACTCTTACATGATGTGGCCTATAACACTGATGCTATACAAATCTACTTTTTTTTATTTCATGTATATAGATAGATACACATTATGTTTACTCAGCAGTCATACACCTGAGTCAACATAAAAGTATGTAAACTCGTATTCTATTGAAAGTGTCCGCTTTTGTCAGTCCTAGTCTGGTTAAATAGAAAGAACATTTTATAGTTCAAGTATTATTTACAACCCGTAGATCCCGGAGGGATTAGAAAAAGGTATTAGTACAGAGTTTATACTGTATGTGACCACACATAATCCCTATGAGCAAAACCAATGAATACAATCATTAAGTGTCCCGAGTTCAGATGACTTTATTAAAAGAAAACCACGGAGTTGTGGCTTTGAGCAGGTCAAATGCGCCTCAGCTGCATGACCTGGAGATAAAGAAACAATCTACTACTCATGAGTCTCCTTGAAACACTAGTGAATAGTGATAGTAGTAAAAATAACTTCAATCTGTAGTGGAATTAACCACATACCACAAATATGGGCTGTGTGGGTGTCTTATTGGAGGACAAACAAACAACATAATTCTGAACTGAAACACTTTGTAGTTGAAATGGTCTCAACAATTTCCAGGATCTCATTTGTGAACCTGGAGCTCCCTTTCCTCTGTGCAGCCAGGTTTCCTATGAGGAAGATTCTAATCGGCACAATACCAGAAGCAGTGTTTGTTTGAGGTAATAGTCAGGAAGTATGCAGATTTACGGACGTTTTTAATTGGAGCACAGGTCGCCACAGAGGAACAGGAGATCACAAAACTAACATTAACTCAAGACGTGGCCCTGGCCTGGAGTGAGTGTGCTGACCCTGATTCTCTAACATTAAACAGGATCTTTTTTTCAGGCTAGACCAAGTTCACAAAGCAGAAAACTGTGAATTTCTGATGCACATTTGGTTTATATGACCCAAACAAGTTTATGTTAAAAATCAATCAAAGGCGTACAAATGATTTTGAGGATGGTTCGCCACCTTTAAATCCTAATAACAAATGTCCTCCTTATGTGGTGGCTATATATACAGGAAATATTCAAATATTTACTAAATAAATGCGAGAGTGAAATTGTCTGTCAGCCAGGTAACTAATTAGACTTGCTATTGTTTAGATTTACCCCTTTAAGGCCGATCGTTGTAAGCTGTTAGTTGTTGGGATTGCTACAGAAACTCTAAACTTCTGGAAAACAGAAACTGCATTATGTCAGTTGTAAACATCATCATGCAAATATGTTATACTTTTTCAATGGCTTTACTTTTAATCCTTTTAGGGCAATGCTAGATTTGAGATGATCTGATTAAGGATACAGCTGGTTTGTTTCAAAACTGATTCTTCTTTAGTATCCCAGCTTCAGCGTGCCCTCCACAATTAGCTTTGACTGTGTGTGCTGAGGTCATGGCTATACATTTCCACTAAAAGCTTTTGACACATATAGTAATTGTCCTTGACTCAGGCAGTTACTGAAGCACAGAGGCTGAAACAGATGTTAGCTTCAGTCACTGGGACTATGTACAGTATGTATTATTCTGAGGCACAGTCACCTGTCAGACCCCGACAACCAGCCCAGTTATAAGTGCAGTATAGTGGTATGTGGCGTCATGGCTAAAGGGTTAAAGGGAGTCGGGCCCAAAGGCAAAAAGTCAAGGCTGATGCCACTGAGTGAGAACCAGCTGCCACCACCTGACACTCTATAGCCACTGTACGCTGTAATGTTTCCCCCTCCTTTTGCCTCACACAGTTATTCTAACTGCTTTTAGTACGTAGATATTTTTTTCTGCAACGTCTTGAAATGAGTTTACCCAGCAAAGGCAGATGCTTATAATGTCCCAACGTACAGTAATAAGCTTAAACATTCAAGATATGACTACTAAGGGTACTACACTGTCTGTACAACACAGAAGGAGATTACACAGGCTCTGTCAAAACATTTGAGCCAAATAAAGTGATGACCTCTGACCTGTCTCTGGTTAACAAACACAGCCAAACCGCACCCTGCTCTCACAACACTAGTAATGCAGAGGCCAACGGAAAGATCCACAAAGACTAAATCTCACAAAGCAAATGTGCAAAAAATGTGCGGGATGATGATGTGAACCCTACATGAGACTCTCTCAGAAGACTTACTTCAAAGTCCTCCAGAGGGAACTGCAGCATGTCTCGCAGAACATCACTGAGGATCTGCGTCTTCCTCTGCACCAGCACATTCTCATAATCCAGGGGCTCGATCACCTTCGGCTTGACCTGTGGACAGGACACAGTATGTTTATTTGGGACAGATTAAACCTATGCAGACAGAAGTGGGTATATCATTGAAATATCAATAATATTGTGAATGTTATTTTGAAGATTTGACAAATGTAAATATTGTTTACAACATAAATTGCCACAAAAAGAGCTGATGACATTTTTAACTGGAAAGGAATTTGTATTAACTTCCAAGTTATATCGTAATATTTCTGCCCATTTGTGGGTCATTTTACAGTCATTTCACTTTTGTCTGATATTTAAAAATCAACTTATACATTACATTTACAATATATGTTGATCAACATAATATTGGCTAACATTTTGCTACAAATGGCTAGATTAATTTGTCTCGACTACAAAAAGAAAAAAAAAAAGAAAACCCCACACCCCAAAAAAAAATGCAAAATGACAAAAATAAAAAATAAAACAAAAACACCACACTCAACAATTTGTTTCCCACTTTTCACATTCTGGATCAATACCGTATCAGCTGACCTCCTAAAGCAAGCCTTTTTTTCTTTTCTTTTTTTTTTTTTTAAATTGGGAGAGATTTGTTTTAAAATACAGAGGCTTGTTTGTGACTTCTTGATGTGGAATTCATTTCACAATCATCATATTTTCATAACATTACAAACATAACAAGCACAATATTGTAATCACATTTAAAGTTGCATAAATATTCTCCAGTGAACTGATGGAAGCTTACACCGCTTACAGTATACTGGAAAGTGATAGCACATGTTCACATATTGTCTGGGACAGGAGTAAGTCACTTTTTACCACAGAAATACATTCAACAACAATTTGTCAGTACTTTTTACCACAGAAATACATTCAACAACAATTTGTCAGTACTTTTTACCACAGAAATACATTCAACAACAATTTGAAGGCAAGAGTTCAACACATCCTGATGATGGAGGGGAGAATAAATCAAACGCTGCAAAGTGCCAAACGAACAGTGACACATCTGGGCCTGATATTAGTCGCATGATGTCAGTGAAGTCATGGAAATAAAACGTCTTAAATACATGGCGCTAGCAACGTTGTTAATGACTGCCACAAAGAAGACACATGGAGTAGAAGCTTGTATCAGTTTCAAGGACAGGGAAGAGCTAACAGTGCCTCTGTGTCTGCCTAGTGCGGGCGGCTTTGACATTATCAGTCATCAAAAAGTGAGTGAGCAACAGTTTGGTCATTCATTTAATGGTTCAATGATAATAAAAAAGGTAAAAATCAGAGAGGTTCAGATTATACAATAGACATAACAGAAAACTAACTGAGGAGATTAACAACAGAAGTATGAGGGTTTGTGTCGAGTAATCCATCCTATATCTTCGCATCTCAAAACAAGAAGACGAGGTGAACAAAGACAATGCAGATCATGTTCAGGAAGTGCAGCGGACACTTCCACGACAGCTTAACGATACGACGCCCAGGAAGAGATGGAATGATATCGTATCTAGTGTTTTGTGTTGTGCTGTTGCTCAAAACATCCACGATTTAAAGTATTTATAAAAAGAAATTTAGTAGTTTAACTAGTTGTACAAACTTGAAAGAGATGCTTGGTGAGTGTGAGTGAGAGTGAATGGTTGACTGTCAGCACTCGAGTGTTGGAGTCCGGCAATTAGGTCGCCATTGTCTAGGGTCTTGATTTCCATTGTTCCCAGAGGGATCGTTAGGTGTGCTGTAAAAACTAGACACTCGACTCATTAATTTCACATCGCAGTGACCGCTGAGAGTCCCAGGCAAACTTTTGAACCTGAAATGTATTTGATAATAATAATCTGGACTATACAGAGTCTAAAACACCTTTTCATAACAAAGACAGCAGCATTATTAAATCAAAATGTCAACAAATAATAAACTGTTTCTGATTTTAGCAACAAAACATGCAATTCTAGAAACCATCACTCTATTCTATTGTATTGTCTCAGTGTACAATAGAAATAATAGTGTGACAAGTCGACACGTAAAATAATCAATAGTTTCAGCCCTAATGAAATGATACAAAAACAACCGATAATAACAAATAGAAATCCAAATATCTAGCCATAGATAGAAATAGGCAGAAGACCCATGGCAGTATTTTAGATATACCATTTGTTTAAAATAAGACTTTGATACAAACATCCTGGGATATCTTTTTTCCAGATTCATCATATTGTTACACATAGATAGAAAGCCAAACCAATATGAATCTGGCCGCATTTCAAACAATGATTAGACTTAAGTCCACAAACAGACAATCCCAGCCCTGAGCATCAAACGCAGCCACATAAATCTGCCGTCCTCCCTGTGTCCAGTGAAGCAGCAGCTGTTAAGTCGCACTCCTCCCATCACTGAGCTCTCAACACTGAACAATAGTGCTGCGTTGTGCCTATGCCGACAGATAAACACACAACACACTTGTAATAAATAAATACAACAGTCGGGAATGGGCAAAAAGACATAATCAATCATGTTTGTACCATTTTCAGTATTAGACTCTTTCTTTGGACTCCAGGACTATGCTGAGCTGATTTGGATATTACTTTTGTGCAAGTTATGTGTCAGATCAATGAGTCGAGGCTTATAGAACTAGCACAAAACAAGATAGGTTTGAATAGTAGCATTTATACTATTGAGATCCAGAAGCGGTAGTGCACAAAAATCTGAGTCCTGATTTAGGAACTATAAAAGTTTTTTTTCTCATCAAGTAAGTGAAACAAGCTTTGATATATCTTCAAAAAATGTTATGTGTTGTTTGTCCCATTCAAACTGTTGCACAATATGTTTTCTTCAATCTCTGCGGATTCACAAGTGCGGCGAACTTGACTTTGTGTAGTTTGTATAATTTGACACGGCAAGCGTGTAAAACGACTCAAACTACAGGTTATATTTGGTGTAAAGTCCAACCATTCTTCTCGCTTACTTGGCACTTTAATGAGAGACACGACAATAGAACACATGACACCTGGCTACTGTTATAAACTTTTACAGCCTGTGGGTTACCTTTAAAAAGTACAAGAGTATGCACAAGTACATATTTTAAAGGTATTTGAAGTACGATCACCTGTGGTAATGCATCCTCCTCAGCAGCTTCTGTTATGGAAGCGGTCTTATACTGCTGCGGACTTTCTATCACCAACTCCTTTTTGGCTTTATTCGCTCTTCCATGCATTGTCAACACTTGCGGGCAGCTATCCCCAACTTAGATCCAAAATAGAAACAAAAACTAAGCATGTCAGAAAAAACTAAAATCCTCAAAATAACCCTGGAAGTTTTTAGGAAATGTCTCCTCACAGACTTGACAATCTCCTCTAGTCCCAAGCACTATGTGAAGGGAGTAGATGCACACCCAGAGCGAGAGATTTGGGCCCCGCCCCCTCTCAGCTGTGCGGCCTGGGGGAGTTTGTTACACAGACAGGAGTCAGATAACAGTGCAGTGGTCCACCTGCGCCGGGACAGGGCTGACACATGCAAACAAAAGACACATTCCACCAAGAAGTACAGCCAGGACAGAGGATGAGAGGACAGGAGAGAAAAGGGCAGCTGAAATGAGGAACAAGGCTACACAAAAGGGGTCAGATGTGGGAGCGTTTTAAAGTGAAATTAATACCATTCAGAAAGATTACATTGAGGTAGAAGTATACATATAAACTGTACTATCACGGCTACAAATGACACTACCACAATACTAATACTTTCACTATTGACTACTAAATGTTACGGTTACTTACTTTTACGACTACAATTTTAACTACTTTAAATATACAGCAGTTCTTCTGCTCTGCTATTCGCCCTGCTACGTCTACAATTTATTAAATGTACTATGATGAATACGATAAACTCTAAACCCATTTAACCACACGATTCTCCATATATTTTTTACCCAAAGTGTACGCTTGGCCAAGATGTTAAGTAAATAACTTGCATCCTTTATTAAGTGGATATTTAAAAGGTGCACTAGACAACTTTTCTGTGGAGGGTCAGCTACCTACTTGTCTCCATGGAGAGATATTACTTTACCTAGAATGTTCCACAGTATGGCATTTGACTTGAAATTGAATAAATGAAGGTTACACAGGTATTTAACTTGCTAAAAATACTGTGAAAGTGCCCCCTGCTTGTTTCCATGGAGATAGATGGTGTGTATTTAATGCCCGACTGTGGAACATTCCAGGCAAAGCACTTACATCTAAAAAGTGGCAAGCAATGACGAATCCTCTACTAGAAAAGTTACATAGTGCACCTTTAAACTTTGTTGTTACAAACAATATCAACAAATGGTCTTCATTGCTTCAAACTGACAACTCCAACGTCATCCACCTCCAGATGCGTCTCACAGCGCCGGTGACTGTAGTCAAGGCCCAGACCATATCTCTGGTGATATGCCTCATACGCGTTGATGAGGATGTTATAAAAATTGGAATATTGTGATATAATTGTGTGTGCACTGCAGCCCATTTCCCTTGTTTTTGCGAGGGAAGCAGACAGAGCTCGTGGCTAATTGTTACAGCTAAATCATTGAGTGACACTGACGGTGGAGGCTCTGCGGAAGCTCAAGACTCTAATCATGAAAGCGATAAGACATGAAGAGTGGAAGCAGAACAAACAGCTATCACTTAATAAGCTCAAAACAAGCACAAATAGGCAGGATAAATAGGCCTGTTACTATATCGATAAATGAGAGACGTAACATACATTTTTGTGGGGTACTTTGTCTTTGCACTAGTGGGGGACTTTTTGTTAGTTTTCTGTGCTAAGATAACATTGGAGCTGTACTGTTGAATAAATCAATTTTAAGACTCATTATTCACAAATGAATAACTTCAGTGTTTCAAGCCATTTATTTATTGCAACTCCTGTTTGGGTTAAAAGTGATTGCGTCGGTGGCATGAATTAGTTTCTATGCTTTCGTGACAGGCCTAGGCATATCGTCAAATATATTCTCCTTTCCTGTGATAAGAAATGTATGCCCTGCCCTACTGTAGATCAGAACATTTTTGAGTTCTTAGTAATTGATCTGTGTTTTGCATTCCAGCGTGCCCCAGCCCCAGACGACCCACCATAGGGTCAGACCTGACCTGTGGATTCCTGAGGGCCACACCAGAGGAGGATGTTGTCTTTTCACGCCTGGCCCCCGTCCCGAACACAAGAGGGGAGAGTGGCGTGTCCCTCTCTCAGCTGGGCTCACAGTCACATGACCACAAGGCCCCACAATGCTGCTCAAATTAGGATGTAATGTATCCCAGCGACACATACGTAGATTGCTTCATTTCAACAGTTGGTTATTTGGTGCTTTGTAAAGGGCAAGAAAGGGCATGTTATATGAGTATTGCTGTCAGGTATGTGTGTGTATTTGAACTGTACTGCTGAGTGTTGAGGTGACTCATGTGAACTCATTTGGAATTGGAGATCTGTGACTCATAATTCTGAAGAAATAATGGTACTTTTATCAGTTTTGTGGGCTTGGGCTTTAAAAAATAAAGTTGAGCTCATGTCTGGCCATTTCATAGTTGCATAGACAATTATTTTTACCGACAAGACATGTGTCATAAATGTTTAATGCCCTGGTGGTGAAAGTAAACTCTATGAGGCTAATTTATAGCCACAAGGGTCAACTTTGTAATTATGTGGTTTGTTTAATTTAAACATTAATATCCACATCAATAGTATGAGCCACTTCCCTCACTTTCAGCACGAGAGAAGATGCTCAGAAACAAGTTCATTGATTAATTGTAACCAAAAGATAATTGAAATCATTGTCAACTACGGTAATAATCGAATAATCCATATATCTGGACCATACACCGACTCCAAAACCTGAAAATAAGTTTTATGACTCAAACACAAGTAATTGTATCAGAACATATTTAGTGTTTCTGTTGGAAAGCCTATTTTGTCACTAATTATATTCCACCAGGAAATCCTCAAACTGCTTCATCTGGGTCAAATTTTGTAAATATCATAATCACGGGCCACAACTAACTGAAGAATTGAAAGAATAATCGCTAGAATAATCTCAGGTACTCAAGTAAAAGTAAAAGTAGCACCTGTAAACATGTACATTTCACACAGGTTTTTGAGAACTACTAAAGCATCAAATGTGGTGAGTTTGATAAAGATTTGGGAAGATTTTTTGTCTGAACAGAAACAATTCGGATCAATTTCTTAATTTTTATGTATATATTTTGTTTGTTCAAAACTGGGGCTTGAACTCAAAACCTTTAGGCCAAATTAATGTAAGTACTTTTCAGTCCTGATCAAAAATGTCGTTTAGTAGAAAGTAAAAACCTCTCAAATTAAGTGAACATTTCAAGTATCCACTGTACAAAAAAGTAAGGTGTAACAGATACCTAAAAATGTACTAATGAACAGTATTTTACTTGTGTAATTTGTTACTTTCCACCACTGCTGTTGGGTAACGCTGTACTGCAATCCCATTTTCAAAAGTGATATCAATACCGTATATTATGACCTAAGCACCTATCATTTATTGAAAGCACATCCTTTATGATATATTGACAAAAAAAGGACTGGGCTGGGGTTGGATTTTTAAGGTTATGTAATAATGATTTGATGTAATCACTGGGCCTTTGCAGTTTGAGCAAAGCAAAATAGGGTGTAACCAGGAATGTAACAAAAACACCACTGTATCCCACCCGTTCACCCTATCACGCACTCACAATTTAACAACGTGTTCTCCCTTCACAATTAAATGTCTTTTCCACATGCTTGAATCTTATAACAGTACAATGCATGAGACAAAATAACAGGATGCAATCAGAGAGACAGAAGAACTAGAAATATCTAGAAATATGTTAAGACAGCCATATTGATCGGCCTAACCTTAAAATGCGACTATAGTGTGTTCGATATAAATTACGGTTGCATTGAACAGTGGGAAAATCTGTGCAGGGGAAGATTAGGAGCCAGAGTGCAGCAGATAATGTTCCATGCACCGACCAGCGCGGACAAACAACTACTTTAGCCTATGGAGTCAGTCAGGGCCGTCTGCAGCTCCTTCTAGACAAAGAGACGGCTACAGAAATAGGAAGGAAAGTAGGAAGTAGCCACCAAAAGAAACAGCGCTCATAGTGAAGGTATGGAAAGGAGAATGACGGAATCCATTTGAGCCAAAGAGGAAGGTGGAATGCTGATTGGATGTGTGGAATTCGCTGAGGAATTTGGCTTGCAATGTGGTTTTGAGACGCTTTATAGGGGTTGCCTGTTAACCCCTTTAAGTGCATTTTCTAGTAATGTCTGCTTGTGATTAGAGGCGGACAATATATATTTTAAAAAAGTATAGTATTGTGAATGTTGCTTTTGGTAAAAAAAAAATAAAAATCATATTTTGTAGTAAACTAGAATCTAAAGGGATATTTCTTCACTTTTGTGAGTAATTTTACAGTCTATTCACATTTGTCAGATACTTAAACCTCTAAACCAGGGGTGTCCAAACTTTTTTCACCGAGGGCCACATTTTGAAATTTATACGGAGCAGAGGGCCACAGACAACATGACAATTAAGTGAATCATTTGAAATTTTGCATTTGACATAGTTTTGATGAGCCTCCACACCTTTAATAAGACTTGGAACATTAATAATAGCTTGGTATAACCTCAAGATGCTTGATTTTTGTCCTATTTTACAGTAAAAATCACTACTTTTTGTCGTTTGAACCAATTTAGGATGAAGCCGGGGGCCAACAAAAATTGGTCTGAGGGCCGCATTTGGCCCCCGGGCATAGTTTGGGCACGCCTGCTCTAAACCCTAAACCAGGTATTTACCTTGGAATAAAAAAGGACTAAACTAGGGGCAAAACCAAACTAATATCATAACACATAATATCTTCTGACATTTTTAATGGGATACTCTAAAAAAGTATTGAGATATGAATTTCTGTTAATATTGGCCGCCCTACTTGTGATGGAGTGGAATGTAATATAATACATATCAGTATTATAATCAAGCCTGTATTATTAAAAGACAGTGCACATGTATAAAGGGCTGCAACTAAAACAGATTTTAATTAGTTGACTTGTCAGCGATTATTTTTTCAATTAGTCGACTAATCTACAAATTATTTGTAGAATTTTAATATCTATTTTTAACTAAATACATTTTGAACTATGGTGACTTATTTATATGAAAAGTATATATTATTTTTCACATTTTCATTTATAGTGATATATAGTTATAACAAACGCTCTTTGTTATAGTTTACGTGTCACAATTAGTCGATTATGCATTGCAGCTCTACATGGATCCATGATTATTAATTTAGTTCAAAAGGTAAATGTCAACCCACCCCTGCCCCTCACAGCCATTCACATCAAAAAGTAGAAATAGTATATGAGTATATGATAGGCGTGTTAGTAGTGTTCTGTGATTGAGCAACAATGAAAAGTCAACTAGGGGATTCAAATACCTAAAATCTTTGGCACATTACTTTTTCCTTGTTAACTTGTTGCTGCGCTGACCAACCATCCAACAAAACAGACCTTTAATGATAATCTTTAGAGCTTAAGCATACTACTGAGCAGGCTGCTTTCATCTGAGTCCAAAGCCTTATCAGCCCTTTTCCTTCAAGAGCACTTCACTGATAAACTCTAGAGACATCTTTGCTAGCTGCCGTCAGTAGTATAGTATTAGTATTATGTTCCCACAAATCCAGGAAGGAAATAAAACATTAGCAAAGCAAAAGGTTAAGAAAGCTTTTGGTCTTCTGTGCATAAAAGATCATCTAATTTGTATGTGACAGCAACTCAAACACAATATCCACATAACTGAACCATGTCACAATCATTTAATGGGCTATGTCTCATTTTGGATGGTACAAAAGATAGTATAAAAATGGTTGAAGTTGACAGTATTCACATTTTGAATACTGAGCTTAGTGTTAATGAAAATTGCCAAGTAGAAGGCATATGAAAAAAACTCCCTGTGCAGCCCAGTGGTGGAAGAAGCACTCAAATTAGTTGCTGGTATTTTAAAAGTACTGTACAGGGGTGAAAAGATAAGTATAAGTAGTAGTAGTCGTAGTAGTAGTACTCGATGCGTCTAGAAAAACCTCCATTGACCTATTGATCTTAAACTGCAAATGCTGAGCGAGGATTAGCGCTCCCATCAACATAAGACCATCCCAGAGGCCAAAGGGAAGCAGCCAGCGTGCCCTTGACCCAATTCCTTCTTTTAACCATATTGGCCACTCTCCCTGTGCCACTGCCGCGAATCCGATGAGAGACGCACAATAAATACATGACTCGAGAGGGAAGGCAAACTGGTACGGAGCCCTGCCAAGCCCACTGCTGTACAGATGAAGAGGCGTGATTGATTCAGAGCAGACACAGAGCCCACTGTCACCCCCACCGACACATACACATACATGTTCATAATACACACACAGACGCACACAAACCAGATTTAACCATTGCAGCGAGAGAGAAGATCTGCCTGGCAGCTCTCCTACTGCCCTACATTTTACAGTTAAACATGACATGACGCATGATGAGGAAGAGGCTTAGTGTTGTGCCTCTAATTGTTGCTTCCATGCTAAAATGTAAAAAAAGAAAATACAAAAAATTAAATAGCAGTTAAGACAGCAGGTTTCTATGGCTGAGAAGAAATAAATGTACAGTTTAGAAATGTGTACAATATTCTTTTGTACAATTTGAGTAACAGTATGACAGTTTACTAGTTTAATCAAATATGGGAAACAGTGCCAAAAGAATGCTGGCAAAATAGTCATACACTTAATTTTCTAATTAATAATAAAATATGCATTGTGCTTTTGGTTTGTGTCTCCTTAAACTGATTGTTTTTTGTCAGCTTGAATGGATAAATGAATGAATGGATGAATGAATACCCCGCACTTTAAGCTTCTCGCACCTTTTTTTTTAAAAATATTTTTTTGTTGTTGTACTTCACAAGGCAAATAAAGTTATATGAATAACTTATTCTAAATAAACAGTTATAGTTAATAAATTAAATAATAATAACGTAACCATTTGTCTAAGCTGATGAAGCTTACTATGGTGACCACATCATTTTCATCATGAATGCATGAGGTAATCTCAGACTCATGAGACAATCAATTATACAGCATTTACAAACAACATTTTATATTTATAGATGCCTTACTGCAAAATATACTATACCTCCTGCGAAAAAGAACTACACATTTCCAAAAATATTTTCCATATTTGTGTTCCATCAAATCACAAGAATCAAGCACCCGTTTCCTCCTACCCTGTAAAACACCAAACCCACCTTTAGCACCCTGGGCACAGGCAGAACTCTGGACTCTCTGCGGCTCAGCGCTCTCTCTGCCTGGGACTGTCCCGCCGGCTCTCTTGCCTCCTTACACATGTACACACTACAGTTCCTCTCCAGCACGGTCCGAAATCCATCCACCACCACAGTGCTGGCGGTGCACCCCATCACCGCTGCTGCATTTGGGCATCAGTCAGCCAGGACGCCCCCCCTCCGCCAGTTCACAAGCTCTCGGTTCAACCGTCCATGGTGAATAAAAAAAACTCCCAGCATCCACAGAGGGCTAGAGGCAGTGAGATGGAGATGTGAGCGTGCTGCTAGAATTACCTCGATCAGCACGTGAGGCAGCGAGAGGGAGAGAAAGAGATAGAGAGAGCGATGGGGGGATGAAGGACGCTGATGTGCAAACAACATCACAGAGCTCTTAGCATCCGTCTCTTTTATACTGTCATCTACAAACTAAATGTTGTGATTTTTTCCTAAATTTGTATATTTGCGCTTGTAGTGCTCATTAAAATTCAAACGCTTCTCTGGTTGGTGAGATTTTTGGGGGCATAATAAATGGGTTAAGTCTTCCATCCAGAGGGAGAGTGTGGTCCGCCTGGCACAGGCAAACTGCAATATGGGTGAGTGCTTATTTAGTTCAAACGAGAATCAAGACTGGAAGAAAACAAGGACATTTGAGCGTTAACAGATGGATTTTAAAGCTGAATTTGGTCTAAGCTTTTTTAACTATGAATTGTTCATCACACTCAAAACCACACACACATTCAAATACTGACACCAGAAGCAAGATTAGTAAAGTTCCAAATGGACAATACAAGACAAGATTGGTATTAGAACCACAAAACTCCTAAATGTAGGGTTGTCTTTCAAACTGTAGGAGGAGGGAGTAGTATCTAAATCTATCTCTACTATAAATACGTACTTAGTTCCTAGTGCTCACAAACCCGCTGGCATATTGTATTCGTATGCACGGCTTTTTCAGAGATACAAAAAAGTGAAACTGGGGTGGACCCTTAAAGTGCAGTCAATCCTAGCGCTGCTGCGGCTTTTACTTCCGGGTTTATGAAAGACAAAAAAGGGTTTATTAGATGCACAGCGGTTTGATTTTGTGACTTTTACAGTATAGGGGGAAAAAAACAAAATGTACTCACAAAACAAAGGACAGGTAATGAGCTTTAATGAATGTTTCTGATCCTATTCCGCCCTAAATGATTGTAAAAAACGAGCCCTTTTGTAGCCTGTCATATATATCTGACAAAAGTGCGACATACTTTAAAAGAAAAAAGGCATTTGTGTTCTGTAACAGAAATATTGACAATGTACAGGAAGATATAGAAGAGTAAAATTCCTTTCTTCTTTTTTTAACAGTGATACTTATAACAAAAAGAGCAACAGTAGTTTGTAGTGCGGCTTTTTAAATACCACAGTAGTTGGGTCTGTGTAAATAATACAAACATGAGCTGGAAAATCCCTCATCTATCACCAACCTTTAGCTTTAGCCCAACCTGCATTCAAGCAATTGGAGCAATTTGACACATTATTTAACACATTCTTGTGGTATACGCTCAGCCCACACTTTCCTTTTATTTTTTTCCCCATCTCATCCCAGAGCCCTGGGCCTCTAACACACAGTAACACATGCTACTGGCAGCAGCTGTGCTTACTCACATGACACTAAACTGCCTGTCCTGTACTATAAGTCTCTTTGACAATCAACCACAGAAGAAAGAAGGTTTAGTATTAGAATAATTCTAAGATGTTTCTGTATTTTATTGTTGATCGTATCTAATCGAAATATCAGATTAAAAAGGTGCACAAATGCCATGCACACATTCCTGCAAGCTGGTGTTATGTTAATATTTTAGTAGAGCTTGACACAGTGAACTACATTCAGCATCAAGAGCTGGAGCAGCAGAAGATGAAGGAGAGAAAAGAGGGTCTGTTGAGGAGGAAAATATGTTGGATGCAGCCCATTGATTTGAGCGAAATTCATTTGCTACTTTGGTTTATCCTTTTCTCGCACTTGTGATCCTCTCTCCATCCTTGATGCAAAGAAGGATTTAAAAGGCTTAATATGCGTAATGGCAAGCAGTAATCTGGTGTAAGACTTGTAAAACGGCATCGTGAGAAATCCAGACACTAAAGGGCATTGACACACATTTAGCTTAAATAGTGTCAATCTTGTTTTTTTTTTGTCAATTCAGGCAACTTTCTACCCAAAATATGCTTATTGTTCCAACAGATCCTTTGTTACTATGACCAGAGCTACTCAATAGACAATAGACAACAGACCTGAGTGTGACAGCTGTGGACAGTAAATGCTTCAGTACAATACACGTCAAGACATGGTCAAATGTGGTGTGTCTTTTATTGACAATATCTAACCTTTGTCATACAGAGAAGTTGTCATCAAACAATTGGGATGTGGTGCTGGATTTGTTTAATTGAAACCAGATTTCCATGTATGTAATACCTACGCAGGTTTGTCTCTCTTCTAAATTTAATAAAAAGGACAACAACAAAAACACATATATGCCATGTAACCATCCCTGATTCAATATGTAGGTTTGATTTTATGACTGAAAAAGTCCCATGGGCTGGTATTCATTTATATAACTATGATATAATCACAATGTAAAAATTCAGGGTATGATTTTTGTTGGCATATCGTTCTGTCATTTTGGATCATGGTCACCGTGCAACGTTACTGTCCTGGAAACAGTCTTGTAACCATGGTAAGTAAATCAACATACTGCATTACATAAAAGATACGCGTCTCCAGCTGAAATGACAAAGTGCAGTCCAAACATCTGCTCCAAAAGCGCCCCACTGTAACCCCTAAATACCTTGTCTCGTATCTCTACAGCAGTTCAAGCTGTTAGCAGCGAGTGGTGGGTGGAGCTGAATTAAGACATCAAAGACGAGAATGTAGAAGGATGAGGGTGAATGAGAGTTTCCCCTTTCTCTCTTATGAACGCAGCTCGCAACAAAACAGCCAACAATATCCAAGTGTGGGTAAGAAGGGCCTCAGGGAGAGGTCAAAGTTCAAGCCCACACTTAGTTTCCATGAACAGGCATATTATAGATCCAAGTTCAAAATGTCAAAATGACATCATCTTTGGCCAGTACAAAGGTGGTAGAGCTCCAGATTAAACATACTCTAAAAGGTCCATTGAAACATACAATAGGAAGTGGCTGTTTCCTGCTGATGCGAGAGGCTAAACCAAAAAGATTAAAAACCAATAAGGTCTGCCAATGACAAGTGTAACTTTTCCAAATACAAGTATATGGAGAGAATATATTTAAAAGTAAACCTATAGGAGTCATTTACAAGGGCATGGTTTACATAATATTATGTCAGGAATGGACTCACGAAGAGGCAAATGCAAGACAGAGGTCAACTGTGGAACAATACTAGAAGCCAAGTTAGTTTAGTGGTGGTTTCACTAGTAGAAGTAGTACTAGCAGCAGTGGTCGACTGCACACTAGAGGATATTTAGCCTGATTTTAAGCTTAATGCTCATCTCGTGTCCTCATGTATTTGTTTTCATTAGACTCTGCAGGTGTGGCGTCTCTGTCCTTCATGCGTAAGACAAATGGTTGCACAATGTCCTTAGGTCTGTGGTCTGTACAATCTCAAACATTTGAGAACATACTCAAGACCATTCCAAAACTATCAGGAAAGGTCATATTTTTCCTTGTGCTTTTTCAGTATTGATACTTGTTGAGTACACCCATACTAATTTAGTGTTTTTGACACCCCTAGAATTAAACGGTGGAACAAGTCTTTCCTTCTGCTTACGTTGAGTTTCAAATTATCAATGGAACAAACAATGAATGAACAATGAATGAAAAAAATACTGTTTTATATGCCACTTCCAATCTATTTAAATAGTTCATTGATAAATATTAAATTGAAAAGTCACGAGTTTTGGACTACAGTTCCAGAAGTTCAATGGATAGACATAGATGGACTGCCCAAAGGCTAAAATTCCAAATATATATTTTAAATTACATGAACTAAATCATTGCCTGGATGGTTGCATGCTGTATATTGCTTCTTGACAATTGTAGAGAACTTTTTGTTGGTAAGAGTCCGTAAACTGTGTTTGTCTTGGAGCAGACACAGGGGCATCCTGTCCCTAAAATTGTGCAACACAAACACCAGAGCCACATCCTCTTCCTTTCACTAAGTTGGTATTTTGGGACTGTTTATTTATCCTCGGATGAAAATCACCCATTTTCCTGAAGAGTACAGCATCCTTTACTTTGTAGTGAAGCTTCCAGAAAACAATAGAGACATTATTGTGTGAAAATCCATTCACAGAGTGTGTGTTTTTTTTTTAACAATAAATACAATACAAATTTAAAATTTGACAAAAAGTAGGATTTTAAACTAGAGAGACTAATCTATTGGTTTACCAACATTTATTGGGCAATATTTGCACTTTCTAGCATATCGGCTATCGGCCTTAAATCTCCAGCATAGGCATACTTGGTTTGAGCTGACCAATTCTTTTAAGTTTAAGGAAAGACATAAAGCTTTATTCGAACACTTACATTTTCGGGTTAGGGTGTTTCCCTCTCTACCCTGAGACACTGTGCAGGTGAGCTGACTCCCGTCTTCACAGACATTTTCAATACCTCCCTGGAGTCATGCCAAGGCCCAGCCTGCTTCAAGTCATTCACCCTTGTCCCTTTTCCCAAGAGGCCCCGCAGTCCACTCTCATCTGGCTCATCTTTGACCGGAATGAGTCTACAGGAGGGAGGTGGACTGGCTGGTGTCCTGGTGCAGTGGTAACAACCAGAAGACAATGGAGATGATTGTGGACTTCAGGAAAGTCACAGCCTCCCAGCCCCCCTCAACCTAACAGACTCCCCCTCCTTCTGCTTCCTCGGCACTACCATCACCCAGGACCTCAAACTCACTCATCAAGAAGGCCCAGCAGAGGATGTACTTCCTGCGGCAGCTAAGGAAAGCCAAGCTGCCAGTGCAGATGATGGTGCAGTTCTACACGGCCATCATTGAGTCCATCCTCACCTCCTCCATCACCGTGTGGTACGCTGGAGCCACAGCCAGGGACAGGGAACAGAGACTACAAGCACATTGGGCGTTCTGCTGAGAAGGTGATTGGCTGCAGACTTCCATCTCTGCAGGACCTGTACGTCTCCAGGGCTCTGGGATGAGCAGGTCGGATCACAGCTAGCCCTTCTCACCCTGGACATGGTCTATTTGAACCACTCCCCCTGTAGCAGGAGGCTACGGTCCATCCGGACCAGAACCTCCCTACACATGTCAACATTTGCACTGCTAGTTTTTGCACTATATCCGACTAAACTGTAAATTGTCGGAATATAGATTCAGTCAAAGCATTGAGTATAAGTCATTTTTATTTAGTTAACACTATTTTTTATTCATGCCTTAATTTTGCTATTATTATTGGTGTATCATGTTGTGCACCTTATCGGCGAAGTTAGTAGTAAAACAGCTGTGGTGGAGATCTAAAAATAATGTCTTTCTTTTTTTTTTTTATCCAGCACAAAAAAAAAAAGACAGAAATAAAGTAAGTAATTAAGTAATTAGTCATTTGAAATAATGATAAAATTGGCCATACATATTGGCCCAAAAATGTCTGGATTCTAACAAATGATTATCGGCATTGTTCATGAAATAACACATATTGGTCGATCTCTATTTTGAACACAGGCCCTGAATACAAAAATACTTGTCTTGAAGTAGTTTTTATTGTGCAAAACATACAACATTCCAACATAAACAAATCTCTTACATAAAGTAGGCACACAGTTGTATTCAGTCCGGATTCCCACACGCTTGTATCTTCACTGGTGCTTTACCACTGGCCCCATTATTTAATAGAAGCTTCAAATCCCCCATACATTCACACAGCTTTGCCTCTGTGCCAGCTCTGAGGGTCTGAAGCAGTGCCACCCCCAGAGGGCCTGCACTCTCTCTCCCACCAGCTGAGGTTGGCTTCACTAGACACAACATGGTGTAATCTCATAAAACATAAACGCTTGCTTACTTTGCTTCCCCAAACTGATCACACTGCATTTTCTAACCTCACCACAGTTTGAGAGTTTGCTGAATAATGCTGAACAACACAACAGCCACGGGGCCAAGTAAAACATCAGATTGATGGAATCATAGAACATTAAACTCATTAAGTGCAATAGCAATTAAATTTAAAAGCCAGCACCCGAACATAAATGTATACACAGACTGAACACTTAAACTTTTTTTTGTAATTTGTAAATGGAATTCAATTAGAAGACTTCCGTCACCATATTTCAACATTTATTTGGTTGACAATGAGTTTAAAAAGTCTCATTGGACAATAATAGAAATCCTCACCTAGCCAACCACTAATTAACCATTAATTGTTAGTTACAGCCTTATAGTTGAGTGGCAGTAAATACTGCTTGTTATGTTATTTACAAGAAGTAAATGTAGTAGAAGATGCATCTTTTCAAAATAGTGACTGGTATTTCAGTTGTAGTATTGCAGCAATTGTGTAGTTATAGCATTTTTACATTTAACATCCAAAACATCTTTCCTTAATTAGTATTTTAGTAAAATATTTTCCTCAAATTCATAGAACATTAGGGTTCATATACATTTCCTCCACCTACACTGTATCTAAAGAAACGAATGCTTGTACTGCCCCCTACAGGACCAGAAGAGCACTACAAGATTTACGACCAGCAATCAGTCACATTACAAACCATTTTGTTAGGGTAATAATGATACTGAGAAAAGCTTCTGAACTCAGAATGACACACATTTGACTCTCTTGAACAACACAGCTCTGTTGAAGCCTGAAGTTATCTTTCTTGCACTCACACACAGCATAAAGCAACCTCTGTTCATCACATGGATGTCACTTTCAGCAAGTTGGTGTGAAAACAATCACTGCCATCTCTGAACAGGAAGAAGAGGAGAATGTGGACAGACAGGAAGGACGATGGATATAGTATTTAGAAACAGACTATATCTAGATGTATGATTTGGCCTGTGATATCTTTAGCTTAGCGTTGGTGCAGTGGGGACTAAGAATGGCAGGGTCACTTGCCAAGTGTGATCCAGGTGTGAAGTCACTTTTAGAGGCAGGCTGTTATTAGAGTCGGGCTACGACATGCAGTGTGGAAACTCCAAGGAGAGGGATCTATGGGACAAGCCTATACTGGTCTGAGAGGGGCCACTGAAGGGTGATGCATTCTGAAGTGGTCCTGTTTGGTTCCTCAGAGTGTTGTAAAAGATGGGTTCTTCCCATTTCAAAATCTGTCTAATTTCATGACCTATTGTTTCTTGAATTCCACAACCAGACAATGGTCCGGAGCCACATCTATATCTGCAAAAGACAAATGAACACACAAATACTGATAGGAAATGCAAGACACAAATGTAAGCGCCCTGATTCTTCTCAAGTCTCTGTTCAAATTCAACTGCATCGTTGCATTAGGGCTGGGAGATGGCAATAAAACACCAAATGGGAAATATTCTGTCAATATCTGCTTTATTGATGTGATCGTCATATTGTGATACAGTTTGTTTCTGTTTAATACAGCCACCTTTACGCTGACACTTTTCCACACCCACTCACCCCATTAGGCTCGGAGTGACAGGTGGATTTGACCAATCACAATGAAGTGTGAACTATAAAAAGCAGCAGAGGGCTTTAGTTTCCTCTTGATGCCAGATTAAAAAATAGGAATAAAATTGAAATTGGGATCTCAGCTCTAAAAAAATCGTGATATGATTGACCTCTACTCCCATCATTTATTTAACAAGTTCAATGAATACCAGAAATTACTGCCAGTTGGATTACCTTTCTATTATTTTATGTGGTTAACCAACAATCAATTTGTATTTCTGTTTCTGTAAAAGTCAGCTTTTCTTTTGAACAGATGGCATATGCAGAGATTTAAATCCCATAATGCAAACTGATGACCCTGAGGCAGAATAAATAGCAGCTTTACTCACAACAAATCGAATTTCAAATATTATCAATAGATTATTACATCGTTGGGTTGATAGGTTGTCGCAGTGAGTACACCAATAGGGGAAAGGGAAGTGTTTTGGAAGCTGAAAGACTCAACTATAATCTCAGTTGGCTCATTGTGGGTAATCACTGAAAATCCTCTGAGCCTGGTTCACTGTTGACAATGAGAGGAAACGCAGGATAGTAAGAAGGATGGGGGAGGAGATGAGGACATGTCCGTGCACCTGCCCTACTGTTTTAGTGAAATGTGTGGTGCCACGCGGTTCCCCTCGGACAACAGCTCTAAAAAAGGCACAGACTGTCAATACGGTTTATTAAGTATTTAACGCTGTAATAAACCAAGAAGAACCTGAATAATTGTTGCTTTAGTAGAAATTGTGTAAATATGGCCAAACAATATCTGCATTACAGGACTGTTGTGGGAAATTAAATACATATAAGGTTGAACTGTCATGCTCCAAATTCTGATTTACACACAATTTACACACAATTATGCCTATCATTATAACTTAACATTAGCATTTCAATAATTATAGTCACCATGTTTCCCTGTTGTTGGTACTAAACAGAAGCATGACCCCACCCTTCCTGACAGAGGAAACACATGGTCTGGGTACGTCCCCGTTTGGGAAAATCTTAACTTGGTCCAAATGGCAGTGCCACATTCTCAGGCCTAAAGAGGAGCAAACACGAAGAGTCCACAGCATTATTATTTGTATTTGCTGGGGTCTAAACGATGCCATGAAGTACAATGAGGATACAACTATCCTCATTGGCAACTATGATGAATCTGACAGTTCACACAAGTAATGCTGCAGGAAGTTTGAAGAGGAGATATTACCACAAGATAAGGCAGAGGTTAGAAGCCAAAGAAGATTTATTTTGGGAAGGCATAAACTCTTTCTGCGAGGTTATGGGTGCATGGAGTCGACCTATAGGTGGAGATAAAGAGAAGTCCAAGATTAAAATGGCAGCAGTGTGCGGTTTAGAACAGAAGAGCATTCTCTCTGACAAACTGTATCTATTGGAATAAATATTATATAATTGTATTGCTATGGTGGAGGGAACGGCACCTGCTTGTCTCAGTGAAGATGCTAATGATTGGGGATGGAAAGTAGCTTTGAGATAAATCATTAATTGTTCATTATTACATGAATGTCCCATTCAAATAGACAAATAAAATAAAAAGCATTTGCCTGGAATGTTACACAGTATGGGATTAAATTTATCTGGCATGTGATGACAAGAGACCAAGTTAGAAGATATGAATCAATCAATCTTTATTTCAGCCTCAAAAAAGGTAAAAAATTCTGGTAAATGCCATACCGAGGACGAGCAGCCGTCCACCAGAAGAATTACATAGCAAACTTTTAATAAAACAGTCACACAGGTCCAAACACAAAACTCAGTCATCTGTGAGTACTCACATACAGTAAAATTAAACAGAAACTCATTTAGCTAATCTTTTGAAGGAAATAAATCTTAAGCCACAGGTGAGGATCTAAAAACCCACCTTGGAGCTCCCCATTCCTTTGCCCCTCCCTGTGTAAACCCCTCCTCCTCTGCTCCAGCCTACAGTCGATGGAATGCCAGCTATGTGCGTTACATAGTGGAAAGTCATTAGAGTTGATCCCTTCAGGCGCTGTCAGGTCCCATCCTCACACACCGCACAGCCCAGCCAGCCCTAGAAGAGCTGCTTTCAACCACGTTTAATTAAGCAAACAGCATGCATCGTGGGAACATGGACTGTATCATATGGACGCATCTGATTTTACTCCCATGTTGACTTAGATAATGATGTATTTAGCATCTTACGGGAATCATTTGGGGAATTCCCTGCTCGTGTTTGTCCTTCACTTTCGCTTTGATTTGAGAGTGAGAAGGAAGCTACCAGAGTTCTTAACAAAAGTAGGGTTTCTAAATTGTGACTCTCTGCAATATATCGAAACATAAAATAGGTTGAGTTCAGGTGACGTCGTGAATCCCTATAGTTTTAAAGTGAGCAGCTGGCGACAGGTCAGAATTCAATTGGCTGATGGCAGATTTGTTGACCTGGTTTATGGTGAATATCTCTGTAATTACTGGACCTATCAAAATGAAACAAACTAGCACAAAGTTCAAAGTCTTCTCTGACAGCACAAACTAAAGTGAAATAATTTCAGAAATAGCTTCAGAAGTGGTGCATTATTCATTCTCAACAATGTAATCGTTTTAAATTGGAATTTAGGACACAAGATTATTGTGGCAAGTTTCTGAAGCCAATCCCAAACAAATAATGATAACATTCTACATTTGTGGACCATAAGATTGTATTTCTCTTTCAAAAACAGTAAATCTTCCCTAGAGTTACTGAGGCTCCTGAAATTATGCCACAAACAAACAGTGCACAATTTGGTCAGGTTACAGTTTGGGGCCAAGCAGTGAAAGAAAGTAAGCCACCGGGTCATTATCTGGTCCATGTAATTATGTGCTATTTTGGTGATATCTTTATATTGGTAACAAATGGAGAAGTCATTGTAGCATAACAAATGACAAGTACCACATCTGAGCCTGTAAATTAAGGGCGCATTGGAGGTCAGTGACCAGAACCCGCTAAAGTCATGAAGACCAGACTGCGCTACACCAGGCTAAACCAGAGGATTAAAGTAGATTAACTTTATAAATCACTTGTTTTGTTATTTGGTCAAGCTACTTAGCCAAAAGACAACTTTCACATTCTGCTACACATATTCATTGTACATTGCATGTATTCACTGTGACATTCCGAGCAAAATGTTGGGCTATAAATATACATCAAAGATCTAGGTGTGTTTTAAAGTCATTCATTCATGAAAAGCCCAATTGGCAACTGTTCAAAATTAGAAGACAAATCCAAAAAGCAGACAAAATAATGATAAGGTTTTCAGTGTATCCGACCAAATTCACCCTTCAATCTTACCGTCATGGCAACGGCAGCCTCCCCACAATTACAAGTTATCACTCATTTATGGCACATGATGGCGGGGTACAATTACACATGTAGAAAGGAGGATACAGCTGACAAAAGACCTTAAAGGAAGTCTATGTAAGTCATTAGTACACTTAGTCTCTGAACATTTCAGAATGAAACTGTGGTGAATGTGTTTGTGCAAAGTTCAATCAGGGGAGTAGTGCTTCAGGTCTTAATCCGATGATCTTAATCTGCTGGAACCAGCGCCTGCATGCAGCCTGACCAGAATCACCTCGAGCCTGAAACTCCTGTGAGCCGTCTTCATGATTACAGTTCAGTGTGATGAGCGAGTAAGGAGTTCTGAGTCTGATGAATGATTATGAAGCAGGAAACTATACACACAATTTTATATTTCACAAACACCGCAGTTTATACACAGCATTAAAAGGGAAAATAAACGAATTAGAACTATATATTTTTTTCGTCTATTTAAACTATAACATTTTTCATCTACTTCAACAATATTATATAATCCTATAATATAGACATATTTCGAGACTACTGGTCGCAGTAAAGCTTTAATAGTGTAGGCAAGAGTTTTGTATTCACCAATGATTGCTGATTTGTTGACTAATGGCACTATTGCTGCAATTTGCCAAAGAGGACAAACGTGAACAATCACCATGAATGAAATAAAAGTGTTTTTATTTTCAAGGTTCTCCTCAACTGTACAACTGCTGCACTGAGCGTTTGCTTCTAACTTAAAAACAGCTTCCGGAGTAGCAGCTTTAGTGTTTTAAAATCGATTACCATATAAAAAGGTGCAGTATGTAACTTTTCTGATGGAGGGTCTGCCACCTGCTTGTGTCCATGGCGATGTTATTGCGTTGCAAAGTCAAAGTCAAATATGAAGAGAGATAAGCCCGATCACAGGAAGAGCGCATGTTTGTTTGCTGTTCAGCCACTTGTAATTTAATAAATGCAAGATGGATACATTTAATGCCATATTGTGGAACATTCTAGGTAAAGCAATGACATAAGAATTGGCCAGGAGACTTTACTTCACCGCTGGGCTTTCTGTCTGTGGATGGAAGACCAGTCAAATAAAATAAATCGTCTTAGTCCGAGAAAGATAACATACCAACCTTTCATTAAAACAAATCTTTCTGTAGCAACAACCTTTGACTGTTCTGTAACTAAGGAGAATTACTGACAAGAGAAATACCTTGACTTTTGTGTTAATGCCTGAGGAGGCTGTAAAATGGCTAGTTAAATCCTAGAGGGTTAGTGAGAAAGTAAATGAGTTTAAAAGTCCTTCTAAAGAGGAAAATACTGGTCAGACTCCTCAGCTGCTCTCTGTTATAGGAACCTCTTCAGTGCAGGAGACTGACCCAAACTGCTAAGGCCATGCACCACCGCAGGAAAACAGGCCCATCTAAATACTAGCCTTGGGTACTTCCTATTCACACAGTGGTACAATGGAAACAGGAGGCTATTTTAAGTCGGGGGGTGCATATGAAATGAAAAAGAACATGGGATTATAAGGAGATGTTATATGGCATGAACGAAATAGAATCTTTATATGAGTTTATATTGAGTTTTTATTTGAGAAAAAACAAACATAACATTTCATAACAGGGTTGTCAAAAGTATCAAAATCATTGATAAAACTAGTATCAAAACTAGATACTAACTTGTAGTATCAATATTGGGGGGAAAAATAGGATACATTAGGATAATATTAAAGAATGTACTATTATCGTGTTGTAAATTACATTCTATTGTATAACAAAGGGTGTTTTTAACGTTATTGAAATCGAGTATTGAGCCTTTTCCTTAGTATCGAACTAAAGTTTGTGATAACACTAATTCATAAAAACAGATAACATATATAAGTTTGTCAGACCAAGTGTATTTATATACATTTGCTTGATAAAATACCATGAAAAAACACCGACAATTTATTATTATATATTTAACAAAGTATTCCTTATCATGAGAGCAACCATCAAGCAAAGTGAAACGGATGCAGATACAAACGTGTTTGTTTAGTGACTCAACTGGCCTTTGATCTAGGAACCAACTGATTTTATATATATAAAACCAGGACAGCTCAAGACGACTGATGGGAGAATAACAAAAAACAAATTAAGAATGATACCTTACATTTGCCTCAGGGAATTCTGTACAGGCAAGAGATTAGTGGAAAATCAGGTTTAGAAATCCATCACAATTGTGAATCGACATGCCCAAACCTACACACCAACAGTTTATTTGCTTTAATTCCTTGCTTAACAGATAAGAATTCAATAGAAATGCATTAACAATGGTCTGTTTGTCTATTTAGGTTTAGAGATCCTATCACCAAGACGTAAACGTTCAAACCACTCAAACCATTTATTTTATGTATTGGTTTATATTCTAATCAAAGCATATTAAGTTTGCCTGCACTAAAAATAACAAACAAAAGCAGTCTCATAACAGTCCCATGGCAGAATCATTTAGCACACATCAATATTTAATGTCACAGGAGTCGATCCCTAACAATACAACAATAAATGACAATTTCGTTTTTATTTGATTCTATCCGTGTTTTTATCGCTGCCTAAACGCAGAAAACCACACACCGCCTTTAGATAGGTGCACCACTTAGGGCCTCCTCATGCATTATTGAGCTGTGTGGATATCGCTCTCTACCCCCTGGGCTTGTTCTTGTAGCACCGTTTACCAGCAGGGTAAACAGGCACCTGCCTCTCGCCTCTGCCACATAAGTGCAGCTCCTTCTTTCAACACAGAAGAGTAAGAGCAAGCTGCTTAAGGCACACATTAGGGTAATCGTTTGACTGTTTGGACCAGGCAGCATATGTGGTGCTTTGGAAGGTTAAGGGACACTTGAAATGTGTAATCGGTATTAAAGCTTGGAGTTTTAAGCATTCCTCGTAATTAGGGGTGTCAAGATTAATCGGTTAATTGATAATTGTAATAGTTCAGCTCACAATAAAATCGGAAGAATTAAAAATGAATCACAACATAATGCATAATTAACAACATAGAAACATTTCAGTTTAATCTACATTCCAAAAAAGTCAAAATACACGTAAAGTACTCTTTTCTCTGGAAGTGTCATTACGTTTTTTCATTCAGAAAGTCTGATTTCTTAAAGCTAGACTTGTGAAAGAAAGTAAATTAAAGATTTCACTGTTGTTTGGTCATAGTGCCAACAATTCACAATAATCATAACATTAAAATGTGATACTGTGACATCCTTACTCATAATCCACATCTGCGAAATATTTCTTGATACGGGTAATGGTGGGACATATCACAAGGACTTTCGAGTAACTTGATCAAATTAGACCACTAAAACAAACAATATTGACATTAGAGGTGCGTAATGTATAACATCATTGATAATACGGTGAATGTTGTTTTGAAGAAATGCAAAATTGGGAATGTGGTTTATAACAAACAAAAAAAACTGAAAATGCTGCAAAAAGAGCTACAAATTAAAAAGAGGACCAAATATATGCAGTAATCTTTCATTTGTCACATTCGTCAGGGACTGAAATCCCAACAAATACATATTAGGATACATTTTACCACATTTGTAATAAATAGCAAAACATTGTCTGATTATCGTTATCTTATACTCAAAAAAGTAGACGTATTCATTTTTGTCTCTCTTACACGTCTTCAGTATATTTACATCAGCACACGCACAGCAAATCTTATTTAGCTGCAAAACCAATAAACCGATAAAGGATTATGGCAATTTCTCCGGACATAACAACAGTTACTGTCTTGCACCAACAAATCGTCAATATTTTTTATGGGTAATTCAATAAGGATACAGAATTTCCACTTTAATCTGTGGAGATACAGTGACTCAGCTGTTTGTGCTTTTAGCTGAGAGAAAAGATAATGGAAGCACTCCCGATTAACGACCCCCATGTGGACTACAGCTCGCGGAGGTCAGGCACACAGGACAGCAGCTGACAGGACCACTGCTATGGCATGGGCCAGTTAGGACTATTGATTACAATTACACAACAGCTCCCAGTGACTCCATATAACCAGTCTAACTAAACATTTCCAACTGCTATTGATTTGTGATCCATACAGGCGAAATGCAGTGATCGGGCAGAAAGATAAAAGGTCTGCATTGAGGTTCATGTCTAGGTTTAAGAAAAGGACTTTCCCTTGCACACCTTGACAAACCCCCACAACTCCATGGAACTATTCACAAACACTAATCAGAGGATTTATTTGTATTGTTTCCAGTACAGCTGCCAGTATTTATTGCAGGGCCTGTCTGTTCTAGGCTCTTCTCGGGGAGTGAACGTGATCCAAAAGGCACAGAAGGTTTTGTTCGGTTCGGTTCAGAAAAGCAATTTAAAGTAATCTTGTAAAGTTGTAGATGTTGTCTGGACCTGAAAGACGGTATGATTAATCCTCACTAGTTTCAGCTTCTCCCTTTCAAGATCCCCCTCAGCAAATAACAAATGCACCTACCTGTGAATTTTAACATTAGCACCGAGCTTTATCCAAAATAATGTTCTGATTTGTTGAAACATGCACTTGGATCTTTGCATATTTCACCTATCCTCTCCTTTTCCAACTCTCCGCCCTTTTGTATTGGGTCGTCTTCAAGTTTTTGAAGGTTTGCATGGCATAATGGTATAGAAAACGATATATCTATTGGCTATTGGAGTACTTAAGTTCACTGTAAAACTAAACAACCTCTTCAACAGGCACCAAAACATACAGTACACAAGAGTATTATAATGTACTGAAACTGAAATATTTACTCCAAGTGCAAACATTGTAGTGGGAGCCAAAACAGATGACCATCAGCCACAATATGCTCTTTATGAATCTCCTCCCTCTGTGGCACATGTCGCATGGAGGAATAAATTAGCAGACAGCATATTGTTTTGTGTACAGTGGCATTCTTATCCCACTGAGAGGTCCCATAGAACACGAGACCCCCAACAAGACAACTATACATCCACTTCTACAAAAAGCAGGTTTTCTTTTATGTTTATGCCGCTCACACAACAACACTGAGCACTGGGCCAGTCCTCCGGAGCATGCTAATTTCCCAACATGCATTCTTCTGATATGCTCTCCTCCCTCCAGGCATCTCTCTGGCAGAGCACCACAGTAAAAATGAATAAATAATATGAAGGTGTGGTTGGATGTCTGGGATCCTGAGTCAGGATTCCATTTCCATGACAGAAGAGACCTGGACGGTGTCTGTTACAGTTACCAAGCAACTTACTTCCAGGGGAAAAAAAACATCAACAGTTTCAAAAGCGGTGCTGATTTGCGGTTTGGTTAACTTTTCATAAACCAAAAACAAATCTCTTTGAATGGATTCAGACATGTGAGCTGTGATTGCCCCCAGAAATTAAATAAGTACCTATAAAAATACATTTTAAATCTTGGCTAAATCAGACCAAAGGGGATGGATCTGTAACTGAATCCAGAAGAGGGGTATTTTTCTGGGCGTGGCATCACAGGTGAGCCCACCAGATTGGAAGGAGGTAGAGAGGCAGCAGAAAACATGGGCGCATGCTGGTAACAAAAGTAAACATGCACTATTGTACAATGATACACCTGCCTTTGTTCATAGCCTTTTCAACCTTTTGTAAGCTATATGACAGAAAGAGTTTTTTAGACTCAGAGAAAAGGGATACTCTGCGGGTACCAAATGCTCACACAAACTCAGCATTATGTCACTGTCACTGGACACTCCATATCGACGGCTAAAAAGTTGCAACCAAATCCACACACTTTCCCCTGTGAGAAGATATTATGCCATGACGGTGCATCCCAGTGAAAAACAAAACGCTCAATGACATGGAACAGGATGGCCAACAGCACTGATTCTTTTTAAGGCCTCTGCATGGCGTTCAGAGTTCAGAGTTAAGAAAAGGACTAGGTGTTTCAATCCCGGGTCATTCAGCTCCCAGATGCAATATGAGGAAATAGAGGTTCTCGTTTTGGACCACTTTGTGACACATCGTCTGTTGTGTACCCCGACATCATCAGGTGTTTTGGCCCTTGAAGAGACACCACAGGCTGGTCAGACCTGGGCGTGTGAGTGGGCACTTTGCTCCCCAATAATGCTATATCTTTTGAATGGTAAAAGTCAAAACTCAAAGAATCACCTCTAAACAGGAGGCGGAAACCCAAGAAGAAGGGAACAGTGAAACATTTAGGAGTCTAAAAGGATTGGAACAAGACAACAGAAGCCTATGAAGAACTTAGAATGACTGTAACTTTCACCAGCATGATTCCATTGAAATAGAAACAGACTACTGAAAATTCTCCATGAGATTGAGAAGTATAATGCCATACTGTGGAATATTCCAGTCAAAGGAACATGGAAAAAAAGCAGGAAGAGTAAGGTTTGAGATGTTTTTCTATATTCTTCAGTGCAATAAAAGCAACCAAATTGAAAACTAAAACTAAAACTAGCTTTTAGTCTATATTTTGGCAACATTTCTACGTAGTGGGGCTTTAACATATCACAATATTCTGAGATAAAATCTTTTTCTGATATAAAAGCATTGTGTGTGTGTTTTACATAGAAAAACTGTAAAGAATTAGACATATTTTTTTAAACTGTCTAGACTTGCTCATCCTAATGCCATAGCTGACATACCTTTCTGAAACCGGACCTGTATTCTTCTGACCCCTCCTCAAGCCCCCCATCACCACATGCCCCTCATGCCCCCTCCCCTCCGCTCTCCCAGTCCCAAAGTCAGCTTCCGCTCACATTTCCCCACAGTCTACAATTCCCAAAACAAAACAGAGCGACCCAAACGTGCCTTGGGGTCAAACAGAAGAGAAAGCGGAGAAGGGGAATTCAACGTAACGAGTGTGTGCTACACTTACCACGAGCACAGACGTCCTCACCACCTCCGAGACGCTTTGCCTGAGTTCTGCCGCGGTGCCAGGCTTGCCCAAACCACGCGTAAATTTCCTGGTCTCCGGATGATGCGCGGGAGTTGCCATATCTTTGAGACCTTTTGCATCAATAGCAGCAGTTCAGTCCCAAAGTTACAGAAAAAAAATCAAAAATAAAACACCCAAAATGTATCACAGATTGATCAGTTTCTTCTTCTAGCAGCGCGTCTCAGTCGAGTTGGAAACATGTTGCGTTGAGGAGATCCCCGCGCGCGCCTCGTAGTCCAGAACTTTTCCAAACGCTATACGATCGTTACATTTTTGTTTAGTTCTGTCTAGCCCTGCCTGATTTTCTGACAGAATAGCGTACGCGTTGAGAAGCGTGTCAGTGAGCCCAGTCAGGAGGTGTATAATCTGGTTGTGCGCGCGTTGCTCTCCGCCCCTCGCCGGTTAAAGGCCAACCCACCGCTGCAGCTCCATGGATACGTTCCTAAAGCCCAAAAGCCCCCAGCACTGGACTTTGACCTGCTGGTTCAATGTAACAAAAAATAAACAGTGTTTACATCTATGAGGGATCTAAATCTTATCGTTTTTTTAATAGGCAGAAGAATGTTATTCCCTTATTCCCAACAACGTTCCTCGCACAAATCGGTTTACAACATTGCTCTGGCTGGCTGTAAACAAATGCGTTCAAAATCATGCATTAACAAGAGTGGTGAAATATTCTTAGGGTAAAGTCAATGTGAAAAGTGTAGTTGAGTGAACACGCCTGGTACGGGTCAGTGTGCTGCTGGAATGGTTGAACAAGTTTAAATCTGTGGTGCCATCTGTCGGTTACAGTTGAGAATACATCAACAAATAGGCTGGACCTGGACCTAGGATGGATGGTTGGTTGTTCTGCACAGACATTTAGGGCCCTGTCCCTTGTCCCACTTATTTAGACTATGTCCTACTTGTTTATTGATGCCATATAAAGTGACATAGAAATCATTGTGGAACAAAGACATCTAAATCTTTGAAGTGTATTGGCTTTCAGGGTTTGAATATGTTGGCATCTATTGCTATTCCAGTCTGTTTCTGTGCGTTACGATTGATAAAAATGGAAAATCATACGGCAAAATTGCAGTTATTATCCATGAGCTTTAATATCCAGAGTCTGTCCCTCCATGTCTCACCACTATCAACTTCTTGTCCCTCTTTTTGAATAATTTGAGGTGGTCATCCTAGCCGTGGACCTTAAACGCACATATCTTGAATAAACAAATAAGCAACACAAATTTTAAAGTGTTTTATTGCTTTCATTTCCAAAGAGCTCTCTGTTGCATGGAACATTTCCCATTTAATATACTTTACCGCAAAACCTTATCAAATGCATATTACCATTCGATTAGACCCATGATGGATCTGTGCATACAGGCAGCAGCCAACTTCTGCTGATGGCACATAACTTGGAACTGAAAGTCACTATTCATTTCACACGTAATCTTTTAAAGCTTTTCATTACAATAACCTTCGTAATACAAAGATTATGAACCCACATTTGCTCTTTTAAGAGGTGAATTAATTTATAAAATAAACATAAATGATACAAGAAAGCTACAACAAATATTTACTTCACATGAAATGGCATTAGTGATAATGGCATCTTCCTGGCTACACTGTGGGTTAAAGAAAAGTCATCAAAATACTTTCATAGTTTAGTGATCACATTGTAAGCCAGGTTTGGAAAGAGCGTTAGGCTTTAAAGGGTGGCATGTGTACCATAGAAAGATATAGAAAACATGTTTGGCACTGAAATAGACGGACATATTCATAGTTTTACATTAAAAAGAAATGTGAATTTGTGGTGATAGTTTGACTCTATAAAGAATACTGAAACCCTCACAATATTTCAACTGTAAAAACAATATAACCAAACCAGAAAAGCAGTAAGGATTGAGACCGTTAGAAAACTGTAGAAAATGGCACAGGTAAAAAGAGGTTTCAAGAGTTGAGCAAAAATGCAGTCTCTGATGCAGTCTAAACCAGCGGACATGTCACCATTAAAGCATAAAAAAGCACCAAAATGTGCATGGACACGTGTACAAATGTCCCAGATATGTGTAGAAAACGAAAAGTCCAAAGGGGAAAGAGCAGAGAGGGCAGATGCTACCCAGAGTGTGTGAGCAGAAGGTTTTGCCAGTTTCAGTGCACATGGAGCTCTTTGCTGTTGAGGACTCGGCCACGACTGGCTGGCACTGTGGCACTGCGGATCACCTCCATCCACCTAACAGACAACAGAGAAGCGGTTATGGGGTTTAAAATTGGAGGAAATCCAATAAAACATGAACAAAAGATTGTGTAAATACCTTTCAAAAGTGTATTCACTCTCGGATCGGAAATAGTAAACGTGGGATTTGAAATGCAGCTTGAATACATAGTCCTTGTGAATGTTTTCAGATTCATTGGGGATGGTGACGGAGTATCCCAGCAGGGGAAGACTGGCCAGCGGGTAATCATCCTGAAGAAGAGAAACGCCAAGGTCAAATACCAAGGAGTGCACACACAGTAAAAGTACAGCGTTTCACATTCTACACTGAGCTGTGATGTTGTGGTTCACAGTGTTATTTTTTACAATGTTAGTGTGTTGTTAACCTGATGCGATTTGTAGAAAAACAGGCTGAAGTTGGTAAAGACCACCCAGAGCTTCTGCCAGCCGTTGCTGTTTTTGAACTTCCTCAGGAGGTTTCCAGAGAGCTGGTTCTAAAACAACACAATCAAATTAGTAATCTGGCCATAAAAGCACTGTACATGTGTTGTACATTATGAACACTAGTTTAATAAAACAGGTGCTTTACATTTTTTCAGTCAACTTGGCTCAATCAATTTGCTACTGATGCACTAAATTCAAGGCATTATTTGTTTTTGGGGGCTTGAGAGTTTGAGAGGATTTCATTTTGAGAGGACATATGTAAAGCACTTGAATTTGAATGAAATGTATTTTCTTTCATGCAGCAATATAACTTTACAAATACAGTTGCTTAACTTGTTTCTCTGTCGTAGTCCCTGAACTTGTAATACATTTAACAAATAAATATTAAACAATGGCTCAAATATCAGCGTCCTGTTTAGCCTTATCATCAAAAATATAATCATCTGATCACATTATATGTATACAGTAATTGTTAGCTGAATAAATAAATAAATAACTTAGAATATATCAATATTCAATTCGGATTGATGCAATAATTATCTGTGTGTAACTTATTCTGGTGTAGAGCAGTAAAAAAAGAGCCATGGGCCTATTGGTCTGCCTGGTTCTTTTACCTCTAGACTCTTGCAGCATTCACTAAAGGACAGGTTCTGAACTCGGTACCAGCAGATAACAGACAGAGGCACCGGTCCCTGGCCACTGGGGGGCCCCATCGAGGGGGCTTTATTCTCCCTGACTGGACTAGGGTCCTCTACCACGGAGCAATGCACAGACGCATGGGAGCAGAAGAAGACAGAGAAAAGGGACAGGGAGAGACAGAAACACATTGGTGAAACACAGGATGCATGCAGAGGCAGGGATCACACGAGCGGCCAGTCCACGCTGTGAACAGACAGGGTTACAGGCAGCTAGAGCAGAACTTCCACACAGTACAACATTAACAGGGTCCAGTGGTGTGAGCAGAGAAGGTTTAGTTCATCTAGACTTTGTACTGCTCTGGCTGGATTTACAGACAGACACAGGTGCCAGGAGAGAGGAACAGAGCAACAGAGGAAAGCTGCATTTGGTTAGAAAAGGACATCACATTGACGGCTGTTACCCGAAACAAGGGGCGGTGGGAAAAGTATGCTCATGCATAAAAGATTTAGTACCACTACAGAGAATTATGTGAAGGATAATCATATCTTATTTTGTAAGTGATGAAGAGCACTAAAAGTCTAAACACAGCTTAACTAATTCTCCCATTCTTTAAACATAATAGCTGAAGGGCATAGTCTTTTAAGGCCAGACTGTTAATTAACAGAATACTTTTCCCACAAGAGGTTATCAAAGTGAATTAAGTAGCAGTGAACACTTAAAGTAGTGCGAGGCGAGGGAAGGTCTGAGGTAAGACTAACAGTTTGGGCTGGTACCTCCACAGCTATGCTATAGTCCATCATGGACACACTGGTGTTCCTGTGCCAGCACACGTGCACCATGGTGTTACCACGGTGAGGGCTGGACCTTTCGGAGGGCACGTGCGGCGTGTCATCTTCAGACTCCACCTCTGCTGAGGAGTCCTCCAGGCATTCTGGGAAATTAGGAGGCTGTTACTGCTAGAAATGAGTGGGATAGTGAAGGGGACAGAGAGGCGCTAAAAGACACCGGTCAAACATAAGTTTCATAAGCTTTCATCAGAGGGGGAGTCATAGTTTTCATGTGCTTTCCAAGTCTTTAGCAGTTAAATTCATGTCTGAACATTATTCCAAAAGAAAACTTACTATTGTCGTTAAGGTTGCTCATCAGCAGATCTGTGGACGGTCCGTTGCTGGTTTTGACCGTTTCTATTGCCAGCTTTAAATCATCTATCCATTTTTCCATTTCTGACAGTGAACTATGGATTCAAAACAGATTACTCGCTTATTTTAACACATATTTTCCAGTTAGAAAAACATCTTCCTTTTATTAACATTCGCCATATCGTTTCAGAACATGAAAAGTGGCTGATATAAGGCTTCAAATACATGACTTTCACACCTTGCTGCTACCACCACTGACTGCTGCTGTCCCACCAGCGTGAAGGCATGAGGAACACCCCACTCATCTTCACTCTCTCTGATCTGGAAGAAGCACACACACAAAAAAAAACATTACAGAAGATTAGCAATAGTTGGGACATCAAAACCAAAATAGAAGGTGGGGTGATGAAGGTCAGTTAAACAACATGTGTGTCTGCATCTTCACGGGGGACAGAGTTTAAACGAGCACCTGCTTGAGCCAGATTATTTGTGAAAACGGCAACACAATGAGCGCGATATAAGCAAGAAACTGTTTATGGTGGAGAAAATACTTACTGTCATTCCACGGAGCGGCAGCTGCCCGTGGACTTTAAACTGATTGGACGACGTCATCCCTCGACTTGTGTACAATATGACGTCATTGAACTAACAGAGAAAGAGAAAGTGTCATGGTGATAGAGCAAAGAGTAAAAAGCACCATGTGACTAGATAAACAGTTCTTTCCAATAGCTAAAAAAAAAGCACCAATAGCGCATTATTTGCATTGACTTTAACTTCATGCTTTTGGTTACATAAACCTTTCAGCCAGTGGAAAGTTTCCGTAGCTAATGATTTGTATGTGCCAGGACTTCTGAGTAATGTGAAATCCAGAAATAAAACAGTGAACATTTGTCCCAATGACATCACTTTGTTAAATAATTACAGATACCGCATAAACCATAGAAGAGGGTGAGTTACCAGGAAAAACATTCGCTGCTGAAGACCTTTTCCAGACAACTTGCTAAGGCATCCTAACCTAATGAACTCCTGGAAAAGGTTAAAACAAAAAATAAAAAAGCATTATTTCTGCAACCTATGTTTTCAGTAAAGTGTATAGTTTTCATGCTCACCCGCCCTGGAACAACAAGATTGTCCACACCAACTAAGTCCTTTTTTAGTTCCAAAAGTTTCTGAAAGTTCTCCATCTTGATTAAGTTTGTTTGAAGCTGGTCTACTACTTCTGATACATCAGCTAACGCCGCTACAGAGCAAATAAAGTGGCTAGTGTTATTCTTCTGAGCAATAATTCATTAATCAACATTATAATGCAGAAAGTATACCTCTGCAGTCTCTAAAGTCCACATGTGTAGCTGGGTAGTGTTTACATAGTCGCTCCAGGATCTGCTTGTAGTGGATGAGTCGGTGTAAGGGCCGCAGGATGAACACATTGAGAGGGATGTAACAGACTTTTTGAAGCTCAAAGTCTCTACAGAGTGTCTCCAGCCTGTGAGAAAGCCGGCACGCCTTCTCCAGCTCCACCAGGACGTCCGACTGCTTGTGTAGGCTGGCCGTCAGTGGCTGCACATACAGTAACATGATCATTCACATTCACAGAAGTACAATATGTGTTTGTTTTGTTTTCAAATATACTTTAAAAGTGCTTTACCTTTAAGGCTTGAAGGTTCTTTAACATTACATCGCCAATACGCTGGTAATCTCCTTTAATGTGGGCATTTGAACGTCCTTCCCTGTAGCGGACAAAACAAGCATTTATTGTACCTAATAAAACTCCCTAAAAATAATAACAATTCATTAGACTTATAAAGCGCTTTTAGGACATGCAAAAAAAGACAAACATGACATAAAACAACAGTATTCAAGAAAGGCTAGAAGCATATCAGAGTGCCTTGGATCTCTTCTTCCTTCATCTATTAAAGTTAATTTACCCATTTTGGATATCTGAAGAACACGTAATAATTTTTAGCCTTAAACCATGTTTAAGGCTATTTATCTCTTGCTACAGCTTTCATGAGTTTAAATTAACAGCTTCCATACATCACAATTAAAATTAATAATAATATTAATTAATTTAATTTCGTTTATTATTATTAGAGTACTTTTCCCTTTGTAATAATATGGGGGGAAAAAACCTTGTTTCTTTATTTTTATATGTAGGCTATTATTTATTTTTCTACCAGCAGGGGTCTCCCTTAAGCAAGATTTATTTTCCCCAAGTACCAGTTTCATTTTTCTGATATTACTGGAAGCTCTGAAAAATCACTTTTCCCAGGTTAATTAAGAATGTCTGCATGAAAATGCGCCGAATAACACAAGTGACATCTGTCGTGCAATGTCTGTTCATTTTATCATTTAAATATGCAAAGAAATAAAGGACTCATGTAACTATGATTTGCATATGCTTTGGGAGCAGAGCTGGCAGCAGTATCACATTGTGTTGAGGCAGGTTTGAAAATAAAAATACCATATGGCTGCAATGAATGGGCATAAATTCCTTGAGCCTGACAAGGTTTATGCATCACTGTCTGAGTGTGATGCAGTGTGCTCCCGTCATTAAAGAGATCAGACGACAAACGCCACAAGCAAAAACAGCCTTGCTACAGTATGACTGTTGCCATGGAGACAGCAACCCCTTAGGTCAGCTTAAGAGACTCGCTTGTTTGATTAAATGCCACTAAAACTCATTAAAAAGAGACCAGAAGTTGAGATGACAAACAAACAAACAGGATTAAATTGCACTGTGAGCTGTGAGAACATCTCACCAAAGAGCCAGCCTCTGCTCCACCTCCCTGAGAAATCCTGTGTGGAATCTGTGCAGCGGCTCAAATGTGGAGGACAAGGTGGTCTTCAGCGTGTCAGGGGTGGCCTCGTCTTTTCCAATGGCGCTCTGAAAAGACTGTAACAGGCAACAGGCATCACGGAGCTTAGATGTAAATGATAATGAATGCAATGTCATAAAATCATGACTGACTAAAAAGAGTTACATTACTAAACCAGTATTGCAACTACCATTTTAATACACCTGGTTCTACATGAGAAGTCCCTAAATCTCCCAGTTCCTATTTAGTCAGAGGAACTACCCAGTCCCGCTTGCTCGCATTCACACAAGTCAGTGTTGTGCATGTACATGTATGTGTCACTAAAATGTTCCTGGTCTGACTGGAAAGTACCTGCCTCTGGAACTAAAAATAAAAGTTCCTTCCGTGTGAAAACATATTGTGTGTTAAAATGAGTGTGCTTGATATAGGGAAGTCTAATCCATTGCAACCAACAATACATAGGCCTATACTAAAAGTACGGTACTATTTCCAAAGACTGCATTAACACGGTCGGGACAGAAAGGGACTAAGCAGATATGAAGCATAAGTTCAAAGTTATACAGTTTAACAAATGAGACAATAAAACATAGCTGGTATTTAGACACAGCTGGCAGGTTAGTTTAGCTTTGGAAAAATAAATGTTTTGGAGGAGGGCTTGATGAAGTTGACCAGGGGGCAGCAGCTGTTGATTGGATGACTTCACCCTAGATAGATACACAAACCAACTGTGTGGGAACCCAGGGACATGAGACAGAGCACACATGGAGCTGTACAGGCTCAAACAGACCAGGCAAGAGACGGTAAGAACGTTGTACATAAATGAGCTGCTGCATGATACAATATAAAGATGAGAACACCATTTTGCATTAGCATTAGCATTAGCATTAGCATGAGCAGCAGTAGTAGTTCTATGTGTCCATATTTCCATCTGTTGCTAAAAATACACCAGCCCAAATCAATGCAGTTCCTTTTCAGCCCCACACATTTTAATATTCATGACCTTGACTGCTTGAGATAAATCATTACCTATAAAGCCAGTGTGTGGTGAATAAATAAAAAATGAATTCCCGGCAGCCAAAATATCCCTGTGTCACTTCCCCACTGTTTTGTTTGGGTTCTGCAAACTAAAATGGAGCTACTAAGTGGAATAATCAGTGTCTGCTCCGCCAAGGAGAAAGACAAAGAAAACTTTAGAGAAGAGATAAATCGGACTTACCACTGTGATCACCTCCAGATCTTTCACGTACGTCCTCTCTGTGGTCAGCAGCTCTTTGGCGATGAAATAGGCCCGGTCTGTCGGAAACCGCTGCAGAGATACAAGTCTATAAGTGACCATATGATATGTGCAGTATAACGTTTTACTTGTAATTTATTGTTGCTTGTTTGTATGTTGTAACTGTGTGTTGAACTTTGCTGCCTCTTGGCCAGGACCCCATTGAAAAAGAGGTTTCAGGGAATTTGAATTGAAACTAATGGCCACATTTAACAAACTTTATCGGATGTTTCAGAGATTGTGGTATTAGTTTTTTGTACCGTGATGTACAAATAATCATTTGAAAAGGAAACCGGAGCATTTTACTGGAATTACAAAGCTCCAGACTGACGAGAGTAGTGGATTTCTGCAACTAAGCTGACTATTAGCGGGTCAAGCCTAACATTAATTAAGGTACAAATATATTTCTGCATTAATTTGGGTGAGAGAGAGAGAGAGAGAGAGAGAGAGAGAGAGAGAGAGAGAGAGAGAGAGAGAGAGAGAGAGAGTGTTGACTGTTAAATAAATTCAAATAAATTCACAAACTAAAGTTAAAGCAAGGATTTTCAGGTGCTAATTACACTGACATGAGTGAATTAGTCTGCTGTCATGTAAACTTAATATGTGTGCAGGGTTTTGTAATAAAGTGTATTTCGAAAAAACATCTCCAGAGACACTTTTTAATGATATTAGAAAGTGGTAGTGAATCAAATGTCAAAATGTTGACGATTTAGGGCACAATTTACATGATCTAAACTCTGTATAAACGCATTCCAACAAGGCGAGGGTTGCTAATGTTTAATCTGATTTGTTTTTAATATGTATTGTTATTCATAACTTCATTTTAATAACAAGATAAACTCTAAACGCTACATTTCAGTCTGGTTGCCATTCATTAATGCAGTTTCTTCCCTGCCATAATGACAAATTAAGTTATGTGGGTGCAGTCGCTCTAAAGGCTCCTCTGAGAGGAATAACAATCTGAAAGAAAGTTTTAAAAGTATCAGTATGTTATTTAGTTCAATAATAAGTATGCAGAAGATCTGCAGTTTGTTGTTCATTTTTCCATCCACTCTATCTAGAAGAGTGGAAAATACTACAGTAAGATCCCACAGGAGCGTTATCGAGGACAGTGCTATTTTTCAGTGTCAGACAGGGACTTTGTGGAAACCGCTCAGCAGCAGACTTTATAGTGGAGAGTTTGAGTAATATCTAAAATGACAAACCTTCCTGCGAACATCGTCCTCGTCGTCAGTGCGTATGCTGCAGGCGTCATTGAGCAGGGGGCTGGTCAGAGGAGACGGCTGTCGACCTTCAGGGCTCAGGCTGCACAGGTCCAGGGACTTCTGGCCGTTCACCAGACCCAGGGAGTGGGACGGGGAGATGGGCTGGTGAGGGGGGACTACACCTGTGGAAGGGTAACAGCATGGAACGTGAGGGGAGGCTCAAAATGTGGACACTGTATGCATCTCCACACCTACGACAACATCCTTTACTATTACTATTATTGCCAGTATTTTTTAACGATGACTGCTGTTTTCACTCTCACTACTATGAGGATTACTACTACAACTACAATTACAACTACTAAAACGATCACTACTGCTACTTCTACACAACAATTATGGAACATCTGTGCTGTAAGAAAATATGATGATACAATATACTTACATCAAAAAGTATTCCAATTAAATTCATGTTTTTTACCCCCATTGTAGCTATTTCCAATGATGATAATAAACTGCTTCAGTTTGTGTAAATTCAAACCAGCAGTAAAAAGTAATTAGCTGTGCTAAAAGAGCCAGACCCAGACTAGACCTGTCCTCAGGGACATGAGTACTCTGTGAGGGATCTTCCTGAAATGCGAATCACCATGACTCACTGTACAGTCCAGACACATTTGACTTCCACAGTCTAGTTAGCGTCACTAAACAAGCTCAGACACACACAGGGGCAACAGCAAAGGGGTAACGGGTCATTTAAGTATCTGCACACAAGGTCAGCTCCACTATCCTCTGCTGTCCTCTGGAGAGTCATCATTTATGCTGATGTCGGCCAGGAAACAAATTCTGTGCTACACAAAACAATAGGAACAACTGCACACAGCACGGATCAAAACGTATTTAACAATAGCTTTGAAAATGTCTCCTTTATTGATTTTGGTATACTTTGTATATACAGTACTAATTATTCTTAGAGCAGCACAACCAAATACTAGCTGTGGTAACATGACATATTATTAATGAAAGTGGCGGGAAAAAGTGAACAAAACAAATAAATATAAATACATCTCAAAAGCAGGTCTTAATGCAAGTTGCAGATCGCAGTCAGTGGTTAGTGTACACATGCACAGATTCTACAATTAGTAAGAATTTACAGTGATGTGAGAACATTGAATAAAGTCCATGTTATGATACATGCACAGAGCACCAAGACAACACCAACATGCAGGAAAACACCAGTGATCAATGAAACCTAATATTTGTCCATTGAAATTAATTTAATTTGAAATACACTTTTTAATATGTTTTAACAGTAAGAGTAATTTGCATAATTAGCTTATTTTGTGATCACTGTCAAAATACACCTCATAATGTGAGTAACAGAACAGAATTGGCGTGCATGTGAGGAAACAGACAGTTGTGACCAGAGCATGCAGGCAGAACAAAAAAATCAATCATGTGATACAAACTCCATCACATAAAAGTTATAAAACATGACAGAACAAAGAAGAAAACACAAGTGCAAAAGCAGGAAGTTTGCAGTGAATTTTTGAGGAAGTGAAAGCTGACAGAAACTACAGCAGGTGTCAAGCGCAGGAAGAGATGAGAGCCGAAGGGAGAAAGGGAAATAAGCTGTTATGAAGAGAAACATCTTCTGTAGAGCGGCATCAGACAACAAAATCCCTACACGTAACCAAAAACTGACTTTCAAACTGGCTAGAACTGAACCAATGTAATCAATGGTGCTGATGATTTCTACATTTTAGCCTTGTGCTCTTCTTTTTTAACCAAAGCGAATAATTTGACTACACCATATCCCGGTATATGCACACTTCATAACACCTACTAATGGACCTCCCTGTCATTCCTTTATTGTTCTTGCACAAGACTTGCAAAAGTACCTGACAATCCCAACCACATCATCCTTAAATACACCATTCACATGTCACACAAAATCAATCTGTCCGTATTGACAATGAGCTGTCCCTCTCGTTTGTTCATTATAATAAATATAAGACATATTATAAATAAATTAATTAATACATTAATTAAAATAAAATAAAATATAGAACGTGTATATATTATTCAAGGCATCAGGAATACAAACTGTTCTGTTCAAAAGTGAAGTGACTTTTATGAATAGAATAGTGACTCTATGGCTAACAACTTTTTATGACAACAGTAATGGCACTTATTTCTAAAGATACTGACGAAAGACAAGATTCGGCATAACAAAATTGCTAAAAGTAGCAAGCCTGACTATTTAATGCTCTCTCATAACCAATGCATCTCCTACAAAAAGAATCACTTAGCCCTTGCTCCTGCAGTGATTTCATTTTTTTTTTAGTAGCGCTAATCTTATGACGGTCGCTATAAACACGTAGCCTGACAAAACCAATATGTCTCTTGTTCCATTAGGCCAACATGCAAAAGCTTTAAATGCAGAAGTAGCAGTGTCAGTGGGGGCTACCGCTAGAAGCTAAAATATGTCATCATCGCTAAAAGTTTGGCAAGCGTCCCCATCTGCCTCCTCGTCCAACTGAAGGCTCCCAAAAGAGAACTTATTTCTAGGGATATTGGAAGAAGACGGGACATTAACAGGGTTCCTACACGTTACCGGACTGCCTGGGTTTTCGGACTCACTCGATTCCGAAGCACTGGTAGGGGAACCGTCATTGATTAGAACTACGCCCATGTGGTTGGTACGTGTTTGCTTTAAGCGTCTGTGCTTTGGTCTGCCTCTCCCCGGAGCTGTTAGACCATTGGCCGCCATCCGACGCTCCAAAGCGGCCATACGCTCGGCTCTGGATACGCTCGGACATTGGGGTTCCTGGTTTGGATGGTTGTGTGTTTTATGGGTTCTAGCTAGGCGATGTGGGCCAGTTGCGCAGTTAGATGGAGGGGTTGGGCCGTAGCCATTTTGCATGTTATTTTGGTTATATGGTCTAGTTTGGTCTGGTAAGGTGACAGGACTACTGAAATCTCTTCTGTCACACATCACTATTGCATTATTCACTTCTTCGGTCCTTTGGTAAAATGAGTTATTCCTTTTAGCACTGGATTCTAAAGGCCGCATCCTACCTAGACAGTTTTCTTGATTGTGGGACGGGTTCTGATCCGTAAAACTTTGATTGGAGCGAGCAGAAATGTTTAAGTCAAAATCGATGCAGTCACTAAATGGGATGTACGTGCCCCTGGGTTTGGTAGGTCTGGATGCCGGACCTATTATTGGGGCGTCCATGTTGGTGGGTCTGGAAGGGCTCTGGTTCTCCTCAGACGCTCTGGATACGGGGAACTCCTCGTGACCGTTCCTCTGGTGGTAAGGACTGGCCCGTGTGATCCGGGACACTGCAGGGTCTTCTGCGCTCACAACAACTGAGTCTTTCCAATGACGATGAGGAGAGTCCACTCTATCCCCTGGAGCGCCATGCTGATAAAGAGACAAAAGACATTTAAGGACAGAATATAGGTGGAAATAGGGGGTCTGTACTGCACGTATAACATGAGTGTTTTTGTCTTTTAGAAATGCATATTGTAAATAATACTAACAAATATTGACCCCGTTTCCATATCTTTTGCACATTTGACAATTGAAAATATCAACATTTGTATGCATAGTACATATATTTATTATACACAAATAACAGGCTATAATTACCAAATAATAAATTATTATTACTACGTGTAAGTTGTATTTATGTTTAAGTTTAACACGTACTTCAGGCACTTCATGGTGTCTGGGTGAAGGCAAAGGTGACAATCTGATGTTTTGCTGCACTCGAGTATTGTACTGGACCCGGCTATGTTTCCTGTCACACAGGCAGTTGAAGGTCAATGTCTTACACAGTCAAAAACACCCTGAGATTAACAAAATGTGTCAAAGCCGCCAGCAGTCTTCACCTTTCAAACGGGATCTTCTTAAACTCCGACTCCCTCACGTAATCAATCACCTGCTTCTGCGTGCGCCCGCTGCCGAGACAAGTACAGGGGAGACAATAATGAGGTTTTTTAGGCAGAGCTGGGGTAGACTGTTAGGAGATGTGTCAGGCCTGCTGAGAGGTGCTTTATAACACGCTGAAGGTACCTGAAACGAAATGATGATCCCCGCGACATGAGCACCGGCTTACGCTTGGGTTTGGGCTCCTCAAAAAGGCGGAAGAAGGCATGGTACTCTACGGAAATCTTCCAAAAGACTTTACAGCAGTCCCGGCTGGCCATTAGGAACTCCAGCGTGTCCTGGTATGAGCTCTGAGGACCAAACACAATTTTAAAACAAATAATTTACCTATAATTAAGTTTTGTATCTTACCTTATCACATACATTCAGGTCTGGCCGCAATTTTATAAGAAATCGTTTCCTCTTGAAGCTCAGTTTACGCACTTTAGACCAGTTGAAGGCGTTGATCTTGGTATGTCCCTATAATAATACAACAGAACATAAAACTTCAAAAACAAATGCAAGTGAAACGAATTCAGCAACCCGTCTCTCTTTGTTAGGGATGAATTTGTTCAACATTAAAACTTAGATGAACTCAGCTAAGCCCCAAGTACTTTTCCCTAAAAATAACTTAAATAAATAAATTAAAATGTAAATAAAACATGAAATCAAACAAGTAGAGACTCTTTCACCATTGCCTTATCTAACTGTTGCCATGAGCAGAACTAACCTGAAAGACCAGGACGCCTGTGTGTGCCACTGCTAAGCTCAAACTTGAGCCCTCCCGATCCTTGGCGGGGTGGAGCCGAATCCCATACATTTCCAACCTCCGAGCCACCTCCAGTAAATGATAGTCCGATTCTGCTGGTGTTTGACCTCTGGAACAAAACCAAAATCAGACAAGTTCATTCTGTTTCCTTTAGAAGTGACTGATTAAAAAAATTTAATTTTTTTAAAAAAGATCAGATTTTGTCAGTTATTTATGCCATATGCCCTGACACAACTTTTTACATTTGACTGGGTTTGAAAATGTCACGGCACAATAAGGATCTTGTTGGTTAAAATTTACTTGAATCTTTTTTTTTTATAAATAACCTAATAACAGAAAATCATCTTAACTGTGCAATCTTAAGTCAAAAAGCATTTGCCCCATGCTGTAAGGGGAAAGCAAGTATTTTGTTGAAATGAAAACACAATTTTCCTCTGTGCAGTTCTTGCTGACACTGTAGATTAAACTCATTATGGCATTTCGACAGAAACAACAACCACTTATCACTGAAGTTTAAGGAAAAGGAAAAGCAATCCTAATGGGAATATGCATGTCCATCTTAAACACTTAGCAGAAGAGGAGGTAAGACACAGATAAGGTAGAGTTTAGCTGCTGGTCAAATGTTGTGAAGCCATGCGTGAGATTTAGTGGTAAATTGTGAGGAGGAGTTCTGGACTGTTTCCAATAATACTGTGCTGAAAGCATAGCAACAGGCACATCATGGGAAGAGTGGATAAAAGAAAGGCTCCAGTGCACAGGAATGCACAAACAGGCAGCCTGCAATAAAGACGCGAGGATCTGACACAGCTGTGAGCTACATCCAGGGTTTAGAGTTATGAACAGAAGGACATAGACTGGAGTGAAAACTGTGGTCTGTACTGTTATAAATTCAAACAGATACTAATATTACATAGGGGATGTTAAGCAAGTCACAATAACTTTAACTCAGCTGCTCAAAGCAAGAAAGTTTCAGGCTATTAAAAAAAATGTCTATGGGGAGAACTTGAACCTTAAGTAATGCTACACTGGAAAAAAGCGACAATCTTAAATAAAATAGCAAGAGAATAAGTGCTTGAATTATGTAGTATCTATCTAAATTGGAGTATATTTTTGACTGTCTTAAAATAAGATTTGCAAATGAAATAAGCAAAAAATGTTTTTCTGCACGCTTTAATACCGAATTGTGCTATTAATGCTGAGAATTAAGTTGCTTTTTTTTAAAAAGTTGCTTTAATTGCTTAATTCTACTGCAAATAATACACGTACGTACTACCCCATCCAAAAACACTACCACTACTTTCACAACTATTGAAATCTACTTTGCGAACAAGATTAAAGTATGAATAAACTTAGTTCCACTAGAAAATGCACGCAGTAACTAATAGATTACAGGACACAATAACCAAAGCTAAAGAGAGACTGAGCCAGGTCCTCCAGTACTTTTCCAGCATATGCCACTACAGCTAAACTCCAGAAGGAAAAGCTTAAAAACACCCTTGTTCTTGTTCACACATGAGGAGAGCAATTTGTGCTCCGTCATGGTTTCACTGACCTGATGATGTAAACTATTAAAAAAAGCCAGTTGTTCTAGTGCACAGTCTTTGATCCAGACTACACATGTTCCACTCCACTGACTCACATATGCTTTGAGTGAAACTCCATGATCTTGTCGATAAGGGGCATTTGATCTGGGATGTACGAGTTGTTGAGGAGGTGTGACCGGCACTGGCTCTCCTCGAAGTCCCCGATCTCAGCTGAAAACAACGGAAAAGAGAAAGGAAAGTTTAAACCATCGTCTTTAGTTACAGCTGCAGTTATCACCAGTGCTCTATTAACTGACAGCACATCACTGTAACTGTCTGCGTCCTATTTAGATCATAAAGAAAAACACTTAGAAAGTCGTAGAAAGAAGAGATATCTGCTCTCAAATCTCAGTGAACCAAGCGTAAAAATGATCCAATAAAACAGATACTTAAAAGATGTACTTAAGAGCAGTAATTTTACTTTTGTACAGTCAAATCAATGAGTAAATATCTGTATCATACATTATAACTATTTATTGTAGTTTAAAATACTGTTTATTACAACATAACCTAGCGTTGATCCACTGTCAGAAAAAGATGGCCTGAATCTGCGTGCCCTTTTCCTCCATTTTCAAACAAAACTGATTTAATCTAGACATTCTTTTTACCTTTATATCGAACATGTGATGTATTTGATCACCATGGCACCGGTTCTTATCCCAACCGCTCTGAAATGTCAGGTTATAAAAATATCCATTTTTCTTTGACAAGGCGCCGTCACATGTACTCTTTCTGCAGGGGCTTGTGATTGAAAGGTATCCATGGCAACGTAAAGATAATCGATTTGGAACAAGGCGCTGAGGGCTGTCTCATGATGAGTAAGAAGAAAAATGTCTGATTTGCTGTTACTTTGCTCTGCCGGGCTAAATACGGACTTACATTGGATAATGTGGGAAACCAAGAGTGCGGCGCTGGTGTCGTTGCACGTCAGACGGCCACAAGAAATATCGTGCTTGATCTGAAGAGCGAATAGATATCTGAAAAAAATTAATATATATATACAATTCACATGTTAGTGTGCCTTTTAATAGGTTAAATTCAATTGTAATTCTTGCTAGATCTAAAAAACGATGTCCTCTACAGTCTTTCTGTCGCCATATCCTTTTAGTAAATATATTTTCTGCATATAAAATCCATCTCAATTTGTAAAAGCAGACTTAATTTAAAAACAAGAACTGTCTTTCTGATATGCATGTATTTCTTTTTCTGTATCATGTTTTTCTAGACTGTAAAATATGCCTATTAAATGAGCTTGATCCTTGTGCAGAACAGAGAATAATTTACTCATTCTAATCTCCAGAGAGGCGTGAATCGTAAACATGGCAGCCATGACATGTGAAGTGAAGCGTTCGACATGGGAACGAGAGCGCATGTTTCAATTATGCGTCTTGACTAGTGCTTTGCCACATCTAACATCATTTCCATCAACAAACTGTGTGTAAATGCTAGTTTACCCATCACAGAAGAAGACATACTGAAATTACAATAATACAGGGCTAAATATAGAAAAATACTGTACATGGAGGATGGGACGTTACCTTGTTAGTTCTTCAAGTAACTGAGTGTGATCGGGAGGAAAGAACTTCACAGCAAATCTCAGGGTGATGTGCTTTGGCCCTGTATAAATGGCATTATTAACAGTGGAAAAATGGGAACAAATCAACTAAAGACTTTGCAATAATAAGCTTGGTTTTAAGCGTACTCACGTCTGAGCTGTGTTACAATAGGCTTAATGTGATCTAACCAAACCTAAAAATAAGTAAACAAATTAGTGGAATTATTTATTGATACATTTTTCGTAATGTGAAAGTAATTGGATCCTAATCCAGCATCTCAGGTACATCCTAAAAGCCAGAATTGCTAACTATTCTCTCAACAGCCCCCCTTTTTCTCATATTTTTCCAATAATAGGATATATTAAATACTTTTCAAAACCTACCATCATCTTTTGATGGTTCTGAAACTCCAGGCCAAAGTAGTCTCCTTCAATGAGGTTCATGTGAGAGCACACCAAGTCCAACAGCGTTTTTCCTGGGGCTTTTTTCTGCAAAACAAAAAGAAACATGTTCATTACACTCACAATTCAGAAAAAGATAGTATGCACACTACTATATATCTACTACTGGCACCGCATGACACAAAAGAGCAGGCACAAACAAAAGCCTGCTGTTTTCTGTAGCCCTGTCAAACTGTGTTGGTTAACGTCACCAGAACAGACGACACCGCTGCCCTGGGCTTCCCCTCTTGCCCCCGGCTCGCTCTCACCCCCCCCCCGTGGTGCTCCAAACACTGAGAGCTCATGAGTCTCTATGGGCTGCTAAAAGACCTCCAGCTAACTCCTGCTCTGATTTGGTTAGCAGTGTCACTTACTGTCAAAGTGTTCAGGTTGGATTTAGGATCACCAGTGGCGTTCACAGTGCAATACAAGATTGAGCAAGATAGCTAGCAGCAACACACGAAAACACGCACAGATATCATCCCATTTAAGGTCAAATAAATGTCAGGGATTTCCACCTCCACAGTATCATGATCACAGACGACACCGCAAGGTCTTATACACAAGTGCTACAAAAATATAGACGATAAAGTGCAAATATCACAATTACTTTATGTATAATCACTACAAAGAACAATGTCGGTGTAATCCCTCATTCCTCCAGGAGTGTTCCATTGTAGAAAAAGATTCAGTTGTAGTCAAAGAACAATGTGAATGAAGCGTTAATTGGGGGGAAAAACATGTACGTGCTATAAAAATTAAAAACAAACAATAATTTCCTCTTTGCACAGCTTGCTGCTTGTTCAAACCCCTTCAACTTTAGCTACACAATTTCACAATAAAATGCCATATAATAGTGTTATTTGTCAGTTAATAAGTTAGTAAGTGACATTGTTCTAAGCATAATCTTTCCTTTGCGTCCTCTGGCTCACTACAGTCTTTGCAGGCCGCTTCTCATCAAGGAAAGAACATCCCACAACTGGCGACCAGCTGTTTCCATATGGAGAGGGTTTTGATGAGAAAACCCACACGGCAGACGACCGCAGGGGAAGAGGCGAAACACGCCTTTTGCACAGATATACAACACTATTCACACATATGAGAAACCACTTAAAATCTGTGGCAAATCAACATATACAGTACATATATGAGACTAAGGTTTTAAGTCAAAAACCTTTATATGAAAAACTGTGCGCTCAAAATGTATTCTCAATTTGGGTTTCACATTTCAGTAGTGTATACGAGGCAGCTTAAAAAAAAAAAACCCAAAAAAACAGTGCATGGTTTGCGTTTTGTTTTCTAATATGGCCTCATTATTTGAAAGGTTATTGGCCGTGGTCTACAGAAAATGATCACTTCCTCCGTAAAAATGCAATAAGGCTAGAACTGGGCAAGACGACAAAAAATATCCCTCATATTGATCGTTCACGTTTTTTTATTGAATTTTATTTTGCCTTATCAAAAACAAACAACTGTCAGTATATTAATTCCCTGACCATAAACAATGCAGACTTTGAACTTGCCTGTATACTATTAGAACTGATTGAATCTCGACATCAATACAATTTTAATCAGTTGCACAGCCCTAAATACGGCTAAATCCAGATATAAGTATTTAAAAAACATGAAATTACATGCAATTAACAAACTTGCAACAAGAGCAATCTACAGTACTCTACAGTCTGAATTATTCACATTGAACTCTTTGGGTATTTAAGCAAAAAACATTTTCAGAAATCCCACACTTCTCCAGGATCAAGCCACTGTAAAGTCAGCTCACTTTATTCTCCAAAAGGAAATTCAAACAAACAGCACACATCTGTAGCTGTAGTTAGTGAGGTAAAGAACACTTGCCAAACTAATATAAAACTAGTAGAATTCAGAATAATAAAACTGATGAATAAGAAAAATCCAACTGTTCACTGAACAAAGCAATGTGAGTGCCTGTCCTGTACGAATGCAGGGTCAGAGTGAAATGTGAAGTGCGAAGTGGTGAAGGGACAGGAGCCATGAGGAGGAGGGTCAGCCTCAGCATCAGCCCCTGATTAGAGCGGCTCGGCTGTAGATTAAAGCAGCTGTTTCCGCCTAAGAAGTGAAGCTGCCATTTGACACTGTCGCTAACGAAGCACAAGCCAGATTCACACAATCAGTACAATGATTCACTTGATCGGTCAAGAATGTAAATTACCAAAATGAGATTTTGTAGAAGTATTGCAAAAGAATGATAAAGGCAAAACAGAAGAAGATTGTGAAATAATAAATATGCCTTTGGAGGATTTTCAGCCAACAGCATGTGACACCAGACAAAAACAAGTGCATTTTCTTTTCTTTAAAATTTTTTATTTTACTTTATCATCAAGTACAGTGTTTATATTATTAGAGGCATCTCCACTTCTCAAAGAGGAGGCAAGCGCTTGAGAAAATGCAGAACTCTGAGGCATTGTAAAATCGTAAAGATATAGCATCCATCTGTGAACTTAAACTAATGATTCTTGTTAGGTTTATCTAAGGCCAGAATGAATCATTGAAACCTTTATTGTGCCAAGGGGAATTTGTCTTACAAATGAGAGCACATAAAATCATTACACAGGGTAAAAATGTTGTAGCTGAAAATTTTAAGTGATAAAAAGTTAAAGAGTTAAAATTATAAAGATAATTAATATGGATCTACCAATTGTGGCTGGTGTAGGATATCACCATTTCCTAGATGTTCAGACATCCCTAAATCAAACGGCTATGGTAATGGAGTAATTTGTTCCACACCTTTAGAACTGTAACACATTTTAGGGAATTCAAGGCACTTCTGTGAACCTTTGAACTATTTTACCGGCTTTCCATTCCGGGCAATGAATGGGGAAAAAAAGCATATAATGATAACAATTTTGCTGCTCCTTTCCATAAAACTCATCAAATGACCTGACACAGAAAAGCCTGAACCTTATGCAACGTCTGGTTCAGCAGATGACATTCTTTCACCATCCAAAAGGCCAAGAAAATGTTACAGCCTCTCTTTTACGATCTATAAAATCTGTGCAGTCCATACCCGAGTGGCTGCTTCCCAAGTGGAGGCATGAACGGTGATCCTGTCGCTTGGATTTTCTTGAGAAGGGCTCTTTTTGGTTCATCAGCCCAGCGCTTTGGCTCTTGGGATGCTACTACTGTTTACATGCGTATGAGTACTAGCAGACTGCATCGCTGCACTGACCTCGCCACGGCTCGGCTCACAGTGAAAGGCTAAATAAAGATGACAGCGATGTCTGCGCACAGGGTTCTTCCTCCTAAGGGTAGATGGTTGTACAGTGCACCCCCATGCGCCCCACCTCTTGCCAGTAAAGGGGCCACGGCACATGCCCAATAAAAAAGGCACAAGGTTGGACATTAAATAACACTGTGTTCTTGCTACTGTTCCCCTGAAGGAGTTGTTGGCATGGTCCGTCACATTCACAATGCACTGGCAAGCATCCACATTTCACCAAGGGGAAAAAAAAGGTATAAAGTGGACTATGAATTAAGGCTACACTGTATGAAAAACAAAGGAATTCACACACAAAAAAGCTGTATCAAACACATTCCAGTACAGAGTCTTGCAACTGAAGCATAAGATCACATATGTATCCAACGGCCTTAGTGGATAATTGCTAATATAAGATAATCTGTGTTTCCCTTGTCCTCACTTGTTAGATTTTACGACATATACAAAATCGTAACATAAAAAAGTAAAAGTCTTATTTTGACAAATGTAGTTGATGATGTATCATTGACTGAGGTTCGGGAGCGGGACCACGCCTTAACCTCCTACTCCTCCAGCAACCACGCCTCCACTCTTTCAACCACACCTCTAATTAACCAGAAGCCCTATTTATACAGGCCAATCCCTGCATCTCTTGTTGTCTCTGCTCTCTCGACCCCACCTCCCACCCCATGTCTCTATCATCTTCACCGTAACACATCACCATTTTAGGAGGGGGTTCTGAATCGGCTGGGCTGATTACCCGAGACGAAGCCCCCATCCACAGTCTCTCTACCCAGCCAACTATCATTGATCCATCAACGATCCGTCGTCATTATTATCAATAAACATTCTCTCATATTCTATTTGTTGTGGCGTGGTCCCTACTAGTGAATACCAAATCTAAAACACAAGAAGACCCTTTATAACAGACAGTGAAAGTGAACGCATTATTAAATCAAAATGCAGAAAAATAATACAATTTTGGATTTTTATCAATAATACTCTTTTCTTTCTAGAGGCTTTCCGTCATTTATTTGGTTGAAAATGCATGTTGCACAAAAAAGTCTTGCAGACAGCTAAAACATTAGTTACAGACCTGTAAAATACACTTCACATATCGAATCCTTGTCGTGTCCCCGAATTTTTTAACTCAATGGATCCACATATGAAATATAAGGACTTTAAAGACTTGATGTATCTTCTTCCTGACTCGGGGGGGTCATCTCACAAAGGCCCCCCCCACTGTTCAGCCATACCTTGACAGATAACAGCACAGTCTTTGCACAGTGGCAGATGTCCTGGCCTTGACATTCAGCAACATTGCAGGAAGCAGATTAAGGTCAGTCATGAAAAGATCTATTTGAACAAGGATATAAGCAAATAAAAAGTGTGAAAAGGTCAGGTTTTGGATTCCGGCTATCGCTAAGGCTTATTAGTGCAGACACAAACAAGCTTAAGGCAGTTGGAAAGTCGCATTTCAAAGTATTATCAAAAAGCAACTGACTTTTGACATGAACAGAACAAGCCGGGTGGGTACTGAAAAGTTATGAAATTACCAATCACATAATTTGTCTAATATTAAGGACTATGACCAAAGCAAGTAATAAGAGATTTAATATGCAATGCTCTGCAAGAAACCAACAAATTAAAGGTGGGGTACCAGACTTTTAAATGAGTACAACAGACGTAAATGAGTACAACTTGAATGTTTACGGTCAGTTTATAGAACAAAGCATAAAAGCTGCTGATCCCGTAGTTTAGACGTATACATTCAGTACATGACTTTCTATTAGCTTGTCAATAGGTCTGTTTCAGTCTTTTTGTCAATACTCTTAGATGTTTAAAAAAAAAAAAAAAAAAAAACATAATTTGAACATAATTGAAATCCAATTTTTTTCCCTCAAATTTTGCAGTGTTTAATAGTTATAGGTTAAAAACGTTAAAAGAGGTCTTCCAGCTTGTGTATGAATGTATTTATTTTTTTGTATTGTAACTCTACAGTGGTTACACTAGTTGCATCAGCTAAGGAAACACTTTCAGCCATGCTTATGTTATTGCATCATAACTCTATTTGATGATCTATCAATCCTTATTGGATGCATTCAATAATTAAACGATCCTTGCTTATAAAGTCACATATCATATGCCTGAAAATGGCACCTTTAAATTTCCTTAAATTAAGGTTTTGTGAGTTCTGTCTTGTCTTTGTGACTTTAATGCACTTTTTTCCTGTTGTGTGAAGCACTTTGAATTGCCTTGTGCATGAATTTTGCTCTACAAATAAACTAGCCTTGCCTTGCCTTACATATCTCTCCTGCAGTCAAATGCTTTTTATGCAGAGCCAGGATATTTGCATGTGCCAGCCTGAGCACACTGTAAGGGAATGGCAGGACGGGGAGGTCATGGTATCCAGGCTGATTGAGATTCAGCTCAGGCACTACAGAGGTTCCCAGGGTGACTCCAGAAGTGCAGGGGAGCAGAGAAAGAGAGAGGAGGGACTGATAATACTGTCCGAGGCTCAGCTGGACGTGTGGCTACGCATATGTTAGCAACACTAATGAGCAGCAAATGACCGTACTGTATGACACTTCAACACCACTTTGATCATGGAGAGCAAACAAGGGAGGTAAAGAACAAGGGTAAACAATGCAATTAAGTCATTTTAGAGTAAGAGCGCCCTCTGCAGCTCCCTTGTGAAAATACACTGTCAGAGACCCTTCTTTTTCTTTTTAATTGAAATAAGGAAGTATCATCACATACAAAAACATTTACCGTTGCTAAATATAAAAAAAAAAGAGCCAGGGTTTCTCAGGAGAGCTGTCTTTGCGACAATGTCAGCAAACGTTGCAAGGCTGGTTTTCTGCCCAGAGACAGAAATGGGGCAACGACGGACACTTCAAACGGCCCGAAAATACATATTTAACCATCACAGGGACTTACCAAGATGTTTAATAAGGTCAAATGTTACTTAGTTCTCCTTTAAACAGGTTATCTGTGTTTTTATGTGATTATATTGTGTACTGTGACAACGGATTCTAAACTGTAATTGGGTTGGGATTTTAATGCATTTTAATAATTGTAAAGCCCATACACGCTGTGTATGAATTGAGCTCTATAAATACATTTTGGTTTCTTGTTAGATTTGTTTATTTGGCCATGTCTTGGTGAACAAAATGTGACTTTAAAACTCAAATATTAATGTTTTGCGGCCTCAAAGGTATAAAGGTGCCCAATGAAACTTTTTCTGGAGAAGGATTCTTGTCTCCATGACAATGTTATTGCTTGCCTGAAATGTTCCACAGAATGGCATTAAACTTTACATCTCCACAGAGACAAGCAGTGGATGCTACTAGACCAAGTTACAGGTGAGATCTGTGGGATCTCAAGGTATTTTTGAGCAATTAAAACACAGTAATTTAACATATGAATGGTACACAATTTCAGTGCCATACTGTGGAGCATTTAAGGAAAAGCGAAAGCATCTCCATGGAAACAAGCAGGTTGCCGTCCTTTCACCAGAAAAGTTACATTGTGCAGCTTAAAAATGAGTTAGAACACACTGCGATTATACGATTCTATTCTGCTTTTTGTCTCCTTTTCCATTTGTGGAGCTCCAGATGAAAAGTGACAAGAGAGAATGAAAGTGAAAATGGTGATCACGTCGTCACAGTTGTCAAGGCCATTCTGTCACACCAGCCGGCCCTGCGGAGACTGCAAGGACAAGCACGGAAATAATATCCCTGGATTCAATAGAGGTTGAATCTGAGCTAGACCTGGTTCCCTAAGCATCACCCACTTTGAATAGTCCTCCTCCATCTCAAATCACCCCCATTGGACTGCAAGAAACATATTGATTTAGCATAAGGAATAATTAAGTGAGCTGTTGTGGTCATTGTGCTGGTGTGTGGAGACCTCCCACAGGAGACCATACGTCAGGAGAAAGGGCTAACTGTTGGTGCAGGATCATAAGCAGACAAAAGCAGCTGCAGCTATGGATTATTAGGGTAGGGTCAGCAATAGATGTTGGCTTCATACATAAGCCTTCGCTTCCGTCAGTCTGCCCCAAGAAAGCTGTGGCCTGGTCTGAAACCGCTAAGGACTTTTTTTTATTTTTTCAGTATTGACACCCGTTCAAATGATATTAGTTTTAATATTAGTTTTAGTATAAATCATTGATTAGCATCTGGGCATCAATAGTTTTGACACACCTTTTGAATTATAGGATCTTGCTCTGCACTGTCTCCAAAACCAGTCTAATCCACAGTGCAATTTTAAGTCACAAATCATAACTAATCAATACATGATAATAACGTCCTCTACAGGTTAACTTGACAGTACAAAATAATTGTGTTCAATAATCATAACTGTATTTGATCCAAATAACAAGCTTCCCTACCTAGAATATAAAACGTAAAAGAAAAGAGTGTTAGGCCAGTTTTCAAGAATTACCACAGAAATACATGGCTCAGGGTATTTAAGGTGAGAGGAATTACCAGAAAAGGTGTCTTCTTTTCACTCGCTCTGCTGAAACTGGCAGTGAAATGTGACTCTTGCTGGTTAGACTCACAGACACCCCAGAGCTGCAGCTGGGATTACTGTCACTCACACGGAGGGAGAAGATTCACTTTATATTCAAGTAGGAAGTACTTTGTGTAAGGCCAAGGTGATTAAAGGACAGAATAATACATGTAAAATGAACCTTTGATGAATAAAACAGTGCTCACACCCTAACTCAATAATTTGTCAAATGGTAGAGCTTATTCAACCTATATTTTTGGAGTCAAAATATTTCACAAGGTCCCCAAATTGATAAAATAGTTATTTTCATGATTGTGTAAACATACAGTCACCTCTTTAGCTTCATTGTTCTTTGTCCCAACCTATTAGAGAATTTTTACGATACTGATTAATGAAAATAAATCCCCCGACAGCACAGACATATTGTCTATTCTTAATAACAACCTAAATACTGCATTACTAAAGTAAATAAACAAGCTGTTGATGAGCATTTAAAATCCACAGATGTTTCTTTATCACTCTGAATAGATTAACAGGCAACAAATAAAGCAGTAAGAATCCTCAGACATATAGAACAATATGACGATTACCCGGTATTATATTGCATCAGTTGTTCCTTCTTAGTAGATTAAAATCTACTTTACATTGTATAGTTCTATACCAGTGAAACAGCTAAATGTCCACCACCTGCAGCACAGACAAAATGTGAACAAAGACGAAGCCAAAACTGTGAATGAGAACACAATCAATAGGTTAATTAGGGGCCTAATTAAGCAACATGGGACAGACAAACCCCGCAAGCTCAACCCAAGGGATAAAACTAATATGAGAAGTGACAAAATGATGTATATTAATTGGAACATAGTAAATGGAGCAATGTGATGTTTGGATAAGCAAAGCTATCGGTGAGCAAACTGAGGGAGCCAGGTTTGTAAACCTTGGTTTGATTTTTGTTTTTCCCCCAGAGTAAAATGCCTAATCTAATTTGGCTCTGGGAGAAAGAAAAAAAAATCAGTGAAAGGAGAAAACTGGCCCACAGAAAATGTTATAGCGGTAGAACTTTTACTTTTACTTAGGGTAGTTTGTCAGACTAGATAAGACCGTGGCAAAAAACTTCAATTTTAAATCCAGCTTGCACTTTTCCACGATAAAACAAAGTACAATTAAGCCTATATCAGATGTGATTCATGTAAACTCTTGTAACAGCTGTTGAATCGGAGGAAGGCCAGGTAAACACCCACACCTTGAGCCCATCTCTCTCGTCACACAGCAGCCAGATGGGACACAGCCTTGTAGATGAATTAATGCCCAGAGTCAGTTAATTATGTGGAAGCTAAGGCGTCTTCATAACCAGCAGCTCGACGATACAGCGGCTGACATCTTGATTGGCTTAATTACTTTGATGTCTTCAGTGTGCAATGGGGGGATCGGGGTGTAATAATAATAGAAGCAATAATAAGAGGTTATTAAGACAAGGTGCATTAGCATGATTGGATGCATGTGTCTTTATAATATTCACCGTGTGTCTTGTAGTGGAGAAGTCTCATAGGCATTAGGGCTGTAGGTCCTTAGTCGTTTAGTTGATGTAGCTGTCGAATGTACCTTAGGCGACCAAAATTTGACAATTTCTTTTATTGAGATATAATATTTATATAAGACAACGGCAAAAAAGGAGAAAGATATTAAGTGAGTTTGCTGAAGATTTGGAAGTGAATTGTGAACTCCTGTGCGTACAGTTTTGGTCTAAGACCCTTTATTGTCGACTGAAATTGATCAGAAGGGCATATCTTAAAATGTGAATAACGGTTAATTGACAATATCCAGAGGCTTCAAACAATATTTTGTTTTGTGTGATTGTAGAGCAGCACAGAACTTTTCTGTCTTGACGCTAGCATTCCAAGACTTGGTGATTACAAACACCATGTTGACCACCATGTGATCTGCTCCAGAGAGACTTGGACAATCTTAAAGGGACCACACTGCGCTTCTTCCATGGCAGATACAAACCGCAGATATGTCCCTTGTCCTCCTGCCCACCCCCCGTAGTAATAAATAATGACAGCTGCACATGCCTCTTTAGAGTTGAGGCAGATCAATTGGCCTTCCAGAGATTAGCTTTAAACGACTTAACCTCGACACAAGAAATCTACAGGCCACTGCCTTGTGATGTAGTTCAATTAGTGCAGCCACCAGAACCATGGTGCCATGATAGCTCAGACTTGAAGATCATTGTTATTTTTGACCAAATCAAGCTTTTTGAAAATGAGTTATTAAACACAAAATAAGGAGTTCCTACATTTTAATTGGATTAATCATATTTTGTCTGATTATTAGACAGATCATTTTTACAGGGAATTGACAGAATCAAGATGTTTTCCAGGCAGGCGAGACTACTCTCAATAATAAGTAATGAAATAAGTTGTACATTGGGCAGAGTCCATGTCCAGAAGGTGCTTCCTCTTGATGGGATTAAGGACAGGCTCCAAGAAACTATTTGTAGAGTGAAACAACTGCCATCAATATCACTTTGATAGGGAACTTACACTGAACAAGACATACTTTGTGAGCACTCGTCTGTAATGTTGTGATGTGGTCACCTGACTCACAGCATGTGATGGAAACTTTGCACACTTGTGTCCAGTGCATTATATTCTGACACTTTCAGAGATCAGATACTACTGGACTTACGGTATATCTTCTGAACTGGACCACAGGCCACAATTCTCCACTTGCACTTTCCCACTGTTTGTCGTTTAGGATAACTTCTTACCATTATCAAACTTACTCAAAAACATTCTGGTCGCAATCACAAATGCTGTTTTACTGTTGCTGTGATGAACAGATCTTGCATATGTGAAATTCACTTCACACGTGTGGTCATAATGTAATGCCTGATCTGTGCGTGTGCTTTCAGAAGCGCAGAACCTCCTACAATAATTAGCACATCATAAAACATGCATTAGAATCTGCCTAATTTAAACCCATAGCCTGAAGCTCATGCATGAACACAAGCACCATAATAACACACATGTTGTCTGGAAGGGAAATCGCACATCTGAGGTTGTCGTGGAGAA